>JAZHPH010000101.1:193493-316680 GCA_037356405.1 Nasonia oneida
TTTTTATTTCTTTTAACCATTTCTCCTCAGTTTGACCTCGAACTGACCTTGAACCGGACGAGATGGGGCCAAACTGATTCCGGATTTGGATTCAGCGACCAAAAAAACATAAATATAAGGCATTTTAATTTTTTTAACCGTCACTTCCCAATTTGACCTCGAACTGACCTTGAACCTGACGTGATGGGGCCTAACTGACCTTATATTCGAATTTAGCGACCCCAAAAACATAAAGATAGATAGGTCTGATTTCTCGCACAGACAACTTTTTTTATTTTGTGTGCCGGTAAATTATTATTGATTTTCTTAACTGATTTTACTTGTTAATATTCGAGTTTAAATATGGTTTTATGTTTACTTTGCCTTACGTTGTCGTTCATTGTTCTTATCTATTTAATTAATTATTGGATTTGTCAATTACTATTGGTTTTGTATTAGGGTATGTTTAATAATAATGTGATAGTATCCCGATGCCAAGTATAGTGTTATACTTTGTGCTATTGAGAGCGTCTTGTGACCTACATTTTCTGAGTTTACTATATTATATTATACGCTTTGTTCTAGTGGGGAGGGTATTGATTGATTTACTTTATAATAACTAACCTTACTGGTTTTAATATAGCAAAATGCGAAAGAAAGTAAGCATTTCACACACTATTGGTAACTCTGACTGTCGACACAATCTCCATACCACAGTACAAAAAAACATTTGCTTTATTTTCCAGAACACGCAATAATAAAAATAATTTAAAAAATACAAAATTTATATATAATAACTAGTTAGAGCTGAGGCTTGCTGACGGTTGTAACGAATCTGGTCGTTACTTAAAGATAGAGCGCGAGTAAAGCCGTTGCTTTCGTTATCGCTTGTGGGGATAGCCTCTGACGTCTTCAGAACTGTGGTGTCACCGACAGAGGGTCTACATTTACTCCCTCTCCAGAATCTTCAAGAAAGTTTAGCAAAAATATGACCTTTTTGATTGTTTAGGGTGGGGCGAAATGTAACGAAAGTTATATTTATTGAAAAGAAGTATTACTGAAAATTAGTTTACAGAATGATCAGTTTGACAAATAGGTAACAAGTAGAAAATATATCTTAATAATGATACAATATACGAAAACAATTTTAGTGCATGAATCTTTAACAAAGAGTATATTCATTAAAAATTAATTTTCCAATCAATAACTATAGTAAATTTGTTTCACAGATGGTTAAATTTGCCGAAATGCGAAAAACATTGATAGACAACAGTACTAAATAAGCGCACACAGTTTACGAAAGAATTGAAAAGTATAAATTATGAATATAAATTTCCTGAAAGACAAAAATTCCGAATAAAAGTTTGCCGAAAGGTAAAAATGCCGAATAATAAAAAATAGTATATTGTGTATTGGAAGTAAATGGGCTACGTTCTTCCTGTGCATAAGTTGCCGCATGAGCAAAGTAAAGACAAAATGCACGTACTTGAGCGCATACACCCAACTTCTTTTTGTAGTATAATATATTAGCACATTGCGATTCAAGTGGCATAAGTAGTACTTCACGATACGACGTACCCGAGTGTAGCGAGTGCGCTTAACGCCGTGCCATGAAGATCGACTTATGACATGTGTATCGTACGATATTTTATAGTACAAGCATAAATCTGCTGTCACGCCTATTCGTGGCATTAGCAGTCCTTTTTTGCACCGTGAGGTTAGCATTTACACGGTGCAATAAATAACTACTTATGCCAAGGATAGGCATGACATAAATGCGGATTTATGCCACGCAGGGCTATAATAGTATCTTTATGACACGCCGTGGCGTAAACCTCGATTTATGCCGCGCTTTATGCAAAAATGCACTCGCTAAATCGCGGTTTAATCACGTTGTGTCTTAATCTTATCTCGCTTTGCTTGAGCAATAACGTCCCCAAACTGAAACTACTTTGATGCACTAGTGTCGTAATATACTATTAACACAGTGACCAAAGCGTTCGTACTCTTTTACCACCTAAGGGGAAAAGAGTACTACATACTAACCCGCTTACACTATACGCTACATTTCTGTCCGGGGCTACACAATTATTAAAATAAAATGAATATAAATATTTTTTGTAACACACGATTTTCGCATTTGTTAGAGCTAACAAGCGACCTTAAAGTGGCCTTTTTGAACCTGCCTGAAAAGAGCGGGCAAAAAAAGTTTTGCTATAGGCGCTTGGGAGGAAAATTGTACTTTCGGTGCAGGTGTGGATAAATAGTACATTACGATACGTGTGACTTAAATGGTTCTTTTTTACACGGCGCTACGCTCGGGTGCTAACTGCGCCGTGTAAAAAAGAACCATTTAAGTCACGAGTATCGTATAAAATTTTATAGCACAAACTGCTAAAATCCGCAAGTCGCGCTTATTCGTGACTAAAGTAGTCCTTATTCGCGCCGTGAGGTTAGCACACGAGCGTAGCGAGTGTGATAAACATGGCGCAAAAAAGAACTACTTTGTAGTACTTTGGCGTGACTTAACAGCGGTTTTTAGCCACACTGTGCTATAAAGATTATTAAAACATTTACTGACACATATATGAATATAGATATATGCATCATATATAAAACTAAGTAGTTGAGGTACCTGGTAAAAAATAATAACCTTAGTTCCGCTTATAGGCACAAAAAACGCGGAAATCAATAAATCTGTTACAAAAACTATGGTGTACACCAAGGGCTAAGCAGGCTTTTTGACCTCGTGTGGATATTGCAGTATTCGTCTGCGGCTCGTAAACGCCCTAAAACAGTCTCTCTTGGTACGCAATCTACTATTATGAAAATTTAACTTTAAAAATCAATAAATATCTCTTCGTTGACCAAAAAAATGTCAGCCCATAATTGAGCAGCCAATAAAATTTTTTCGCAACACTCTGGATTAATTAATTTCAATAATAATCATGATAGTCTTTTAAAGATAGAAATTTGATCAGAAGAAATATCATATTGCAAAGTCGTGTATTATTGTTTTTTTATTTTTAGAAATATTATTGTAATAATAATAAATAAAAATACTAAATCATCTGCTCGTATACAAGTAATAAAAATATGTAATCTTTTGTCAAGATATGTACTATTCATTAATTAAACTTATGAGGACGGTAAAAAAAATTATTAGTGATAGATAACGTCTTTTCTTCTTTATACATATGTATATCCTTATGGCGTACGGTATTCTTACAAATTTTTTACAAACATTAACAGCGATTAGGATAAAGTTAAAGGAGTGTCCGCCGTTGAACCTAAAAAGAGGTGTAAATTAGTATTCATATATATTAATTTAAAACAAATATTACAAAATTACTCGATTTAATGATTTTACTTTGTTAATTACTTTTTTATACTTCATCGTCGTATCGTCTTATCTAATATAATAGTCCTACATAAAATTGTAACAAGTAATTTACAAATTCTGCTTTAATTATATAATTTAATTTAGTAATAAAAAAGTTGTAGCACTGAAAAAGATTAAATAAAGGCTTCTAGTTGAAGGTTTTTATAAAATGGTTGTGTTATGCATCAGAATAGAGTGTAGATAAAACTGTAGTTGTAGAAAAGTGCTGGAAATGTAATAAACCACTGATGCCAACTCAACGCCGGCCGCTAGTCGACAGTCAAGGCATCCCGTTCGATAAAAGAACTTGCACCGGTCACTCAGTATAAACGAGTAATGCAGGCGCTGACTCTTTTTATTGAACGTAAAAGTTGCATTCAGCGTATATAATGACAGAACTACAAAGGTTTTTTAAAAACGGCCGTGTTATGCACCAGAATGGAATGTAGATAAAGCTGTAGTAGTAGAAAAGTGCAGGAAATGTAATAAACCACTGATGTCAACTCGACGCCGGCCGCTAGTCAACAGTCAAGGCATCGCATTCAATCCCGTTCGATAAAAGAACGTGCACCGGTCACTCAGTATAAACGAGTAATGCAGGTGCTCACTCTTTTTATTGAACGTAAAGTTGCAGTCAGCGATTGTGGGAGAAAACCAAATATATAACATAAAAGATGAAACACGGGAATATTGCTAAAGCGAAAATTTGAAATAGTAATCAAGCAGAAGCGTAGTCCAACATGAGTAATCTGTTCATTGAAATTACATACTTTAGCAACAACAAACATATATTTATAACGATTATTAAAAAACTTACAATCTTACCTATATTTTTTTGGTAACCTACATTAATGACTTAGAAATTGTGAAGAAGACTTTAAGTTGTGTGTATGTGTTTGTGTTTTGTGTTTTTATTGTATGTTTCCATAAAAAAATGAAATAACCGTGCGCGTGCTTTATATAATCGCGAACAACCGAAAACTGTAAATCTGGTGTTAGTTGTGTATATTCTTCTTTAATTTCTGGCCAAGATATACAATTACCATGAAATATACCTTTATTTAGCTTTACATACTACATTTTAAAAAATGTTGTAGTCAGAAAAAAAAATCTAATAAAAAATTAAATACTTATGATTGTACCGAAAGTACTTGCAATTAAAGTATCGAAATAGGGATTCATAGCCGAGCAAGTTAATAGATAAGGCGAGACAATTGAAGCATTTCTAATATGTTTAATAATGTAATAAGTCTGTAGTTTATATATATGTGTATTAAAAGGAGTTTAAAAAATAATAAAAAGAAAACAAATATGAATACCAGTAATAACACTATATTTTTTTCGAATGCCAAAAGGTATTATTTCATATGAACTTTCATTATAATCATTTTTATATTTATTCTAAACCGTATAAATATACATTTGCTTTTTTTTTGGAATTTAAAAAAAATTTTAGAGTAGAACAAATCGTTTTAGATTAAAAAATTATATACAACGCTATACATTTCAAATTATTAATTGTAAAGTAGATAATTCACTATTATTTGTCTAGCCAAGGTTGTTAGCAAATATCTATATTTTTACTTTGATAATGCAGTATCAGTGCATTTGATTAAGCGTTTCAAAATCATTACACAACAATATTTGTAAGTTAGTAATTAAAATGCGATAATACTGTAATTACAAACAGTGAAAACCCAAAATTTAGAATTAAATAAAAAGATCCCTCTTAATCAAAAGGGCTATAAAATAAAAATATTTAGTCATCAATATTTAAATATTTCGGAATCAAAAGAAAGTAGATAAATTAACAAGTATAACTTGATTTAAAAATTTTAGTCTTTTATCTAAAAATTAAAAGTCTGTTTACTACTTAAAACAAAAATACCATAATAGTCATTTCGCATTTTGAAGAATATTGAATTTTGAACTGCAACTGTAGGTAACAAATATACTCTACAATGTCATCTTTTCATCTTGTAGTGTATAACAGCTTTAAATAAGACATATTCTGAAAACTTATCCTAATCACGCTTCGAAAAATAAACTAATCTTCTATAAATTTTTGCATTATAACATCATGTTACTTTAATCGAGGCCAGGGACTTTACTTGTCGAAAAGTGTCTTCCACTTTAAAACAAGTATCCGGCGAGTCACTGTGGCCTTTTTATATCCGTGATATCACAATTATTAACAATTATTTTGAACTGTGTTCGTACCAAATAATAATACTGCAACTTTACAAAACAAATGTACTCTACATTGTCATCTTTTCATCTTGTAGTGTATAACAGCTTTAAATAAGACATATTCTGAAAACTTATCCTAATCACGCTTCGAAAAATAAACTAATCTTCTATAAATTTTTGCATTATAACATCATGTTACTTCAATCGAGGCCAGGGACTTTACTTTATTTTGAACTGTGTTCGTACCAAATTTTTGCATTATAACATCATTTTACTGTATATTCTATTTTCATATTTCGAATATTACATGGTTATATTTTTAAGTACAACAGTAATACAGTAATTTGTAGTAAAATGACTGTGTCTCCAAGAACAAAGAATAGAACTGCTTTTTTGATTATATATGGACTATTTTAAGATTACGCAGTATTTATAAATACTAAAAGTTATACTCTAAATAATTTTCAATTATGTTTTTTAGTACATTTCGTTATAATTAAAAAAAAGGTATTCTCTTCTCGAATAAATTATAACGCGATGATTTGTTCTACACTTTTACCCACTTATAAAAAAAGTGTCATTACCTTTTTTCAGTCTTTTCCGTAATTTTCTCCTCTTTTTCCGTTCTCTCTCCGAGTTTTTGTTTATTTTGGCGTGCTTCTTTTTCCTTTGTCGTTTTTTAGCTGAAGAGGCCTGACTTTCATTATCATGCAGGCTTACATTAAAGTTGCCATTTTCGTGATCTCCATTATTTATTATTGGCGTTGAGATTCTACTGATTGGTATTGTGGATGAGGGTACCACGTTTAGAACATTATCTGTATCTGTTAATTTTATAATTTATATTACACTATTACAATTATTATTTATGTCGAGTTAACGTTGTAAAAAGTATGAAAAATTATTATTTCTTATTACAATAAAAAAGAGATTATACAGTATACAATATCTCTGTATAGAACATTTTACGTACCACTTTTTGGACTTTCATCATCGGAACCGGTACCGATGGAAGATACGCTTACTCCTAGCAGATATTTGTATATATCGTTATTTTTTCTCCTTAACTTTTGTACATCTTCCACGTTAAATTCAGGTGGCATAGTCGCCCAAGACATATCACACAGATAAGAACTCTCCTCTCCGTCATCTCTGTCATCACTATTATTTACAAACATGATTGGCGTTGAGGTTCTTTCCAATGGTGTTGTGCATGAGGCTGCCTGGATAAGTGATGATGCTGTTTCAACTGGTGCTGTTAATGTGTGATTATGTGCTGATGCTGTTTGAGTGATAGCTGATATGGGTGCTTCAAATGGTGTTGATATTGTCTGTTTTTGTATTTTGATTTTCTCAATCGGCCTTTTTTCCGAATTTTTATACGTGGAATCACCTGTAAATACAAAAAAATATAAATAATACACCAGTTTTTGCTGTATCATCTTTTAAATATTGTCATAAGTTTTCGAAATACCATTATCCAATCTTTCCCGTAAAGATTTTTCGATATTTTTCATCACATGTTCGGGTAATTGGACTGTCGATTGGACATTGCAGTCGAAATAACTGACCATACTTTTTATTCTTTTAGGCTCTGTGTTTTCATTAGAATTACCAGTTTTTCTCTTTCTTTGCATGTAAATTTTATCGTTTGCTTCCTTTAAAGGATTTTCTGAGAAATAAACAGAAATATAAAATAAGTAAATTTATTAGAATAGTGGAATTTATAAATAATTTGGAATTAAATATTTAATTCAAATTAGGTACAGAGAAATTTATCAACTTGCTAAATTATTGGAATCATCAATAAAACATCTAATTACTAAATCGTATACACGTGGTAAGACCTTGTAAAGCAACTTTTACTAAAGATAGAAGAAATGAAAGACATTTTTTCTATAAAGTGTCCACGAAATCACAATTTTACAGTTTATTCAAATTGTATCAAGATACTAAACAAATAAATAGTCTTACTGTAGAAATGTGGTATATCTTCGCTATGTAAATTTACATTGGGTTGATTATCTTGTGTATTGTCATTAAATTCATTTTCTACGTTCTCAACGTTCATATTTCTTTCTGATACATACTGTGATGCATCTGTAAATTTTATAATTTATATTATTACGATCATAATTTATGTACTTAAGCTACAATTCTGTTTAATTTGATGTACCTGATAATGCTTCTTCATCGGCATCAGCAGGGGCTAAAAAATGCAAAATTTCTATTTCTAAAATATTATTGTTATTTTACCATCGAATAAAATATCAATAACTGCTTGGTTTGAATTCTCTAAATTATCCCTTGGTAAAGCTAGTGCCCCTGCTTGCGTCAGCATATGGAGAACACGTTCATCAAATTCTGGATCTTTAAACAAAATAAGAATATATGCAATAATTTATCAACATATAAGTATGATAATAAATTTAAAACTAAAATTATTATTATACCTAAAGTATTAAATTCTCTTTGACTAGGTTGAAAATCATCTACATTAACTTCTTTAGTTCGTTTAATTCGTTCGCATAAGTGCCCTTTTAACGACGCCATCATATCTAACACTTCTTGTGCCGATATTTCATTCATTAAATATTTCTTCCAAACTGAAATTAAAAAAAAAATATTTTTACGTTTTAAAAAGATTAAAAAATGACAATAAATTGTCATGTCATTTTTTGCTAGTTATCACTAATAGTAAGATACGTAATTTTTTCATTTACTCAACACAGACTACTGAAAAATAATATAATTTGACTCAAATATAATATTAATATATCTATTAATATTTTCACAATTAAAAATAGTTGATTCAGAAAAAACTCATCTTTAACTTATAAAAAACTAATATATCTGTTCATAATAGGTAAATAAAGTCAATTTTAATGAACTACTTATCAATGGCTTACCTCTTAAAATTTCGGTTTATCTGTAGACCGTTTGTATATATCGAACCATACTGTATCGATTAGTAACCTTAGTTTGCCTATATTTTCAAACATAAAATAATATGAACATGAAGCTTTTAACATGTACTATTTATGCAAAGCTTACTTTAATTAGATATAATATTAATATGTTGATACTTACAAACAAAATCCCATACTTGTGGATGCTTACCAATTTTATGCCTCAGTTGACTATGTGAAGCTTCTATTGCATTATTGGTGCGAACAAATAAGCCAAAAATACTAAAGTTTTCAGGCTTTACGCAATTCAACCAGAAGTTCTGGAAGTACTTTAAAAAATCCTTTAGGTTTTCAAGAATTATTTTTTCTGTTCTATTGCACAGTGTTGCGAATTCCTCTCTTACTTGATCAGCTGGAAAAAATGCAAGTACGGTGATTTTTTAAATAAAATGTTTAGCTTCTGGGTTACTTTTTAAATAATCGATCAAATTCAATACTTTAATTTTGCTATAAATTGCCTAAAATATAAATATACTAGTTAGCTACATTTAAAACTTGAATGTAACAAATTTTGAATAAGGTATTTAAAAGTCGTTTATGGAATTTTACATTACCCTGTCAAAGTGGACGTTGCATCCTACACAACGCGCATTGGGAAAAGCTTTTTGCATTTCGTTTCTCAGAGCTGTTTCGAAGTCTGTCATCACAATTTTTACTTTTTCCTTTCGTATTAATGTTTTAAAATGACTCAGTACAGTCTTATACGCTTTCTGCGTTTTTCTTGTCATTATGCAATAAACGTCATTGCCTGATAAAATGCAAAAGAATAAAATCAACGCACCACTCATTTAAAATCATAATTATTATCATAATTTCTCCCACAGAAAACTCAGTGTTATCATTTGTAGAAAGACAACACAAATATATCTCCTTCAGATTTATTTATATAAAATAAATCCATTTATTAAAAAATACTTACGTGGCCATATTTTATACCCATTACAGAAAATAATTGGAAGTTGTTTTCTTCTTCTATTTTGGATGAAGTGTAATACGTCGCATCACCGAGCAGCTGTTCCACATCTTGGAAATATTCATCAATTAGTCTTTTATCATAAAACATCATATGTATGTATCCATCTTCATCTCTAATTTCATAATAATTCAGACTGGCTTTGACACCTTCAAAAATCTTTTTGTCCTCCATTTCTTTAATTTGATTTCCAAATTCGTTCATATTTTTGTTTTTTTTTGGGATATGCGGCTTTTCGCCATAATTTCATGGTAGGTAATAACGTAGCATAAGGTATTGGCTCAGCCGCTTTCGGATAACTGAAAAAAATCTTATGAATGCATCTATATAAATGGTAAAAAATTTCAATTCGATAACAATTATCATACATACAGAGTAGCATAAGTGTTATAAACATCTTTTAGCTTGTCGTAGTGACGAGAAAGTGAATTCTGGATCGCATCGCGAAATTTAGCACATTCTAATTCCTTTTTGCTTGTGAAACAATGAGTGTCATGATTATCATTGTACTTCCACTCATATGAGCCATCTGGAAGTACAATCATTTTGGTAGTTCCATGACAAAATTTAGTCGAACATTTCATGTATCTAAAAATGGAAGAAAAGATTATGAAGAATGATACATCAATTTTAAAAATATACTTATAAGTAAAATTATAATCATTAATTAATAGAAGAAAAATTTTGCAATGAAATATGTTGATATGTTCAAAGAACATATTTTAAACATAATCAAATAATTTTCAAGTTATGAATTTGCATAAGAGAATGAAAGTTATTTATTTAAGTGTATTCTTACAGAAACCATAAAAATAAAATTTCAAATTTGGGTACATTCAAAGTACGATATCAGCGGTTTATGTCACTCTTTTGATGAAACGAAGCGTAAAATATGTGTATAATAAAATTATAATAACACAAATATGCATATATTTCCGCGATAATATAGAACAAAATCAAATTACTTAATCCGTGCAGTACTACGATTGATCCTATATCTGTGTGCCTGCTCAGAGAAATGATCAGCTCTAGATAATTCAATCTTTTTCCGTCGAGTCTTCTACTGTTGCTCCATGTCGGTCTATAAATGCGGTTTTGCTATTAATAAAAACCATACAATAATGTAACGTTATCGCATGTTGATTAAGATACTAACTATAAAATAAATCGGATATCAAAACGTACGTATAATGCACTACCAAAGATACTGTGAAAAATAACACAAAAAACCGAGTAAAAACAGTAAGTAGCAAGTAATAGATACATGAAAGTACTGCTATAATGATAATAGACTTAGCAATATCAGTAGATAAGGAGAACAACACTTGACTTAGCAAGGATATAATGATGACGTGCAAGCGTAGAATAATTTTTTACGCCTATGCTTGTAGATGCAAGTCACGCCGCTCCTTAAAAGACAATTTTTTCTATACCATTACGACACAGCATTAAAATTCCAACACAGAACAAAATTGTATAAATACCGTAAAATCTCTATGTATGCAGTAACGTTTTGAAATAATAGCAAAAGGTAAATTAAAATCCAACTCGCAATTACTAAGGTACTGGCAGCAACAAAAATGATCTTGATCTAGTAATTTAGTCCAAAAGTATCGATGTATGATATACTTGCGACAATATAGGTGAAGATGCTCTTATTCTAGTAAAAAAAAGCGTTCGCAACGTTCAGAAAAAATGAAAAAAAAAAGCTTAAAAAATGAATATTTTGTTAATTAACGAGTAATTTCGTAATGAAATTGTATATTTATAAAATCTAAACAAGGCTTAATTACGAAAAAAAAACTAAAGTGCATTATATTTTAATATTTTCAGGTGTCGCTAACGATATATCGTGTGGACAAGTTTTAATAATACGTATTTACACGGTTACAATTAATGAACTTCAAAAGAAATAATGTTATTAAATTATAGAATTATAATTTTTTTGTCCTTACTTCGGTGTATGGCGGTAGATAGATTTTAACGCTAAAAAGTTTGAAGACTAAAGAGAATCAAACATAGTTGAAATAAACGTCTTCACAAATGAGATTCGAGATACTGTACAGAAGAGAAAAGGGAGACAGATGTACGCACGACATAAACTGGACAGATATACGGCATCAGCTATGCGCTGTTGCCTCCTGTAGTTTAATACAACCTAACGTTTCCGCTATATATGTATAGTCCTAACTGGGAATACACAGTTTATGTGGATACGCCGCGAATTAATACTTCAAGCTTACATTTTTCGGTTTAATACTGCCAACGGTAAACTATGGCTACCTCATCAAAAGAACAAGAAAGGGCAAGACGTGGACCTTAGTAGCTTTAAATAATGAGGAAGTAAACACTTGTAAATTTTTCCCTTATCTGCACTGCAATTGGCGCGATTAACTCTTTTAAGCAACAAATAACCGAACAAGAAACAATGGCTTATGCAGGCGACTAAAAAAAAACCCGTCGCGTAAGTAAACATTAGGCGACTGTAAACAATGCCGCACGATTACTGTGTAAAAGAGCGCGCGCTGTCAGAAGAGACTCGAGATAGCAGGTTAAGGGAGAACGAGAAAGAACCACGACACGCTTAACGCAAGCCGGCCGCGGCTTTCTGTACAGTCGTAGTGATACGATGTACCTTACTGTACATTTACATCTGACATTTGTACAAAATATGCACGTATCTTTGGTATCAAAACGTGCATTTGCGTATATGCCACGTGGAAATAAAGCATTACTTTGAGGTTAGATTTTTTGGTCTATTCAACAGGACACCCGAACGAATAATAGCATCGTCAAAAATGCATAAAGGAACTTTAATTCGCATGGCAATGTACGAAACGCGTAAAAAATCTAGCCTGCTTGTTTACATCACGCCGATGCTGTTTGTTAAACTACAGGCTACGTTAACTTATTTATTCACGCGCTATTTCAATTATGGAAATTATAGCAATCGCAAACTTATTACTGCGAATAAAATTGAACGTATTTATGCCGTCAAAACGCGATATACACTCTCGGGAAAACCAGTCTCACTTGCGAAGCAAAAAGAAGGCGACGATGTAGACAGTACGAAACTATGACATTACCTTGTATGTAGAGCGTGTCAGAAAAAGCGAATTCAACCCATCTTGCTGTAAGCAATTGCAGGTAAAGCCCTTGTCTGCACTGCACCTAGCGTGATAGACTGTCCAATCGGTAGACGAGAGAGACGAATTAACGAACGACGACGAATATTGGAATCTGTACTTTCCGAAAAAAACACGTCGCAGATACTGCCGTCTTTACGGAAAGCGCGTGCACGCGACGATGGCACGATTTACTCTGACGAGTGTAAACACGACAGGCAGGCATATCAACAATAGCGCGAGGCCGCAGTAACTATACGTTTGGCGAGTGTAGACAACGACGCACGATTGCTGACAGAAGAGACTCGAGATAGCAGGTGGGGGGAGAGCGAGAAAGAACCACGACACGCTTAACGCGAGCAGGCCGCGGCATTCTGTACAACCACAGCGCTGTTGAATCCTATAGCTTCATATGACCAAACCCTTGTACTATGTACATAGTCTTAAGTTGGCGTGGCACGTTGTATATACAACCTCAAACTGGGATGAATATTTTGAATTTTGTTTAAAATGAATAGTAATTCTGATTTACAACGACTATGCACAAATTACGTAAAGAAACTCTTTTACTTATTTTCAGATTTCGCAGAAAATATGCTTTAATTAAGAAACATGATGCGTTTATGAATTCTTAAAGTACTTACTGTCATAAGCTTATCACTATTAACGTTTTATTAAGTAAAAAGATTAAAAAAGTATCTTCTAAGTTAGAATGGCTAAATAGTTATCACTGGATTTAATTATCATTGCTAAATATATTTGTAATTATACTTACAGTATACAATTATTATTGTTTTACGGTTTGATTGTTTTACTTACCTTTTATTGAATTCGTCTTCTTATGCTGCAGCTTTTATTGCTGTTGTTAAACTATAAGATCATAAGCATAATCTTAATAAAACGTTACATTGATTTTCTCACTTTCTTCTTTCAAACAAACGCCAGCAACAATCTTGTATAAATTTATAAAAAAAATGAGACAATAAAAGAGACACTTGCAAACTTTATTATCCTAAGTTTAAATATATATGGCGATTGTAAATTGTGTGATAACTTTGACGCTTGACAGGAATGAAGTTCTTTTCGTTTTTTACACATAATTTACTGTTAGGTATATCACTTATACAAAGTGTTTGTACTTTGTGTGTAATTTTAAAAACTGTTCTTAACCATAGAAATATAGATTATGGTGAAATTATTAAATGTTAAGTGACTGATCAGAATATTTTTCAACAGTTATCAATGGATAGGGAGGTTATGAATTCATTTATATACATCTTAATTGAAAAGCTCAATCATTTGTTGTGTAAAATATTTTTTATGTAAAGAAGAATTTTGGGTGACTACGGCACTCTCGACTGATCACTTGTGCTTAAATCACCACGCTCGCTAGAAAAAGCCAATTTTCCCTTCTTTTTGTAGAATATACTATGTGATAGCTTTTGAACTGTAAATCAAAAATTAATTGATGTGCGCTTTTTTGGAAATCCCAAAAGCTGATGAATAAGTTAAAATAAAATTTATTTGAAAAATGTATTTTATAGCAGGACAAAGTCAGTCAAATTGCTTAAAAGATCTACCAGAGAGATGAATAAATGCTTTAATTAGAGGATTGAAAAAAAAATTGTATTTAGAATTAGCCTTAAGGTATACAGATTCACCAACGATTGCAATTTTTATACGTGCATTGGAATATCGGTCCTGCTTGCTGTCTACACAAAGAAAAAGAAAAGTTGCGTTTACTGTTGTACTTAAGAATACTTAGAGGGCTCCCGTTCAGTCAATTCTACTGCAGACTTCAGTAAAATCTACTGAACTATTGGGTTCGGGTGACGTATGTACGCTAACGTTAAAATAACTTGTCTCTGCTCTAACTATTATGAATACATATGAATATAGAAAGACAACATGAAAGATCAGCAAAATTCAATGTGCGCACCATAGCTTTGTTATATCAAATATATCCTTATAACCTCTTTTCTTGAAAACTACAATATATAGAGCACTGAAATTTTGTATACAACTCCAAAATAACCTGGTCTTACATACTATAAATACATATCTAAGTAGTTGTATTAATATTATGATTTGATGAAAAAAAGCTGGTGCGCACTTGAATTTTGCCTATCGTCGATTGTGATATTTAATGTGACACCTGTTAGAGCACTAAATATAATTATAAAATCATTGATGAAAGAAAAAAGAAACTGAGCATACCTAACGAAGTATGCAGAGTGACTTTGGAATGATATAATATTTCAATTAAAAATTTCATCGGTCTTTTGGGTCTAAATACCAGATCAGGCACTTTTAAAGATGAAAGTATAAGTGTAATTCCAACTTATTCAACAACCTCTGGCATTTTCAAAATAGTATATTGTGTACCAAGAGCGCAAAGTGGGCTTTTTGAGGCTGAGTGTAGAGTTTGCAGTACGAATCAAGGTGAGTTAGCCCGAGCCGAAGGTGAGGGCGTTTATGAGCCGCAGACGAGTACTGCAACCACATAAAGCCAAAAAGCCCGATTAGCCCTTGGTGCACACCATATTTTTTGTAACGCATGTACTAATTTCCGCGTTTACACACACTCACACACACATATGTGCATAATCATACATACACATATACGTATATTTGATGTGAACTATTGACTATTTTCTTTAAAATATTTTATGTAACACGCGAACGATTTTTGCGTTTTTCGTACCTATTAATAGGGACTAAAGTGACTCTTTTTTGACCGGCGGGCAAAAAAAATTATTTTAGCGGGCAATAAAAACCTTTATTGCCCGCATATTCAAACAGCGGGCAATAATGGCCTTTATTGTCCGCTAAAAAGTCTTAATTGCCCTCAAAATTTTTTTTTGTAATTTTAAAAAAAAGTTGATTTTGATAAATTTGCATTATTTATTTATTTTATATAATGTTTGAACAAGACAAGAGCACGGTTGCCGTGTCAAAAAATAGTCACATCAGTCCCTCTTAACACGTACGAAAAAACGCGAAAATACGTCCACACGTTACATAAAATATGGTGTGCACCAAGGGCTAAGTGGTTTTTGGCCTCGTGGATTTTGCAGTACTCGTCTGCGGCTCGTAAACGCCCTCGCCTTCGGCTAGGGCTAACTCGCCTTGACTCGTACTGCAAAATCCACACTCGGCCTAAAAAAGCCCACTTTACCCCCTTGGTACACAATATGCTATTAACGTGCGCTATCATTTATTTTTTCCCGGCGGGCGTTTTTAATTTTTTTTTGTCCGGCGAGCGTTTTTCATTTCTTTTGCCCGCAAACGCGGCATATGCGGTCAAAAAAAATGAAAAACGCCCGCCGGGCAAACAAAAATTCAAAACGCCCGCCGGTCAAAGAAAAATTATAAACGCCCGCTAAAATTTGTTTTTTCCCGCCGGTAAAAAAACTGGTCCTTTACGCCCGCATAAAAGGTACGAAAAACGCGGAAATCGTGCTTGTGTTGCAAAAATGTATTTAATCACTAGTTTATCACTCTTAGTTTAAAAGTTATTGTAAAAATTCAAATTTGAAAAATTGATGATTACGATACGATGTTTAACACACTATTCAATTTTTCCAATAACTTCTAAACTAAGATAAACTAGTGAATAAATACCTTTTTGAAAGTACCAGAGGTTACTAAATCAGTTGGAATGACACTTATTATTTTATCTCTAAAAGTGCCTGATCTAGTATTTAGACCCAAAAGGCCGATAAATAGTTATAGTACTGTAAGTTATGCTCGAAGATGATATCCAAGTATCTAGGAATCTCAGGTGGCCTTAATGTAATAACAATAATATGTACATGAACGACAAAAGTCATTTAATGGTTTACCTTCATTTTACTTTTGTCTCCGCCGAACGCATCGTCCACGAGAGTCTAGAATAACATGCTACATCATCATCTTCGAGCAGAACTTAGAAATACACATCGAAATCCGCTGAGTGCACCACGTAGACTTAATTTTTTTTCCTCCTCCGAACACCGCCCGGATTTTGTCTACGAGAGTCCCACGTAAGAAGATCATCCTGCTCGAACAGAACTTACACTCATACGCGTGGAAAACCGCTGAACATTTACTTGGGAATAAAAATTTCAGCTTTCGGCATTTTTAGCTTTCGGCATTTTTAGCTTTCGGCATTTTTAGCTTTCGGCACTTTGTTTTTCTCACAAGGAAGGGTCCCCAGGTGTACCTCACCGATTTTGATCATTTTGTGATATGTTGTAGTACTCGAGAAAATATTAGACACGTGTTTTTTCTTACGTGCTAACTCGTCGATTTAAGGGGTGAAAATCACCCTTGAAGTTTACCCCCAAAAACAGATTTTTTCTAATATCTCACATTATATTCTTGAATTATTTTTAAATTTTTTAAATTTATTTGCAGATTTACAGATTTATTGTATATTTTTTAATTTTTAATAAAACAACATTGAATATCGATGAAAATCATTTCATTTTACAATGAATTATTGCAGGTTTGAAATACATTAAAATTTTGAACTCTTGTGTAATAAATTTTATTTTGAATACATTCTACAAACTTATAATATTACAATTATTTAGATCATGCAATTTATGTGTAATACATCGGTAATTGAAAATTACATAATTTTCTTAATTGTTATCAAGGATCATAAGTAGAACCATAATGATAATCATCAAAAAAGTGTTTCAAACATAAAGATTTTTTACACCACGAACATCGAACAATTGCGACATTAGAGCACCCTGCAATTTCACAAAGTATATTAGATTGTGATCTAAAAGCAAAATTTACTGGATTTTCAAAATTTTCAGGATGAACATCCGTGTAACCACTTTTATACCATGAATATTTAAACAGATTTATGTATCTCGGAGAAGATAGTTGATTGTGCACTAAAGATTGAAGTTTAATGATATTGTTTCTTAAATGAAGATTCAATTCTTCATTCATCAATATCACGCTGTCCGAAAAGTGTCTTATATAATTTTTCCAAACCCTAAATCCAAAAACATCTAGCGGTTGTATTTTGCCTGTAGTTCCTTTTGGAATTATTTTTAAAGTTATTTCTTTATTAGTAGGTTTTACTTCTTCTACGGCTGAAGTACAGTGCCCAGTCCATGAGTCTACCAAAAGTACACTTGATAAACCAACAGTCGGAAAATATACTTCTTTGAGCCATGTTTTAAAATGATCTAAAATCAGACAAATTTCAAATTTTAGTAATTTTTAATAGAATACAAATTAAAACAAAAAAATGATCACTAATAATAACACAGGATGCCTTCTGAATCCAAAATAGTATCATAATTATTCGAATACGCCTAATATGAAATAATATCTGAAGTTAATTTTCCTGATTTAGAAGCCATCGCATAAATGTTAGCTGGTCTGAACAACTCTTGTGATACAACTGGCCCAAATTCACCAGTTTTTTCTTTAAGAACGATAAAAAGAGGGGAAAGAAGTCTACCATCACCAGATATTGTTGGTTGTATTGTATAACTATGAGTCGTAGAAGCTACAGATTGCACCAAGCATTCTACTTGACTTTCCCCTTCGATTGCTAATGTACGCCAGAATGGACTTCTAATTGAAATCCACTTTGATCTGTATTATAAACATTTTCTATTCCTTTTTCTTTAATAAGATTTTTCACTTCAATAACAAATTCATCAGCTTTTTTTTGTAAATAATCTGCTCCTTCTATTGTTTTTTTGGTAATATATTTATTAATTTTTCTTCCAACAATTCTATGAGCTCTCTTACAATTTTTTACCCAATGTTTTGATGCTTTGAAACGAAAATCTTCATGACCAATATCCTTTTGTGCTTGCTGGGCCCATTTCTGTAAATCTATATCATGGATAATATGTCCAGCATCAACAGCAGCTTTGAAATTTTCTAACACAAATGAACAAATTCTAGCTATTTTTTCTCTATAAGTTCCACCTTTATTTAAAGTTTTTGCCCAACGTTTTAATTATGTTACCTTTCGAAATCTATTTTGTACGGTTTTTAAATTAAAATTTTTATTAACACCACTTCTCCAAAACTCTACTGCTCTTGCTTTATAATCATGATCTAATTCTTCAACATCTGATGTGCACTGCTGAAAACTTTCATCTGTAATACTATCTCTTTCATCATCTTCTACAACCTGCATTTGAATATCTTTATAAGGTTCTGCAAAATCAAGAGTTTCATCCTCAAAAAGCATATGATATATAGCAAGTACTATTAATAAATATTATTGAATATGTAGATATACTTACTTAATTTAAAATGTATTTCAATAACATATCATTATGTGTTTTAACAAATACCAATGACTCCTATAATTTTTGTATAAGATTTCCTATAAAGTTTACGTATGAATGCACTTTTAATGAAGAGTGTATTTTTTATATTTTTGGTATGATACAAATTTTAAGAATCCTGAAATATGTCATTGTTTTAAATTATCTAATCTTGTTAAAACTGTCAGAATAATTTATAAATTAATAGTTTAAAATTATAGAATTTTAAAATGAATCATCAAAGAAACTCTACAAATAAATGGAAAAAAAATCAGGAAGTAAATGTTTTAATTTTATATCGCTTGCCAAAGATTTTAAAATTAAAAAATTATTCATGGATCTAATTTTTCATTTAAGGATAAAATAAAAAAATAACCTCAGGGGTAAAACAATCAAGAAAAAAATTTTTCTTCGTAAATCTCGAAACACGTCAACTTTAATTTCTTATTTTCTTGATGGTAGTGCAATTTTCAACCAAATCTAGCCGATTTGATCAATTTTATATTGAAAAAATAGCGAAAAATTGCACATTTACCCCTAAAAAAAATAGGGGTTGACACCCTTCGGGGTAAAAGTTGTGCCTACAGTAGCGTCTTTTTATAATAAAGAATTACGGTTGGTTTTATTTAAAAACTCCAAATAGTTTTTGAGATATTAGAAAAAAACTGTTTTTGGGGGTAAACTTCAAGGGTGATTTTCACCCCTTAAATCGACGAGTTAGCACGTAAGAAAAAACACGTGTCTAATATTTTCTCGAGTACTACAACATATCACAAAATGATCAAAATCGGTGAGGTACACCTGGGGACCTTTCCTTGTCAGCACCTTTTTAGGCATTTTTATTTTCGGCATCTTTATCCATAGTTGTTATAGACTTTTCGGCAACTTTAATTTCTGCACATTCGTATTTCGGCAATGTGCGTTAGGAAATTTCAACCGAATATAAATTAATTTTCGTTTTATTTGACTTTTCATTCTTTTTATAATCGGCTTATAGTTTTTCACAAATTTTAACCTTAGGAAAAATGTATGTAGGATAAATTATTTCGTCAAATTATCTTATAGGTAAAAGTGTCTGATGGTAAAGTTAGCTTTCGTTACATTTCTCCCCACCCGATTGTTTAAGTGGAGCTAACTGCCTTAAAAATTGTTGGACATGGAAAGAAATTTTGAACTGCCACACCTCTACGGTTGCGAATTCTTGATTCATTGAATTCATTGAAATATGTTGCTAATTTTCCATAAAACTCTAGGAGACGACGTTAATACCGGCCACCCTGGGCACCAGGTACCTTGCGGAGCGTTGCCACACCGATATTCATGTTCTAGGACCGCGAAAACCCCCGAGTCACAAGTTTCGTCTCATTGTGTTTCAAATTGCCATAAAACTCTAGGAGACGACGTTGATACTGTCCACCCTGGGCACCAGGTACCTCGGAGACCGTCGCCGTCGCCATATTCGTGTTCATCGACTTTGAAAACCCCCGAGTAACGAGTTTCAAGTCACTATGTTACAATTTTCCGTAAAATTCTCGGTGACGACATTTATACGGCATACTTTGGGCACTAGGGACCTCGGAGGTCGTTGCCGTTGCCAAATTTGTATTCAGCGACCTCAAAAACTCCCGACTAACGAGTTTCTAGTCGCTATGTTACAATTTTCCCTAAAACGCTCGGAGACGACGTTCTTGCGGTCTACCCTGGGCACCAGGTACCTCGGAGGTCATTGCCGTTGCCATATTCGTGTTCAGCAACCCCAAAAACCCCTGACAAAAAATTGACAGTCTGCGGGATCAGATCTCGGCATAGCGGAAACGCAAGGAACAGTCGAACTGGGGGAACTCGGAGGTGGAGGTCTATGAGTTCCAACATGGAAATGAGGCACGAAATGGCTTGCGTTCTATTAACGCCGAGAATATTAGAACTCGTGCATTTCCAGTTGGAATTATATTAATACCAATTTCTTACTTTAACACTACAATTTTCTTGGAGCTTATAGACCTCGAATTATGCGCTGTGTTATTTCGAAATCCGTAATATAAAAATACAATTCGAAATTTTGTTTTGTCTTCGAGGATTTAGGAGTTGTAGCATTTCAAAATTTCTTTTCGTGTAGAAATTGTTTGTTAGTCTTATTGCGCAGATGATTGCTTAAGGACTGATGTTTCTTATGGTGTGTAGGCTGCTTTGAATTGGGATACAGCTATGTTATTTTGGAATGGTCTACAAGAGGTGCGTTAACGTAGTCAAAGCGGAAATAGACGTGGCTGCAGATATCGATGTCCTTTCGTCGATAAAGTGTTGGTTTTGTGTAATGAGCTGGTCGTATACTGCGCATGTCTTCCCGGCGTTTTAAGACAAAGGGTTGTGAGTCAGCTAGTCGCTGTTGGTCGACAAAAATTTGTCCGGGTGCACGCAGGATAGTATACCGTGAAGCAGCTTTGCCTGTGACGCATTAAGATTCTCTTTGTAGCCAGCCCGGAGTTCTAGCATAACCGCTGGTAGTGATTTTGTCTAGGTAATGCTACCTTACACATAAGTGCAGTCTTGAAAGATTGCTGCAAACATTTGATAATGTCATTTGTTGCAAGATGTTAAGCTAAGTTCCTGGTTTTGTTGGCGCCAACGAATCTTGTCTCCCTTTCCCAAGTAAATGGCATAAACAGCCCCTAGCAGGCCACGCATTAACCAAGAGTCACATAAATACGAAAGTACGGCGCATGCCGGCATCTTTGGTTGCCCCACAAAGTATTCCCTCTTAATGAATCAATTTTCAAAATTGATCTGAAATTAAATAAATACAAGGGTATGTAACAGTTCGGACTTGTGTACACCGCGAGCGACGCGCGCAGAAAAAACATCGCGACTAGGGAGAACATCAAAAAAGAGATCAGCGCCGAAAAAATCAGCGAGCAGCAGCAGCGACGGCGGACTGGAGGGGAAAGCGGCCGCAGTAGCAGCGTTGGTGCACTGGAAGGGGAAGCGTGCAGTAGTAGCTCGGCGCAGCAGCGCCTCAGGAAATAAAAGGCGCCTCATCCAGCTCCTCAGCCTCATTTGCTCGACCGAGCTCTAACGGAACGGATCAATACGGCTCCCTCTCCTAGTAGAATTTAGTCAGAGCAAACTTTTTGTGCGCGAGTTGAGGCGCTGGCAATACGATCAGTTTCTTATACTTGGGTTTTTAACTAAATTAAATTTCAAATTTAAAGTATAACGTAGCGAACAATAAAACTATTTGCCTCATATAAATATATATTTTAAAAATTTTCTATTTCAATATCTGTGTAGTACTTTAGAGGCAATACGTCCTCTGAAGGTCAACTATACGAAACTTTTTGTCAAACGGAACACTTGACAATAAGTCCTTTAAAAATCGCTTGTATTATAACAGTTTTTGTCACATTAAAATATTTCAAGGACACTACGTCTTTGAGAAAATTCTAGATGAGGAGAGTAACTTAAACAGTAATACATCTATTTAAGTGAAAGACCTAAAATAAAATCTAAATACAAAATTTACATTCAGCTATATTAGACTTGGCTACAATACGTTAGCCAAGTATGAAATACTAGCAACACATAAATTAAAATTCTAAATAAGAAGAGATTCAAATACCACGACATCCCGGACCACAAAATAATAATATTCAAAAAGAAATAAGTCAGAGCGTTTCAGGTAATAGTGTAATCGTAGTTTTGAACATTATTCGCCATGACCTATGGGGCGGAATAACCTAAAACATCTTACCTAACATTTTTTCTGTATCATTACATTATTAAAATTATTGCATTAAAAAACCTTATGACTTGGGAAAAAAGAGATACAGGAACTTTGTAGGGCATGATTTAACCTTTCGTTATTCCTAATAAAATTATTTTCTCCAACGCTATTTTTTCGAAAATTGCAAAAAATATGTGTCCGCTTTATCGGAGACATCTAAATCGAATAGAAAATGTATTCATCTTAATAACTACAATGCCAGTATTAGGTATAAGTAATTTACTAAATGAGGGATATCATATGGAAAGTGTGAGAAGACGCTGACATAGGTGGGTGTCAATTAAAAGAATAAAGCGTCATTTATAGAAGTAGGGTACCAGTTAGCGGGGTGTGGTGATCAAAAAGGAGCATAGATGCGAGAGGGGTGGTTAAGCGATAACTTTGCTGTCAAACAGTGTGGTCAAATCTGAGGGCCCAGCTGGAAAAAAGTGAGTAATATAACTGTTAAAAATGTGTTATAACTGAATTATTTGTAACAATGAGATAATATTATAAACGAAAAAAACTGCTGCTTATTCTTTGGCACATAACTTCCTTCAACATTATGTATTGCTTTAAAATCAAAATTGTTTTTCCCCTATATATAATTACGTACAGTTTTTGTTCTTTGCTGTTTAATAGATAAAATTATTTAACACCTTCTGCACATCAGCGGGCAAGTGGCAAACATTTTCAGTTATCGTGTAACACAGAAAAGCGTGTTTTTCAGTATTTGACCTATTTCTCTGGATAATATTAATGAAATTACTCATAATTTATATAATTCTCACTCTCTCTTTCTCTCTCTCTCTCTCTCTCTCTCTCTCTCTCTCTCTCTCTCTCTCGCCTAGCTACAATTAATTAATGGTTGTTAAACAAAATATCGCCTTGAAAGAAACGAACATGCAAGACTGAAAATCTCGTTCTTCGTGAATTAATAAAAACAGAACAGAAAAAACGAACCTAGGTAGATTAAAATTCATTTTATCAAAGCTGAGATAGAAATGATGCAGTTTTCAGTTAAACAATATAGAGGGTGAAAAACCAAATTTTCGAACTTTAATATCTTTGAAATGAACTAGTATTGTAAACAGCCTAAAGAAAGGGACCATTGTTCTGTATAATGCTAACTAAATCCAAAATTCGAACTTGATTGTTGTTTTTTTACGCAAGTTATCGATTTTCATAGAAGAATTTTTTTTGTTTTTTGTGTTTTTCTACGGATTTGCCCCATGGAATGACTCAAAATTATAGTCGTGTATAGTTCTAATAATCATCAATAATCATGTAAATTTCTAGAAAGGTTTGACATTTAGTTTTTAAGTGAAAACGATTTCAATAATTTGCGCTTTATAGTGGATAATAAAAGAACGACGAACAACAATATAAATTTTCCATTGTAAAAAGATAGGCAATTTGATTTTCTTAAAGGTACATACTAAGCATGTAAACACCCCGTACAAGCTCCGCCAAAAGTTAGAAAAGTTCTTAAAAACTAAATTTCGTTGAATAACATTTTAGAGTATACGCGAGTATCTCGCGCTTCCCCTACTCTTTATTTGAACGCTTCGGGCCAGCTGAGCTCACAGCAGCAGCGTAACACCAGCAGCGCCACGAGCCAGCCAGCGACGGCATCAGAAGTAGCAATAAAGCAGGGAAAGCGCGCAACACGCACATATAACTCTATACAGCGAGCGGCGAGTGCAGCGGTAGCGCGGCGCGCCCATTAGAATATATTTGTATGAATGATTTATGTATATAGGTGTGAAAGTACGTGTGCAGGTATGAAGTTTTTTCGACGGCTCGATACCCGCTCTCTCCGCTGCTTATATAAGGACCTGTACAGCTTATCTGAGTTTACTAGCTAAAGCGCAACGTAAGTGGCAGCGTAACTAAAGCGCCTAGTCCCTACTCATGAACAACTTACGCCTTGAGTAGGTAGAACTTAGAAACATTTCCGTATTCCAAAATACTTATAAATTTGTCGAGTCGAATTTGATAACGCAACTAAAGTGTATCAGATAGAAGAACTTAGAATGATCTGAAATCTTTTGTATACTTATGAAATTCTGATCTATAGACTCAACTGCACAAACGTAAAGCGTATTTATCTGCAAATATATTGTAATATCAAAGCGAATACATACGATTTTCTGTTACCAAGAATATCTGCAATTTACGCAATATTCTCTCTAAAAAACTATTTGTTAAATATATTTATTTTTGCTATCGAAACGAAATAACAAAATATTATTTTTGTAACATTCTTCTACTACCTGGTATCCCGGACCTCTTTTATAATACTTATATATTTCAAACATAGAATCAAATTTCTATTTATGATCTGTCGTCATAATCACGACGCAGATCAGTAAATGCGAACTACTCTTCATAAAAAAGCTAATTAGTGATCGTTTCAAGTAATTTACTTTAATTAATTTGTTCGATAACTTTGACTTTTGGGCTTAAAATTCGCTTAATAGAAGCTAGGTTACAGTCGTATACATACGCACACACATACATCCATACAGACAATTTTCAAAAACATTATTGGTCGACTTAAAATACTGTTGCCCAGGGTAGACAGTATCAATGTCGTCTCCTGAAGTTTTGTTGGAATTTGAAACATATTTAGTCAAAACTCATTGCTCGGGTGGTTTTAAAGACGCTAAACACGAATATAGCGAAGGCAAGGGCCTTCTAGGGACCTAGTACCCAGGGTAGACAGTATCAACGTCGTCTCGTAGGATTATCTTGAGTTACAATACAATGTATGTTCAGTCGAAATCCCTAAGTAACGTGTTTCACTTAATTACTGTCGAATTCCCGCAAAACTCCAGGAGACGATGTCAATAATGTCCACCCTGAGCACCAAATATCTCAGAGAGCGTTGCCGTCACGATATTTGTGATCTGCAACCGCAAAAACCTCCGAGTATCAAAACTGGACTCATTTCCATAAATTTTTACGAAGTTTTTATTTATTGTCTCTTCGCAATACACTTTATATATGTTATGATCGCATAAGAAGCACGCATTAACTTATTATGAGTTGAGATATGGTTAAAAATAAGGTTATTTTAAACGTAGGAAATAACCTTATTTTTATTAAGCAAACCAATGCCTGAGCTAATTCTTCTACCAAAGTAGATTTAAAAATATTGCGGTATACATACACTCACACACACACACACACACACACATACACATCTATACGAATATTTTTTAAAAAACGTAATTCAAGTATCAAAATCCTCAAGATGGATATTTAACCCGTTTTCGATGAAGTTGAAAATTTCACGATTGCAAAGCTTTCTCTAGGAGGAATCAAAATCGAAGGAAACAAATCCAATTTCAGGGATTGGTTCATACCTCAAGAACCAATCAGTTAAATAATTTGAAATTCGAACAGCAATCACTTCTTGCTATCGAATTGTATACATAAGCATCCAAAGCTCTCTCTTTCTCTCTTTCCCTGTCACGTGAGTACCACACCTGCTTAGCTTAGCTCGCACTTTACAGCACTCTACGGCTGCACGCTACCTTCAGGCCTTTTATCTTGCAGATGGTTGCATGATTCTTGTTGCAACCTTTATCATGATACATAAATCACTAGAGGCTGCAAATTTTCAACGCTGTTTTTTCTGCTTCAATATCTTTCACTGCAACGTAACCTTTAAGATCGAGTGGCTTTTTTTTTCGCTGCAAGGTATCTCTCTTTAAAAAAAAAAGAAATAGGGTTCCCAATTAGCTTTTTGAACATGTCACTTTTGAGTCGACAGAACACTAACAACGTCTTTATCAATATAAGGTCGGGTACTTTTCACTTTCTTAACTACTACTTCACCCAGTTTTGAGAATTATAAGTCTCTAGCTCTGTCAATAACTTACCATGCACGGATACCCTCCCCTGTTGAAGAATCTCAGGTGAGATCTCATGACAAAATCTCATCTGACCAAGTGCGTGAATTAACAAAGTCCCACAGCTGAAAAAATTCTAAGTTCCGAGGAAAAAACACTAGTAGAACCGTGTTTTTATGAGTTTCAGACGTTTTAAAATCGTTCTAGATATTTGCGAAATGTAGATTGCAAAACTTTTTATTAATACAAAATTTACAAAGAACAAGCCATCTCTATGTGTCATTTATAACCAGTGACGTGATGCTATAAAAATATTCACATGTCAGTGTAAGATCTGTTCAGGGGTAATATACTGAATATTTGATATTATGGTTTAATATGCACTATAGTGAATTATGCATCTAATTTTTACACAAATGTTTTACAAATTGTATAAAAACAGTCTACCATAACAGTTTGTACTCAACTGCTTTGGTTAGGACTTTCGCAGTGGTCCCTATGGCTGTGGCGGCTTAAAAAATTATATGCGTACTTATATGGGAATGATGAATCTATTTGTTAAAATCACAACCACTTGATTTATTGTTTAGTTTCAAAATAACCTTACATATAAAATTTCAGCTTTGTTGCTCTGATAGTTTTCGAGTAACACCGAAAACAAATTGTAAAACAAGTACATAGAATTGATCAAGAATATTATTTTCGACGTTACTCGTAACCTATCACAGTTGGAGGACTAAAATTTTTCATGTAGGTTTGTTTCAACCCAATAAAACAATAAATCGAGTGTTTTTTATCTTAATAGATTTATGGTTTTCATATCAGTACTCATGTGATTTTTTAAGCCGCCACAGCCATAAAGTCCACTGCGAAAGTGTAAACCGAAGCAGTTGAGTAAAAATTGTTATAGTAACACGTTTCTACACAATTTATAAAATATTTTTATAAAAATTAGATGCATAGTTCATTATAAGTAAATTTTTTATTAATAAAGACTTCCATACTATACATTTAGCAAATATGTAGAACGATCAAAAATCGTCTGAAACGCATATAAAACATGGTTCTAAAAGTAATTTTTTTCCTACCGAAAATGTTTTCAGCTGCGGAACTTAGTTAAGGGGGGCACACCACCTTTAAAATTAAAATCAAAATTTTTCATTAAAAATTTATAAAAATTTATATAAATAAACCAAATTTTTTTACTATTCTTAGACATAATTACCTTTATTTTGATGGTTTTAGACCTTCTATATACCTCTATAATACCTACGTATAGTAGGGAGTCCATAATTCACTGACCGTAAGATTCCAAAGGATCGAATAGCCCAAATGAGCTCAAACTCCAGGATATTGTTTAAAAGTACATTAGTTATGGTATGAATGAGCGGATTTGATTTAAATTCCATAGAAAAAAAGTTACGGGATAATTATTTTAAAATTAATCCAAAATTGATAAAAAAAATCAGTAATATGCTTATAAAACTTTTTCTATGGAATTTAAATCAAATCCGCTCATTCATACCATAACTAATGTACTTTTAAACAATATCCTGGAGTTTGAGCTCATTTGGGCCATTTGTTCCTTTGGAATCTTACTCTCATGGGTCACATTGAGATAATCAATCTCTTCTTGTCCACTTATTCCCCCTTCACGTAATAGCTGTACCCGAGACTTGGCTTAACGATAAGATAACATCCATATTTTTACTGGATGATTACATACTATACGACACAAACAAAAACAAAGGAGGTGTGGCCCTCTTTATCCAACACTCATTGACAGCCAGCGTTATCTCGTCATCTGATGGTGAATAGTCGTGCAAGACAGGTAAGCCGGAATATTTGTTCTGTAAGATAACCACTAAAAGAGTATCATACATCTTCATGGTGGTTGTGTATCGCCCACTGCATGCATCCAAGGCTCTAACTTTATGAAACAACTAACAACACATATGTATAATTACTCCACGTAGGTCATCATGGGTGATTTTAACTCTGATCAACTACCTTTATCTGAAGTCCCTAAGTTCATCAGTGTCTTCATTGATGAAAACTCTCTCATTTTAGTCCAATATGGTGCAACTAATCATAGGCGGGACTCTGACACCTTGCTTGACCTCTGCCTAATTGATGGGCGAGATTGCCTGCTATCACATTAGAAGACAGAAACCCTTTTCATCAACGAACATGATTTTATCACGGCCACTCTTGACGTACAGATTCCACGCCACGTGCCTGCTACATACTCCTACAGAACCTACAAAAGAATCTGTACTGAGAAGCTAAGGGACTTCCTTAGCGCATGTGACTAGTCATCTCTCGCCACGTCATCACTCGACGAATGAATCTCTACTCTTAACGCTTACCTATTGAAGCTATAAATCATCTTGCCCCATAAAAGACTGTGACACCAGGACGTAAACGTCACTTGCGGCTTACTATGCATATAAGAATGAGGAGGCTAGGCTGAATTATTACTACTTACGCATGTCTACTTAGACCGATATTTGAGATCTGGGGAGAGCTTAAAAATTCTGGTATTACCACGTCTAAATAATCTTTATCTACTCGCTCCTTATCAGATGATCTCAACAAGCATTTTAGTTCTGTCTCAAATAATTCACTTGCTTCTGCAATTATGGATTATTCGCGAACCCTGGAAACTCTGGACTTCTCTAAACAATTTAGTTTTAGGGCTATTACAGAATCGGATGTATCAGCCGCTGTATCGCACTTTAATACCCAGGCTAAGGGGAGCGATGGTATCCCACAGGTTGTAATTTCTGAGGTACTGCCAGTACACGCTCCTTTACTATGTCAGATTTTAAACCTGTCTTTGAGCGAGTCACGATTTCCCTCTGCTTGGAAGACGTCGCTAGTACGAGCACTAAACAAGGTCAGCTCACCAACAGCTCGACTGACTGCAGTCCTGTTACTTTCCTCTGTTTTCTATCCAAGGCGCTAGAGTGGCTGCTGCGCAGGCAAGTCTCAGAGTACCTTGAATTAAGACTTTTTCATGACAACCTATAAACAGGCTTCTGCACCGGCCACAGCACACAGTCTGACTTAATTTAGCTGACTAATGATGTTAGGCTTGAAATAGTTTCAAAGAACATCACTCTTCTACTTTGATTTGACCTCAGCAAGGTGTTAGACCCTGTGTGCCACGGCAGGATACTCAGAAAGCTATTCTCTTTTAGCTTCTCCAAGCAGGTCATCAGTAAAAATTACAATGCGTTTCGTCTCAGATCTGTTCTTAAGACTCATCTGTGAGGTAGTAAAAATTTTCTTGCGTAAGGGTTTGCAGATTGTGAAGCCAGTCATGAATATAATTTGCAAATAGGGCTTATGGCTACTTCCTGCGCTTAAGTTGTAGATATAATTAGTAAAAAATGTATAAAATATATTGAAAGAAGAGTCGCCGTATGAATGCTACTAATCAGAACTAAGAGCTACAATATGATTATTTTTAAATTTTTTCCTATGCAAATACTTAAGCATTATTATATTATTATATTGTCTTTTGTTTTTTTATAAAGTCTACTTTCATTTGTATGAATGTCAGTGCTATCATCTATATAGTATCACCAAAACAATGATTATTTTTTCCATAGTATTTTATTATCTACAACTTAAGTCTGCTTCCACAAGTGCGAAAAGTCGCCATAAGTGTTACAAATGAAGCCGCAGATTGAGCTGAAAATCCTTCGCCCGAGATAATATTTTTGATTTAGGCATTTTAAGATACATTTCGTAGAAAAAACAGACCTTGCCTGAGACGTCGTTGAAATTCATACCGCATATTATTATTGCTGTTGTTTTCAGAATAACAGAACATTTTATTTTTGCAATCCACAGCGCATATTGTTTTGCAGCTGCTATTGAAATCTACACTGCACATTATTTGGAGCCGCTATTTGAATCTACAACGTATATTACTTTTGCAGTCGCTTTTTAAAATTACAGCACATTTTGTTATTGCAGCCGCTTTCTATTCCACAGCGTATATGTTTTTGTAGCCGCTATTGATATTTACAGCGCATATTACGTAACACCCCGTACAAGCTCCGCAAAGATGTATAAATTTTAAATACTAAATTATATGAAACATTTTAGAATATACAAGAGCATCTTATGCTCCTCCACTCCAAATACGAAGCTACGCGCCACAGCTGACAGCTGAGCTCAAGCCAGCGAGCAGCAACAGCAGCAAGCAGCAAGAAAGCGGGGAGAGCGCGCAACACGCGCCTATAGCTATATAGACCGAGCGGCGAGCGCAGCGGCGCAATTATAATGAGAGTAGGAGTAGAGAGCGAACGGTGGCGCGGCGTCGCATTATATTATAAGTGTGTAAATGATTTTTGTATATAGGTATGAATGAGTGTGTGTAAGTATGAATGTGATAGTTTTTCTCTCTCCGTGGCATATAAAAGGACCCGCACAACCCGTACTAGCTCACTAGCCGAAGCGCAACTTAAGGGCCTAGTCTCTTTTTAAGAGCAACTTACTCCTTGAGAAGATAAACGACTTAGAATTATTTTGAATCGTTTCTATACTTATAAAATTTCGAGTCAGGCACGATATCGTATCTTAAAGCGTATCAGTCCTACACTTGTCATAAATTCCAAGACTTGTCAGATATTTATAAAAATTTCGAACTAAAGCAGATAACGCTAATTCAAGCGTATCTACTTGAAATCTTATTTGTAAAATTCAAAGCGGATTTATTCATTTATTTTGTGACACAGAATAAATATAACTTATAAAGTCAAAAGTATAAACTCTAATAAGAAAATATGCTCGAAGTTAATAGCTCGATTATAGATCAAATATATAACAAGCAAGTGAACAATCAACAAAATAAGCTTTGAACAAAAGAGGAAATCTTCAAGCTTAAAAATAAATGAAATTTTATGAGATTGATGAAAGCAATAAGTCTGATAAATTTATGCAAATTACTTTAGATGTTTAATTAGATATAGCAATGAGCTATGCTCTAGCTATTCAAACTTTACTTATAATTCATTGAAAAATGGAATAAATAGTCGAATGAGTTAAATTCTTTAAAGTACAGATTGTAAATTGGTAAAATTAATTTGGTCAAGTCAGAAAATTTGGTACATACAAATAATCATGAAAAACTCGAAAGATTTTATTTTCAATAATTTTATTGAATTGATGATTTTTATTTTGTATTGTAGATAAATTTAACAATTTTGTTCAGTGACACATTTAAAGAAAATACAGAGTTTAGATCTCAGATTGAAGAGACATAATATCTATATAAAATATAGCTCGAGAACAAGTGTCGAAAACATGCTTCTTATTTAGACAGTATATGATAAACGTAGCTGGATAAAAGAAAAAAAAGCGTTCCTTGCAGAATTTTACTGAAATAAGCCTTGTAAGAAGCTCGAAAAATCTGTTATTTGCTGTGTAACTATATGTCGGGTGTATTAATTCGGATAATAAGTTCGAAATTAAATTAAAGTTCACAAACCCTGATATATACCTGAAAATAACAGCATTACTAAGATGGCATCACACTTATAACAGTAATTCAAATTTTTAATTGGTTTATCAGGACTTCAGCTGGAACGTAAAAGTTATACAATCCAAATCTGAGCTGATAGAAAATTTTATTTGGGGATAAATACAAAATATTCAATAAGTTCGATAAAAAAAATGAGCGGATATTAAAGTGTATTTCTTCCTAAAATATACAAAAAATACCCGACCTAAGGAGCCTCTATCTATTATTAAAAGCTGAAAAATAAAAAATAATTAATAGTAAGAGAATATTAATACTGGGCGCATCTCATCTAGAAATGTTTTAATCTTACAATTAATTAAGGCATGATAGTTATACTATTTATTATAAATCGGCTGTTCGTTTATTGTCACATGTGAGAGGACGGTAAAGTTAGCTGCACATAAAAAATGATAAGGAATTGCTTTTCCATCTTTTTTACATATCCTTACATTTCTCATATCATTGCGGTGTTACATACAAAAAAATATTACTGCGGCGTCGTATTCAATTAAAAGTTTATATTATTATATTATTAAAGTGATTTTGTCTATCAAGCATAGACAAAATCACTAGCATAATATATATATATATATATATATATATATATATATATATAACGATATTGCTTTCTCAAGAAAATATAATAATATATCACGATATTTAGGATTAAGAGGTTGCCGATGCATAATCTGCGTTCCGGAGCAGTAACAGTAACTAGGTGGCCAGGGTAGCAGATGACAAGGTGCAGGTAGTTTTCAGTGTCTCAGTGTAAAAATCATTCAAGGGCGGTGTTTAAATGTACAGGGTGGCCGATTATGACGTTCAGGTGGTGCGCTCCATGGTTTTTAGTGTCTAGGTAAATAAATCATACGAGGACAGCGTCTAGATGTACCTGGTGGCCAAAAACGAGATCTTGGTAGTTCGCACCATGGTTTTTGGTCTCTAGGTGTTAAAATCACTCGAGGGCGGTCTCCAGGTGTACAAGGGTGGCCGATGATGAGGTCTAGGTAGTTGGCACCGTGGTTTTTGGTGTCTAGGTGTAAAAATCATACAAGGACGGAATGTAGGTGTACAGGGTGGCTAATGACGAGGTCTAGATGGTGCGCTCCGTGGTTTTTGGTGTCTAGGTGTTAAAATCATTCGAGAGCGGTCTCTAGGTGTACAAGGGTGGCCGAAGACGAGGTCTAGGTAGTTTTCACCGTGGTTTTTCGTGTCTCGTGTGAAAATCATTCAATGGTGGTGTCTAGGTGTACAGGGTGGCCGATGACAAGGTCTAGGAGGTGCACTTCATAAATATTGGTGTATGAGTGTAATAATAATATTCGTGGACAGCGTAAATTTATAGCTATTCATATTTTTCTAACATACATTATCAATCATAGCCACAAAACTAATATTTCGCGACTGAACAAATGAGTGTTTAGATGTTAATGATAAAAATGTTACAAAAAAGTTATAGTCAAAAGGTGCTAAAAATGCTTATATTTTATTTCTGGACAGATATAAAATACCCTAAAAAATTTACCAAACAGGACTGAAATCTCTAAAAAAAATTGACTTTTAAAAAAGTAAAAGGTTGGGCGTGTTTGATATTTTCCGCAACAAAATTATAGATAAAAAAGAACTGAGATCAGTCAAACAATGTCAAGTTTATTATATTTAATTATAATAAAGCAAAAAAAAAACATGTGAGCTGTCTAGGGACAGCCGATTAGAGCGAAGCTCTTGACCAATTAAATATTGATTTTATAGTGATTTTGGAAATGTAAACTGAATGAAAGAATACGTTTTATTTTTGAACGTCTTATTTTTAATATGTACAAAGAATAATACAATTTAATGTATATGGATTTATTTATCACAGTTAATAATGGATACGATAGGTTTGTGGTAACTGAAATAACATGTATATGTTTCTGACTGTATATTATCAATAAATCTAGAGAAAACGGCATCGATGGTGGTGCCATAGTTAGTCGTCGATTGTGAAGGACTGTTGTTCATTGTTAAATTAAATTTGTCTATAAGAAATTTTTTTAACGGCTCCGATTTGCCATCTGCAAAATTAATATTAAAGTCTCCAGACAACATAAGTGAAATTTTGTGCGTATCGCGTCCAAGTAGTGCTGCTCCTCCTTCTGTATATTGTAGAAGTATGCTGTGGATAAAGTAAATTGATGTCCTCAATTTTTTGACTTGGTGAGATATAGATAGCTACCATGACTAGTTCAACATCATTTTGTAGTTTGTACGTTGCTGAACATATATCTCCAACAGTATTATGAGTTGTTGAAAAACCAGTACTATTATTAACCATTATTTCGATATTTGGTGTAGTTATATCATTATTGTTTTGGTATATAGCAACACCACCAGCCCGAGTTTTATCTCGCTTAAATTGAACAATGCATCGAAAGTTAGGTATATCTAATCTATGTTCGTTGTTCATCCACGTCTCCGTGAGCAATAATGCATTGCATTTTTGAACAATTGAATCCGATAAGTCATCTTTGTGGCTGTGTAGACTTTGGCAATTAAGGGTGTATAATGCAACTGTTTTATTACTTATCAAATTGTTAATGACGGTGGTCTTTGTTTCCAAAGTGTTTAACGCCAGTCTTTGAAATTCTTGTATCAAAGATAAAGCTGATGTACTTTGCTGTCGGTTATGGTAGAATTTAAATTTTGTTGGATCATCTGCAGCTGTCGTAATAAATAAACCCTCAATTTTTGTTACCCGTGATAATGCAACATAAACCATATCCCGCAAGTGTGTTTTTTCATATTGATACACGATTTCATCGAACGTTCCGCCTTGTGACTTGTGTATGGTCATAGCACAAGCCGCAATGACAGGAAAGTGCGTATGTTTATTAGTAACTTTTTTATCTCTTGTTAGTTGAATATTAGCTGTTCGTAATTCAATTGGTACAGCAGCATTTGAAAGTTTCTCTTGTACAACTAACTGAGCAGCTTTCTTTCGTGCACATTGTCCAATTTTTTGTGAGCTTTGGAATTACAACCAAACTCTACAAATACTGTTGTCTTCTTTGAATTGTAAATGTACTAACTTCACAATTGCTCCATTTACCAAGCCATCATTTATATTAATGTTTGTTGTAATGAGATATTCAAGTTATACGTTTATGTATTTATACACATTCGAGATGTCGTTGATCTTGTTTCGCGCGACTCTCGACGTTCGAATGACGTTTATGTATTTATATAAAATACGAAGAAAATACGAAAAAAATACGAAAAGAAATAACCTATATTTAATTTATACTTATATGTATGCATATAAAATACGAAAGCATAACCTGTGTATTTAAATACTTATATGTATGCATATAAGTATACGAAAACATAACCTGTGTATTTAAGTAATACGTATATGTATATGTATGCATATAAAATACAAAAACATAACCTGTAATATCGTTAGTTAGTATAATTCGTGTACTTACGCAGCATTGGTTGGTTCATAATTTTCTGATAGTACTAAAACTTTTTTTGGAATAATTTTTTCATCGTCGGTGGATTAACTAGTGAGATCCATTATTTAACTGTGTATTTCACTGTTTACACTTGTTGCTTTTATGTAGCAGACAATATGAAACTGAAGAATTCGCGTATATATGCGAATATGCGAGAGAGAGAGAGAGAGAGAGAGAGAGAGAGAGAGACCAAGAATTGCGCAGATTCCGTAAACAATACTCTGCGCATCAGAATCGTAACCGACGCCAAGCCGAGACCGCGCGTGCTACTATATCTATATCGTTCTTGCTTAGAAAGAGAAACAACGAGAGAGAGAGAGAGAGAGAGAGAGAGAGAGAGAGAGAGATAGAGAGAGAGAGAGAGAGAGAGAGAGAGAGAGAGAGAGTGTGTGCTGCTGTATCCCACTCTGACGCTAGCCCCGCCCCTTTCCCTCCCTACTCTTTCTCACTCTCTCCGTTTCGTACGCGCTACGGTATCCAGCTCTGCTCGACTTCCCCCTCTCTCAAAGCGTCTAGTGACGAGCGTCTTAAAATTTCCCAGTTCGCTCCAGCCGCAGAACCTCTGTAAAAGACCTTCGCTCTAAAAATTGTTTTGTTCATTCTAGGACATACTTAACTTAAAGTTAAGTTATACGATGATCCATTAGGAACAACTCTCAAAATACTTACTACGTAACTTGCCATGCCCGTTTCATTTTGTTTTCTGGTAAACTAAAATTTTCTTCGTATGTATTAGAACGTGATATAAACACTATAAGTACAATAAAAATGGGCATAGCAAGTTACGTAGTAAGTATTTTGAGAGTTGTTCCTAATGGATCATCATATAACTTAACTTTAAGTTAAGTAAGCCCTTAATGGAACAAAACAATTTTTTTGCTTTATTATGATTTAATATAATAAACTTGATTTTGTTTGATTGATCTCAGTTCTTTTTTATCTGTAATTTTGTTGCGAAAAATATCAAACACGCCTATCCTTTTAATTTTTTAAAAGTCAATTTTTTTTAAAGATTAAATTATCATACGTTTTTCTCATACTACAAAGAGCATTAGTTTGAGCCGTGAAATATACAACTCTTCGTGGCGAAAGTAAAAAGTACTTGTCTTCACGGCAAACAACGAAACGTATTAGTCTTTGACGCGAGTTCTGAAATCTACTACTCTTCGTAGGGACCGACGATATACGTCCATTGTTTCTATAAATTTAGGTTGCATTATTTTTTGCTTTCTGCTAGAAGAAGCTTTGTAATAGTAAATTTTTCAGTTTCGCTAAAACTTTTTTTTGAATATTTATTCCATAAATAGGAAATTCCCTGGTAGAAATTACCCTAAGAACTGGCCATTTATTAGGTAGTAACTAGGTTAAATCCTAAAAACTGGCCAGTTACTAGCCTGTTCTTACAAGGAAAGGTACCCAACCCGAACTCACCGATTTTGATGATTTTCATATATGTTGTAGAACATAAAAAAATAAGAGACACGTATTTTTTTTATCGGCTAATTTTCACTTTTAAGGGGTAAAAACCTCCCCTAAAGTTAACCCCAAAAAGCGTTTTTTTTAAATATCTCGGCTTAAAATTAATATTTTTCAATGAAACAAATTGGAGGTTATTTCTTATAAAAAGAGCAAGTATTTCATGGTGATTTGAAGAGTAAGGGTAGCATCCCCTATTTTTTAGGGGTTGAAAACATATATTTTTTGGCATAATTTTATAATAAAAATGTTTAAACCGACTAAAAAAAATTGGAAAAAATGTTTAAACATCCTTAATAACAAAATTTAGTTGACGTCTTTCGGTGTTTTCATAAATATTATCCCTAAGGGGGTAAACCACCCCTAACACAAAATAACTGTAAATATGTAATTCAATACATAATATTTCGTAGAAAGTTTGTATATAGAGGTTTTCGAGGTCGCTAATTACAAATCTGTTATCAGATTTTGAAAATTCAAAATGGCGGATCCAATATGGCGGACGGAAATATCGAAAAAAAATTTTAACTTTCAAAAAAACTTGTTTACAAATGTGTGATCTTTGTAGCCTGTACATGTGAACTAAAGAGCCTTAAACCCTAAACCCCTAAAGAACAAATAGGCTAAATGGTTGTGCTTTTTAACCAAACCACCTCAAATTCCTAAATTTGTAAACAAGAAAATTCTGTGTGTGAAGCAGTTTTATAATTTCCGTAGAAATTGTTATCAGAATGTTATTGAAATTCCTTTATTGTAAATTCAACTTATAATGTATTTTTGTTTATAATATTAGAGTATAATAATAATCTACAATCTTTTATCTTTTGCCATAGTGCATTTTTTGTATTGAGCATAAAATATATTATTTTACGATGTTTTTACAATAATGGTAGTCCTCATAAAAGTGTTTAAAGCACAATGCTTTTTTGCACCAACCACATCGTACAATTGCAATGTTTGTGCACCCTTCTATTTCACAATGTGTTGCACAAGACTTTCCAAAACTGAAATCTATAGGATTATCAAATTTATCTGGTTTTTCATTGACGTTACCGCTTTTATACCAGGAATATTTAAACAAATCTATATATCTCGGTGAAGACAGTTGGTTGTGAACCAATGATTGAAGTTTAATTATATTATTTCTCACATGTAAATTCATATCATGATCCATTAACATTACATTATCAGAAAATGTTCGGACAAAGTTTTTTCAAATACGGAATCCATAGACATCAAGTGGTTGTATTTTTCCTGTGGTTCCAGTTGGAATTTTTTTTATGTTAATAATTTTATTTTGTGGCATTGTTTCTTCTATAACTTTGTCACAATGACCACTCCAAGAATCAAGTAATAGTATTGAGTGATGGCCTACATAGGGATAAAATATTTTTTCCAACCAGATTTTGAAGTGATCTGCAATTAAACGACTTACTAATTAACTGATCAACGATATTACAATGTAAAAATTGTTATTAGTTCCCTTACTTGTTGTTAATTTTCCAGATTTGGATGCTTCCACGTACACGTTTTCTGGTCTAAATATGTTTTGTTCTACAATAGGGCCAAACTTGCCACTTGGATCCTTTAAAACAAGAAATAGCGGTGACAACAGTTGTCCAGTAGCTGATATTAGTGGTTGTATAGTATAACTATGCGTTGTTGCTGAAATTGACTGTACCAGACATTGCACTTGCTTTTCTCCTTCTACTGCTAATGTTCTTCCAGAATGCATTTCTAGCTGAAATCCGCTCTGATCTGTATTATACAAATTTTCGAGTCCAATCCTTGGTATACACGATTTAACGTCATCGATAAATGCTTCAGCTTTAGCCGTAAGTTCTGCACTATTTTCTAGTGTTTTTCTTGTTATGAACTTATTTATTTTCCTAGAAACTATTCGGTGTGCTTGCTTAAATTTGAGTAACCAATGTTTAGAAGCTTTGAATCTAATATCATCAAAACCAATTTCTTTTTTAGCTTGTAAGGCCCATCGAATTATATCTTCATCATGGATAATTGAACCACTGTCGAGAGCTGCTTGAAAATTATCCAGGGTATACTGACAAATTTGTGCTACTTTTTCTCTATACGTGCCACCTTTATTAATTGAATGAGCCCAACGACGTAGCTGACTAATAGATGATACTTTTTTGAATCTGTTTTGCACTGTTTTGAGACTTAAATTTTGCTTCGTTTTGCTACTTCTCCAAAATTCTACAGCTCTTTTTTTGTATTCAAAATCTAGTTCTTCATTATCTGCTGTACATTGATTTGTTGGTGCTATATCCGGATCAGGAAAATGATGTTGCACTTCATCTTCAATTATTTCCGCATTATGGTCTTTATACTCTTCTTGAAAATCCAAAGAGTCATCAGTAATCATTTCTACATCGTTGAAATCATGTGTTGCATCTATTAAAATTTCTTTTATTTTTTCGGCCAACTCTGTTTCGTGATAATTCGTGACACTATCTGGTATGTTTAACGCTTGAAAGTATGCTAATAATAAGTTTAGAACGTTTAACGGATTAATTTTCATTTTTCAATCTAAAATGAAAACAAGCGGTAAAATTTATACAAGCTGTGTTTTTGCATGTAAGGCACGACTGCTACATTTCTACCAGAATAAAACGAGTGAATGTAAATTGAATCAAATCATTAATTTATGCATTGGAGAAGAATTCTCGTTCCACTTTGTGATGTTCGGAAAACTCTATTTTTGGTTTTATTCAACTTTTATTCACTTTGAAATTGAATAATGTAAATCTATATAAAATCACTAAAGAAAATTTTCTACAACTGTATGATACCACTGACAAACAAAAAGACGTACTATTCGTACTTTCCGGCATCGAACTAGAATACCCACAAAACTCACTCACTGCCTAAAAAATAACACAGGCAGCTGAGGTAAACACTCGATGAAAACAATCTAAAAAAAGAACATACTGATTCGCACATATTGTCAACAACTTTTATGAGTGAAAGACATTTATCTGTGGAATTATCATTGAATGTACGATAACATTCATTAAACTAATGAATGCATATAAAATTCCCTTTCAATAACAACGTGTTCTTTAATTGCAAATGAAGTTCGAGTATTAATATTCTTTTATGTATTTTTATCAATAACAAAAATTATCATAGTAATATAATAATAATAATAAGAAGAAGAAGAATAAGCATAATTGCAATAGCAATAATAACAGTAATACTGATAATAGCAATGATAATGAAAAATAATAATAATAATTAGAATAATATTTATTATTAAATTTAGATTTTTTGATAAATTCATTAAATCGTAGCAAATAGTATTATTATGGAATTCCAGACTGTAAATATTTTACTATAGATACAATAATCATTACTTCGAGAATTCATCTAAAAAACTTTCGGCTTACGAAATAATTGTAACAATGAAAAACTCCCAAGTTTGACAACATTAAATTTTATTACAAAACGCAAAAGAGTTTGATAAACTAATTTTATTAACCTATGTTTTTTCATTTGCAAAAAAGTGTGGACTTTTTGAATTTATAAAATTATATAATTATGCAATTTATGAAATACTTTATAATTTATGAAATTACTTTTGAAATTATGCTAATTTATAAAAGCAGAAAAATAAATAATCTTTGATTGAAACATAAAACGAGACGTTATTTGTTACATACAAAATGATAGAATAAAATATCGGTAATATGTCTATACTCGTGTCTACGGTAAAGCATAGGCCTTCGGCTTGTCTGGAGGTTAGGGGTTTGGAGTCGTTTGGTTAAAAAGCACAACCATTTAGCCTATTTGTTCTTTAGGGGTTTAGGGTTTAAGGCTCTTTAGTTCACATGTACAGGCTACAAAGATCACACATTTGTAAACAAGTTTTTTTGAAAGTTAAAATTTTTTTTCGATATTTCCGTCCGCCATATTGGATCCGCCATTTTGAATTTTCAAAATCTGATAACAGATTTGTAATCAGCGACCTCGAAAACCTCTATATACAAACTTTCTACGAAATATTATGTATTGAATTACATATTTACAGTTATTTTGTGTTAGGGGTGGTTTACCCCCTTAGGGATAATATTTATGAAAACTCCGAAAGACGTCAACTAAATTTTGTTATTAAGGATGTTTAAACATTTTTTCCAATTTTTTTTAGTCGGTTTAAACATTTTTATTATAAAATTATGCCAAAAAATATATGTTTTCAACCCCTAAAAAATAGGGGATGCTACCCTTACTCTTCAAATCACCATGAAATACTTGCTCTTTTTGTAAGAAATAACCTCCAATTTGTTTCATTGAAAAATATTAATTTTAAACCGAGATATTTAAAAAAAACGCTTTTTGGGGGTTAACTTTAGGGGAGGTTTTTACCCCTTAAAAGTGAAAATTAGCCGATAAAAAAAAATACGTGTCTCTTATTTTTTTATGTTCTACAACATATATGAAAATCATCAAAATCGGTGAGTTCGGGTTGGGTACCTTTCCTTGTTAGACTTATTTCTACCAGGGTTTCTGATAGATTTTATAGGCTTCTTCATGGCGAAGCAATAATCGTCGTTTTGACAATCGGAGTAATGTCGTTGTAGATTTCTCGAATAAGTCGGCGTAAGATATTCGTCGAGTCCAATAAGTTTTTTGCATTCTTTGCCATTAAGGCTTTTATGTAATTATTATAATGTTCAGGGTAGACGTTTTCAAGGGTGCGGATGTCTTCACTATTTACGACTCGCCCTTCTTCCGTATCTCTCGCTAATAAAGGAAGAAAAAATGATACGCTAACCTGGGTATTTTATCGGAGTATACATAGCGTAATAATTCTCCTGAAGGATATAATATTGCTCCAGCGTCAGCTAAAGTTCTCACCTTTATATAATTATTATTCCAATATACTATTCTTAACGCAGTGTTTCCGGTGCAATCTCTTTTATTAACATCGATTTTACTTTTTTTCTAATAATAATTTTATACTTCCGTTGGTTCCAAATTCGGCGGCTATGTGTAATAAGCCGTCTCCGCTTCTTGTTGGTATTTCTACATCTGCTCCTTCATCGAGAAGTAATTCTAGTTTATGATCATTCTCTTGTAGTATAGCTGTCTCTGTAGCATACCTTCCATCACGAGAGCAAGAGTTTACGGGTATACCTTCATCCAATAACAATTGTACATTTTCCAGAGAATCTATTGCACTCGCAGCTCTTTTCAACAACCAATGTTGAGAACTAATTGGCATTTCCAATTTCTTAGCATGCTTAATGAGTAACTCAAAGATCTCTGTGGGTCCGTTGGCAGCTTGTCCCACGTGATTAAATTTTTGTATACTTGCTCCCGCATTTAATAGGATCTCCACCGCTTCTCGATCCGATCTTGCTATAGCATCTCCTAATACAGTGCTACCCATTAGGTTGGAACTATCAGTAGAGATACATTCTTTGAGTAATAGTGATAGAAATCTTTTATCTTTATATCTCACAGCCTGTCGCAGTGAAAGGTAATTCCATACTCTGTAGTTGTCAAGAGTTGCTCCTAATTTAAATAATTTTTCTAAAATGTCCAGACGCTTTGCTAATAATGCAGAATGGATAGCAGGGAGATGGCAGTCTTCTAATGTAGTATAATCTACTTTGTATTCTAACAATAAATTTTTCATTTCCTCGTGTCCCTTGTATATAGCGTGGGTAAGAGCACTAGTCAAACATAATGTGGATTTGTGCGGATATACCTCCAAACAAAGCCTGACAGGTTCTAGATCCGAAGATCCTACGAGTTCTTCGATTATTTCCCTCATCTCTGAAGGTCTTATCATCGGAGCCAATAATCGAATTAAAATTTTCGCTTTTCTATTTTCTTGACGAATTATTTTAGTCATCATGATAGTTAATTTCTGTCGATCTCCCGAGAAGATGAATGTAATCCACGTATGTGCCAAACTTTTCCAAACTGCTGCCATCTGTGGGATAGAAAGAGTCTAGGTGTCAGACTTATTACTAACTTATGAGGTGTTCATCAATTCTAATTTGTATAACGTATATCTATTTTCACTGATTAGTCTAGACTTAGATAATAGGCTATTTGCTCTATAATTAAATCAGGGATACACTCATATGTTATTTCTTGTAGTCTCTCTTTGTGTTCTTTCCATATTATCCTTTTATTAATAATTTGTTATATAGCTTGCATGATCTGAGAGCCGTATATCGAGAATTGATATGGATAAATTTCTGCTTCACGGTTTTGGAATGCACATGATTTAGCAATATATAAAAAGGAGATTGTAGGTTGCTCTATCAATTGATTAAAAGTGACTCCTGTGATAAAATTTTGCCTTGAGATTTGTTACCATTCGAGAAATGCTTTTTCGTATTTATTATATAATTTCGAGTAGCATTCTTTTAACGTTAGTTCATCTTCTACATTAATGTTTTGATTATCTACCGTACTAAATCTTACTGCTATGTGCAAGGCATTTTCTCCCTGACTTGACGTGGTTTTTAAATTGGCTTTATGCTCCATTAATAATTTTAATACTTTATTATTACGATGCACGATAGCGGCTACTACAGGACATCTTTTATTTCGCGACAATGAATTTACATTGAATCCTCTTTTTAGTAGTAATTCAACGTTCTTTGCAGCGTGAGGGTGTGGAGCGGTAATCGATTTTTCGAGTAGATATTCACTTATGCAAGATTCGCGCTTAGTATTTTGTGTATGATTTAATAATAATTCTAATATTTCGGGCTTAGTTCTAGTGGCTCTTTCTAAGGGTGTTTGATCGAAATGATTTATTATATTTGGGTCGGCGTTAGCTTCCAATAGTAATTGAATAACCGGTATATCGCCCCAATCAACAGCGTGCATTAATGCCGTTGATCCAAAGGTGTTTTTTACATTAACGTTTATGCCGGCTTTTAATAATAGACGTAAATAGTCTAAACTTTCACATTCCATGGCTCTTTATAGAACCTCATGTCCTTCGTACATCAATAGATATTTACTCGCCCCCAAATTTATTAATTGAGTAAAAATATCGATACGTCTGTACAAAATGGCTACTCTGGTCATTGACACTTGTTCCTTTTCGCAACGTATCGACCAATCTATCGGAAGTTGTAATATTCTTTTGATAATTTCTTCGTGATGATCTTGAATGGCTAATGTTAAAACCATATCTAGACTGGTTTATTCGAGTCTAGGATATGATTTTAAACAGGCTTCTATGATGAATGGTTTATCATTCAATAGCGCTTGCCGCATAATACTGGTCACTTTCACCGGTTGCAGAACTATTGACCATTTGTAAATCAGATCTCGTGCTTCGCGTTCGCATCCTTGTTCTAGTTTTATCTTGAGGTCTAGTACTTTTTCGTATCGTTTAGGTGTTACTCTTAACAGTACTTTGTTGATCCATCTCCAAAAGTATACAGCCATCATCGGAACTGCGAGACAATAAGGAATAACGAATCACTATTTTGTTCCTGACTCAATCGGATTAATATTTCTCTCAAGATTTTATAATTAATTATAACTGATACCGAGGTAGTTTATGTGAGAGGAAAAGATTTTCTTTTCAAACTCCGAGTTTTCTTTTCCGATGTAGTGAGTTGTCTTTGTTTTTAAATTGCAAATGAAAATGAAATTTCGCAAGGCCTCTAATCTTTCCGTGTGTTGTTGGTCTCCTTTCTCATTGTTTTTAATTTTATATTAAGGTTTTCTTTATTATTCTGATTCAATTGCTTTACTATTTTTAATTTTTCCCGCTCGCCAGATAGTCTACAACGTGGGCCCCTCTCGTTGCACAAAATCACCTTTTTCCTAGAGATGGCGTTACGAGTTCTGTTTCGGGACTATAATCAACTGGGAGAATTATGGCGTAAGTTAATTTTAGAATTCTTGTTATCCTTTGTTTTGATGAAATTCTTGTTTTACTGATTTTTAATTATTTTCTTTTTTTTTTGTTTTAGCGCTGGATTCCACGTTTCGAGTTTGTAGAGCAGCCATACTTTTTTCGAGATAATCTCGTACAACGGCGAAGTAGACAATTGGCCTCGGGCAGGGGCCTCTTTAGGATTCATGGGGCCCTAGGCCCAGATCGTATCAGGGCCCCCCAAAATTTCATTAAAATATTAAATTTAAATGCCTTATTTATAAAAATACAATACGTAACGAGTAAGTAAAAATAAATTTATGATAATTGAACTGTCTCTTGTAAAGTTAAATATCCCAGACAAGAATAGTACACTTTAAAGTCTAAAGAACAAAAACAGGCGCTACGAAGAATAAATGTTTCGATTTCTTCTTTGGAAAAGTATTGCAACGACTGAAATTTTATTTCAATACGTTTTGATTTTTTTTTCTTTATGAATTACCCGCTTCACGGTCAGAGTACGATTTTGCCCGGAGCGTCGAGTAAGATAGCTACGTGCATGGCCCTCCCACGTGATGTCACTCGCACATGCAGGTCGCAATGCGATGCGTAGCGCACTATGTTTCAGTCAGCAGCAGTGGAGACACGTTACTCGCACGTACGCTTCAACTTAGTTTGTGTAAGTGAGAGCCACGGCGAAAAAAGCAGTGTCGACTTTAAGCGTTATTTTATGTAAGTGTAGTGAAGTGATTCAACAACCACTGTGAATGTTTATGTGTATGACGTGCAGTGCTAATTTAAGCTACTAACACTGGCCGGAGGAATAAGCCTTTGTGCTAAGCTCCATGCGTCAACTTTACTTGTGCGTACGGAGGTATAGCTGCGGCGAGGCTCTGGCACAGTAAATGTGACTTACCAGAATAACTCAACTAACAACTGCCCCCGTAAGCCGGAGAGGTTGACCTGCAGTCTGAGGACTGCTAAGTGCCTTTTGCAATATCGGGCTACGTCCGTATTGTACTTGTCGGTTAGGACTCATCGCGTTTCCATAGTGTGAGTCAATCACACAATATTTCTAAAAAATTGGCATTACTAACTCGAACGCTTAGTTAATGAACTATGTTGTTTCAAATCTCTAGACCGTGTCGGATTAATAACTAAGTGTATACTTTCTTTCTATGTTCTAGTTTCATTCGAAAAATCGACTCTTGTCCTCCTAGAACTACAGGCAGTTCAACTGTTGCTGAAGCATAGTTCATAAAATAAATAATCAAAACTATTCCAATTTACTTCATACTATAAATTACTTTCTTTAAGAATACTGTTAATTACTTGCATACATTCAATAAGCATAATTAGATTAATTTATTGAGAATACCGTCTTATTTAATCATTATCATACAAAGTTTATTTTAAGTTCAATCATAACTCAATATCTCCGAGGAACTTGCGAGGCGATTCAGAGATATTGTCCTGAATTCAACGTTCTACTGTATTAATCAATAATATAAATTTTACTTTTACTATTATATTGGTGTTATTGCGTTCGAAGTCATTTATCTACATAATTGCTACACAAGTCTCCTTTCACGTGATCACTCCGAATCCACAGTCCTCGCAGCATAAATCATTACTTTATTCTTTTTGAATGGCGGACCGAAATTTCATTTTTTGGAAAAGATTAAATTGTGCGTTTTATTCTTTGCAAAAGAAGATATATATATGAGGCATTATTTGTCAACCGGACACCCCCTGCTCTGCAGAATTGTTTAAACTTTTAAGAGTCAATCGAGGATTCAAAATTTGTGTTTTTTCGTCTAGTTTTTGGAGCCGAGTGGCGTTTTTCGATTTTCAAAATGGCTGACACGATATGGGGGCTTAATACAACGACTTGATGTAGGACTTTAGTTTCATTACAGAAATTATTCAAAATGAATGAGCGCATCAGGCTAAAAATGTTTCTGCAAAAGTAATTAATGTCATAAATATGGATCAAGTCTAAAAATGGTGAAATTCAAGATGGCGGATCCAATATGATAGCCGTACAGGCTCTTGCAATTGAAAATGGAGGATAAGCGTTCGACTGGCTCAAAATTTGATACACAGGGGTTTTAGGAGTTCATAATTACAATTCTGATGTAAAAATGTAAAATTGACATTAAAATAGAAATTGCCGAACTTACAAACCCCTCAGCATCAATTTTTGAGCCAGTCAAACGATTGTTCACCATTTTGTATTGCAGGGGCCTATGCGGCCGCCATATTGGATCCGCCATCATGTTGGATCCACCATATCCGTCCGCCATTTTAAATTTTAAAAGGGTGAGTCATTTTAATCTTTAATCTAAATTATCTCGTTGGCAAAGCATGCCAGCGAAAAAAGTTTCGGATAAAAGTTTTAGGATTTTTCCCTGGCTTTCTGATGATGACCTTGACAATGTCATTGAGCATGACCTTTGGGTCATTTGAAGGTCAAGTCGATTTTTTCAAATAGAAACCCCTACTTTTGGCACCAGAAATGGAAAAAGCGGGAAATTTTACGTTCGAACATGTGATTTTGGAAACAAATCATCTTTTGTACGGAAATTACTTTTGACATCAGCAGAACCCAGGATGCACCATCGAGGAGGTTGTCAAAAGGATTTAGTATCCCATTTTTTGTTTTATTTTTTTATTTGTTTTATGTGTTTTTTATTTTTTTTTTGTATTTTTTATTTGTTTTTTTTTATTTGCTTTTATGTGTTTATTTGTTTTTTGTATTTTTTTTATTTGTTTTAATGTGTTTTTTTATTGCTTTTATGTGTTTATTTGTTTTTTTGTATTTTTTGTGTTTTTATGTGTTTATTTGTTTTTTTTTTTTTTATTTTTTCCTTTTTTGTTATTTTTTTGGTATTTTTATGGAATGTTAACTGGAGTTTGGTTAATTTTGAACACTTAACCATTGGTTAAGTGTTCAAAATTACCGCCGTTTTGTTGGATGCAAAGATCAAGTCGAGCTCTGAATTGTCTTATGGTTCTAAGTAGAATATCTCGAGGGTTTGCTGCACAAGCTGTACGAATGCGTTCGATCATATTATCTCGAGTTGTTGGCCATTGAGCATAAACAACATTCTTAAGATATCCCCATAAGTAAAAATCGGGAGGGGTTAAATCAGGTGAACGAGGGGGCCAGGCAACTGGGCCACCTCGCCCAATCCACCTGCCATTGTAGCGGGTGTTTAAATAATCACGAACAATGCGTGCATAATGTGGTGGTGCTCCATCTAATTGGATCCACATTCTTAGCCTTGTTGCTAGGTCTACATTTTCTAGTAATTCAGGTAAAATGTCTCGAAGTAATCTCAAAAAGTTTACCCCATTCACGTTCTCTTCAAAGAAATAAGGACCAATCAAATAGCCATTGATGATTCCACACCAGACCATAACACTCCAGGGGTGTTGATTGTCTATGGGCCTGAACCAATGAGGATTTCCATCTGACCAATAATGGCAATTATGTCTATTCAATTCTCCAGTGTTTCTGAATGTTGATTCATCTGAAAAAAGAACGTGCCTGAAAAAGTCTTGATCTTGTTGAATCATTCGTATTGCCTATCGACAAAAACGTACTCGCAAAATTATATCATTTGGAGTTAACTGTTGTGTTAATGTTATGTGATAAGGATGATATCTTCTCGCTCTCAATATTCGAGATGCTGTTGATTGAGGTATACCTATTTCTCTTTCTATTTGTCGAGTACTAATGTGAGGATCAAGATGAATAATCGCTAGAATGGTAATAACACGAGGATCACTCTGAGTTAAGGTTTGAATAGTAACATTACTTGGGTGTCTCCTATTGGGATAGCGTTCAGCCTAAAGTCTGGCAGCTGCTGCATAATTATTTCGATTTTCTCCCAAAATCATGATCATATCAACGATTTCGTTGGGACCATAATCAGCCATGATAAAAATGAAAATAATTTGTTACAGACCAGTAAACAGGGAAACAGATTTTTTTCAATAATAATTATCGATTTACAAGAAGTAAAAAACACGATTAAGCTTTTCTGCACTAATTTGCTATCTACATAACTGTTAAGAGTAGTTCACTCTCAAAAATTGACACAAATACAAAATAATGGAATGACTTAACTAAAACTTTCATCGGAAACTTTTTTCGCTGGCATGCTTTGCCAACGAGATAATTGAGATTAAGGATTAAAATGACTCACCCGTATATACTTAAATTATTGCCATCAGAAAAAAATTACCTGCTAAAAATATGATGAAACATGGCTTATATTCATAATGTCTATGTTGTTTTTGACAACCATCATCACATTTCCATTTAGCATATAACGTGTTGACTAGCGTACTCTCGTTATGTCTCGCTCCCTCATTACTGTATATAAACATATCTAAAAATATATATGTCGTAAACGTTATTTCAGCAACAAGGTAAGTGAGAGAGCAGAAAGCCCAGCTAGCGAACACACAGAGAGAGAGAGAGAGAGAGAGAGAGAGAGAGAGAGAGAGCCGCGCGCGTGTATGAGTGTGTCGCGAGAGAGAGAGTGGGAGAAAGTCCGCGCTGCCCATGCTGCCGCGCTAAGGGATTTCGATTCCGACCGCCGAACCGTACAGTCGAACTCTTTTGTATACTCTAAAGGTCCCTGAAGTAACTTATAAGGACCGGATCAGGGTACCTGATAATAGCCTTAGGAGGCATGTGCGCAGGCTTTGATCAGTCCCTTATAATGAACGAGATGTTCAACGTTTTATAAGGCAATGATCCGGGATTAGAGTGGTATAATGCTTGTTAACTCAACTGAGTAATGTGTTAACTTCAGGCGTGCCTGAAGACCCCCTGAATTTGAAAAATTGTAATCCATTTTCGTAAAAGGTTGAAATAAAAATACATATATACATAAATAAATACTTACAAATATAGTACGTGCATTATAAGTAATGCACGTACTATATTAGTAAGGTTGAAATAAAAATACATATATACATAAATAAATACTTACAAATATAGTACGTGCATTATAAGTAAGTAAAAGTAGTACATACGTATAAATAATCGTTTACAATCTTATTCGTTATACATGTGAGATAAAATATAAATATTAAGTATTATTCTTCAGTTATTTTTCTTCGTTTCTCTCGACCTTTGTTCCAGTCCGTGCAAAGGTTCATGTATCCGTGCAAACATATCCTAATCCACGTTTCATATCTATACTCTCGTATACTTGCCCATCTTTTATCTTCATGGAATGCATAATTGTCTCTGGATATACGTAATTATATTAATGCTATAGCCAATACAAGCAATTAAAAGGGCCATTAAAATAAACATTACCTTCTATACATAAATAAAACTTCGTAGAACTAAAAAAGGGCTTGCCTTTCGTTACTCTTTGAGCTGTATGAAGTTTCAAAACATTTTCAGATACAAATTTTTTTTAAATTTGAGACAAATTCTCTGCAATACTTTTGGTTTTATTAGCGAATCCTGCAAGATGCTTTATCTGAAATAAATTCACCATAGTATTGAAAAGTATAATTATTATATTCATTATAAAATAATAATTACTTAACATTAAAGTTTGTAGTCATAAATGCAACAATAAAATATGGGAGTATACTTACGATGTCTGATTTGAGCTTGTCATTCTTAGTGATCTCTTCATTAAATGCAGTAAAATCATCCAACGTTTTTATAGGGAAGTCGTAATTGTACTCCTCTATGAGCTTTGAAAATGTAATAACATTTTCCAATCCGTTTGCTTCGTGGCTTCTATTTATTACTGTACTTAAATTGTCCACACGTGCAGTAAGATCAACCAAATTGTTATTAATTACATTTATCTGTGAACGGATTTCTTTAACAGCCCCTAAAATTGCTATAAAATGAATAAAATTATTGTTTAACTTGAGTAAAATTTTTATAAGAATAATTACTAACCTTTAAAATAACTTTTTATGTTTTCCTCTATAGCTATATTAAAAAAAGAAATCATTTGATGTATATTGAAAACGATACTGTTGATTTTTATATTATCCATGAACTTTTATATAAAAAAAATAATTGCCTAAAATTGCAGCATTCCGTTGAGGTACTTGAGTTTCAGCTTGTTGATTATTGTCACCTAAAAAAATTTTATATAGTCCTTCGAAAGTTTGCAATATAATAGATAATCAATAGGAAAAAATGGATTGCAATAAATAGTCATACCTTCATTCGAAGACCCTTCAGTACTCTTCTCTTTCATCTTTTCATCATTTTTATCTGTTATAAGGTTTTATTCGTTAGAGATTGAAGGGGATCTTGTGAGATGATCATTCGATTGATCTAATACATTTAATTGTGTAACATTATCAAACAACTCATTGATGCTTATTGAATTGTTTTCTTGTACTGTTGCTACCGTATCAGGAATAAGCAGATCCTTTTGTGCGTTATCCATGTTACTCGGTAAATTCATGTCTTGATCAATAGTTGAATCTAATTGTTCGTGACCAGATTCAACAATCGTGTATTCTCCACCAGAAGCTGATTCAGTCATATTTTCTTGCTCCTGGTCAGATTCAACGGCCATACCCTGTTGATTGTTCAGCAACAATTTCACTACTTCCTAGCTCTCTTCATAAGTATCTGAATAAAATTGAGAATTGAATTTTATAATCCATGCAGATATGGTTAAGGGCTAATATTTAAATAAAGAGGTACATACTTGTATAAGAAAGAATTTCACAGGAGAAACTTTTCCAATCTTTTGGAGGCTGGGCTTTAGTTTTTACCATTGACTCTATGAAAAGTTCATCATCTTCAGAGAAAGGCGGATCAGGATACCTCACAAAAGATGCTATAGATGGTCGCTCAAAAAAAAAACAAATGTAGATGTATTTGTTGTCCTTTGCATCGAATATGATGACTACAAATTCTTCACGGTCCATCTGAAAAATAGTAATAATTAGTAATTAACTGTATTGTGTAAATAGCAAGACCTTTTATTACCAAAGTACAAGCGACAAATTAGTTATGATGTATAAAAGAAATTTTATAACCTCAAAAAAATGTTATAAAATTTATAATAAATTGTTTATATATGTAAAAGCCAAATTTATTTTACTTTCTCTTCTAACAATGAAATGTAACCACGTAATGTAATAGATACGACAACGACAAAAAGCACAATACATGGATTTCACAACAATCCCAGAAACGCAAATGAATGTACTAAGAAAACGGTCAGAATCAAAACACCCGCAAAGTTCATTTGTGGTCTATTTTTTGTGTCAGGAGCGACTATGGATGCGCGCGCATCTTCATTTTCATTTACGCATGACGCTCCGGCCATTTGATCCGGGAATCATAAGGGCCGGACAAGGGAATATCGGAGCAGCATTTTTCAATTTATGATTTCTTTAATTGTTTAATATTTCTAAATTAATTAATAAATAATACTATTTACCTTTACTGAAGAGTAATACTGTATTGGTATTTAATGCATGTGAAGCAAAGGCATCACGTAGTGTTCTTTTTCATCAGAATCCAATTCGTAAATAGAGATCATGACCATTTTATACATTATTTCCTCTACTGAAAATCGTTCACTTGTAGTTAGCGAATCATCATTTCTTACTTGAAATATACCTATAGAGGACGATTTAGATGGATAATGAAAACCATCACCGATTATCTCCATGTTTTTGCCTTCAATGAATATCTGACCACTGATATCAGAAGACATAGTCTCAATCTTGAAAACTTTTGCTGATTTTTTTAAAAAACCATATCGTTAGGGTTTTTGTAGTTATTTCACATTCATGAAATTTTATTTTTTCAATATTAGTTTTCTCTTTTGACTTTTTTAGTTTTAAAATCTGACACACATTGTTTTTTATAACTGGCATTTTCTTGCGTTCAAATTCTTCTTTTCGACATAATTGTGCTAAAGGTTTGTTTCTACCATGTAAACTTTTTTTTATAGACCCTAGTTTGTTCTCGAAAGGAAAGGCTGTGATTTCACTTAAACTGCACTTCATATTTCTTACATCATCTACAATATGTATAAGGCTATGCATATTTAGCAGTTGCGACTCCATCCCGTACAACTGTTGTGCAAGTTGTACAAAATTTTCCAAATACTTTTCAGCTTCGCTGGTATACTTCATAAATAAATATTCACTAGATAAGATTCTGCATGATACGCTAAGCAATAGAAAATGTTTATATAAATTTTCTGGTAGAATGGACTTTACTATAAAGGGGCCACAATACAATAAAAAAAATCTATATTCAGTGGCTTTCCATTTTGCTGTTTCACCTAATGATCTTGTTGTCCGCTGAAATTCTGAGGGTACTTGATTAGATATATTCATTAATCTTTGCGACATTCTTAAAATATTCTGTCTTTTCAGTTTACTGCCAGTTGTTGAAGTCCAATATTCAAGTAGTTTTGTTGTTACGCCGAGGCATCCAAGATTCATAAAATCTAATACAAATGTACTAACTATGTCAATTGCAGGTATTATAGATAGTAGACGTGAAACATCAATGTGATGCTCTGGATTTTTGTTTTGTCGAAAAGAGTCATTTGTTCGTGTTTCACTATGTACATCAGGAAATACAGTGCGATTTTTATATCTTGATCCTTTTAAAGTGCAACGTTCACAGCTATAGTAACCAGTATGTCCCTTGGTACATTTTATAAAAGCTCTCGCTGGTGTATCACACACAAAACACTTCACACTTACATGAAAATATTTTTTATTTATGTTGATTCCAACATCCAAAATCTTATTTAATTGTTTGTTAAATTCATCTAAGTATCGCCTAACAGATTTTGGTTTTCCAATACCACAATAGCAAGCAATAATAAAAGGCTCATAATAAATACTTTTATCATAAACTCTTCCCAAAATAGGCCAAAATTGTTTAGGACTATATGTATATAATGGTACACCATCGACATTGAATTGCAATTCCAAAACATCAGTCTGATGTAAGTCAGGAACAATAGTCGCCATGAGTTGCTTTTCTATTCCAAAATATACAAATTCAGTACTGTTATCATTGGGCATAAACTTTTCAATTTTATATGATGTTTTTTCGTACTTTTTAGTAATGTCTTATGAGACTTTGGCAATTCTGGAAAATGTGGATTTAGTTTTTTTAACAAGCAATCGATATCACTATAACTGACATTATTGCACTCATGTGCCCATTCTTTAATAGCCGTAGCAATTTTAGAATCATTAACATTTTTAATAGCTTCATCGTCATTATCATCACTTTCACTTTCACTATTATAATCAGATTCTTCATCAGAGGAAAATCGGTCAATCAGTTTACTATCTGGACAATCATTTTCTTTAGCAAAAGCTATTTCTGAGACACAATACTGCAATTTTTCTGCGTTAACTATATCAATGACATCATGTTCATTAGGATTTAACACCTCATTGATTAACACTTTATCAGCTTCTCTAATCCTACTTTCAGATATTTGAGTACTTGTACAACTTGAATCATTTTCATCTGCTTTCCTTTGACGAGTAAATCGCATCCTTATTTTATTGTGGATTCGACGCTTGGATACCTTGTCCTCCTTCATTATGATTTTTCAATTAGATTGCACCCTTTATCTATTATTTTATATTATATTAATAATTTACATGAGATATATTACATGCAAATATATGTATAATTTATAGGTTATGTCATTCGGAACTTGCTTTATTTTTAGAGCATTACTTACATCCTCACTACATAAGGTACTTTACCGGCAATATTCAGGGAGTCGTCATAAACTCATACACATAAGGTGACCTTATCTGGCCCTTACAAGCACCTGCACACAAACCGGATGAGTATCCTGTAGCTAACTTCAGGGAAGCCGTGTAAGGGCCTTATAATCTGGTCCGGCTCGCCATGGACCATTTCTATTCGAGTTATAGAACATTCCGAAATTTTCGAATCATACTTATCTACATAACGAATGTATTAAACTTAGATGCAAATTATATGTAGCATCTTTATTATTATTCTTTTTGAATCACAAAAATTATTCGATTTATATTGAAAATAAAAATTACTCTTAAATGCGCATAATAGTGACTTTTTAAATCTGCGGAAGACTAAAATGAATATTTGTTTTTTAAATTAATTTTTTTATTTCACATAATATATATAATTATATACAATTAAAAAAAATTTACCATCCTTATAGTTTTCTGAAGATATTCAGTCAACTGGTACAGTGGAAAATTCAATACTGGAAAATATTACACAAATTAATAAATTCCCAACAAGAGATAATGAACAACAAAGTAACGAAGATCACATTCAGATTCTGATAGCGATGATTTGAATGAAATTTCAAACGTGAGAATCTACCTATTATTATTTTACTATACATTTTAAATTCATTAAGGCAGTACCGTTGTTATCTACATACTGTAGAGATAATAAATTTTAATATATTGATTCATATTGGTCTGAAAATGACTCAAAAAATTGTTTATAAGGCCAGGGTACGTGAGAGAAAAGTAACACATAGTATTATGGGAATCGCGTTTACAGTGACAGTTACCATTGAATTTCATAAAAATTATCATTCAAATTTTGTTAAAAATTTTTGTAGTAATAGATGAATGTTTAAAGAATGTCTATAATTTTCCTAAACTATGATTAAGTAGACATAAGTATTAACAAGAATTGATTGACAGTAAAAAAAGTCACACTTAACCTCAAATAATAAGTCTAATCAGCTTCTGTATGGAAGTTTTGATTAATAATTAGGATGAATAGAATCAGTTAATGTCAGTGCCTAATCATTATTTGGTACGTATTTTCATTTATGCAGCCTATTTAGTAAAGTGAATATCTTGGATAAACAAGAAATACATAGTGCACTGATTTTGACGTGGGACGTAACAACGGTACTACCTTAACAGATTCACTGCGGTTTTTTGACTATTGACAACCCTGGTAACAATGAAATAATGAAAAACTTGGAACGTATATGGATGATCCAAATCTGGCTATAGAAAAATTGTTGAACGATTGAATCAAGCTATGCGTAGAGTTGGCAAAAACAGAAAAAGGCTAAAAAAACACACTGGTAGAAAAAACTGGATAACTGATGCAATAGTGAGGTCGTGTGAAACTAAAGAGTTTTTATATAATTTATGGCATCTAGATGTACAGAACGATCAACTAAAAACACAATATAAAACTTATGCAAAAATATTAGATAAAGTAATTACCGATGCTAAAATAAAATGTGAATCAAATCTTATTCAAAATAATTCAAATAACCCAAAAAAACTTTGGGAAATAATAAATACGAAAATTGGGAAAGTTAAAAAATGCAATGATGCCATAAATTATATAAAAATAAATAACCAAAAAATTACTGATAAATTCCAGATAGCGCAAAACATGAAAACTTTCTTTTGTGATATAGGTAGAAATCTAAGTGCAAATATCGGTAAACCAGTAAATACTGAACTTAAACTGCCTACCATGAATCCTATTTCTATTTTTCTAAAGCCAACAATTACAGCAGAAATAATAAGTATAATCAATGCACTGAAATTGAAAAATGGAGGAGTTGATAAGATAAATACAAAGACCTTGAAACTGCTATGTAAACACATTGCAGGTTCTCTAACCCATATTTTCAATAAGTGTATTGAGAAATCGATATGGCCAGATTCTTTAAAAAGGGCCGAAGTAATGCCAGTCTATAAATCAGGAGAGAAACACAAAATCACGAATTATCGACTTATCTCTCTCATATCCAATGTTGCAAAGATTTTTGAGCAATTTTGAGATAATATATCATAGAACTCATGATTTTGTAGAACAGAGCGATATAATCTCGAAGCAACAATTTGGTTTCATGAGAAAGATTATGACGAGAGATGACGGTAAGATTGGTACGAAAGATGTTCTAAAGTACATAACTAATGCACTATACAATAATGTTGATAAGAGTAAGCCTACGATTATAACTTTTCTTGACCTGGCGAAAGCTTTCGACACTGTTGACCATAGCATACTACTGGCAAAACTTTATTGCATTGGAATTAGGGGCCAAGCGTTGGATCTCCTCTCCAACTATTTGAGTGACAGATACCAAGTAGTCAAAATAGACGGTATTCAAAGCGATAGCTCTGTGCTTAACACAGGCGTTCCACAAGGGACGATCTTAGGATCTCTACTTTTTATTCTATACATAAATGATGTCTTGAAGGAGATCCCCCCCGAGGCTATAATTTCGTATGCAGATGGTACTGCTATTATAGCCACTGGTAATAATTGGATAGAAGCCCAAGTTACTATGAACAATTTTCTAAGTGTGATATCGGAGTGGCTAGCATTAAATAGGCTGTCATTAAATGTAGGAAAGACTGTTTGTATGACTTTTGGGAGCAGTGTCGGAAGTGTACCAGCTCAAGTAAACATCAAAATTCTTGACAAAAATATAACTAGGGTAGAAAGTTTTAAGTATCTAGGAATTGTCTTTGATTGCAACCTAAGGTGGGAAAATCACATGAAACATATAATCGGGAAGACAAAATACCTAGTATATACTTTTTACAAAATCTCAAAAACCATGCCTACTGAAACTCTCAGAATGATCTATTATGCTTTTTCCATAGTATCATTAGCTATGGTATTGTTGCTTGGGGAGGAGCATATAGAAATAGTCGAGACCAAGTTCAAAAGCTGCAAAACAAAATTATAAAAATCATAAATAAAAATAAAAATAACCAAACAAGACAAAGACAAAAGAGCCCACAGCGCGCAAGACAGATCGCCCAAACCCGAAAACCAGGCGAAACGCGATTTTGATCAAGCCAGCAGAGGGCAAGACGTACGCGGACGTTCTACTTTCTATGCAACAGAGAGTGAATTTGACGGACAGTAAAGTGGACATACGAGCTATTCGTAAGACCAAAAACGGTTCTGTATTGCTACAGCTTGACAAAGAACAGGAGCGACAGGTTTTCCAGCAGACGTTACAAAACGTACTGGGACAGACTGCCACAGTGAGGGACGTGACTTCCAAGGTGACACTGGAATTCATGGACCTGGACTGCGTTACAACAGTACAGGACGTCGCGGACGCGATCAACCGCGAAACGGGGACCACGACTGACCGAAATATCCACGTCTTTGACGCGAATAATCGCGGACAAGCCCTAGCTGTCTGTGAGTTTGACGCGAAGGAGGCAACGGATCTACTTAAGAAAGGCCGAATTAAAATCGGGTGGATTAATTGCCGGATCAGACCCAGGCTTCGCGTTCCGAGGTGCTACAGGTGCCTTGACTATGGTTTCGTGAGGGTTGACTGCAAAGGACCGGACAGACAAGACTACGCGTCTTCCTGCTTCCTCTGCTAGAGGCGAGCCAACTAAGATCTGGCACACGTGCCCGGCACGGCATCGTGCGCAGCATTTAAGGCATCCCTGACTGAATACAGGACGAAACAGACAAAATGGATCTGACAATACTCCAATGCAACCTGAACGGGAGCAGCTTGGCACATTCGCTGCTCCCACAAATTGCGGCAGAAACGGACGCGGACGTACTCGTGATAAGCGAGCAGTACAGAAACCTCTCGGAATCATCGTGGATCGGTAGCAGCTCGAACATGGCGGCGGTGTGGGTGCGAGGGGTGAACGCGGCGCGGATTATAAACAGTGGGGCCGGAGAAGACTATGCTTGGGCAAGGGTGGGCTCTGTCACTATTGTCAGTGTCTACCTTTCTTCGAACAATAGCGCGCACGAATACGAAGACAAGCTAAAAGTCCTGCAAGACGTCGTCAGAGACCTTATTGGCGATGTAATCGTGGCGGGCGATTTTAACGCGAGAGCGATCGAATGGGGGATTCGTACGACGAACAGACGAGGACGACTGATTCTACAAATGGCCGCTCGACTAGAATTGGAACTCATAAATGACGGAAACGTGACCACCTACAGACGACCCGGCTTTGGTAATTCTATACCAGATATAACCCTAGCCACGGACAGGATGTTGACAAGGCTGAGGGGATGGAGAGTGATCGAGGACTACACAGCCAGTGATCACCGGTACGTCGTCTTCAACCTGACTAATGACGCCGCGTCGAGGCAAAGACAGAGCATGCGGACAACACGATGGGACATTGGACGCATAAACAGGGACGAAATCAAGAAGCAACTGCGGAACGTAGCAATACCTTCTGCGGATCTGTCTCAAGGACGGGCGGACCGAGCCGCGGCTAAACGGAGTGCTAATGATCTGGAAAAGTATCTGCAGCGTATCTGCGAGGCCGCGATGTCACTGAAACGATACAGACAGGACAGAAGGCAGACCTACTGGTGGACGCAGGAAATTGCCGAAATCAGAAAAGAATGCCTCCGACTCCGCAGACTAGCGGGAAGGTAACGGGACCCGGACGAAAGAGAGGCTATCTCGCGGGAATACAAGCTCGCGAGAGGGCTACTCAGACAGACGATCAACAGCACGAAACGACGGTGTTGGAGACGACTGAAAGACGAAGTAGAGTCAGCCCCTGGGGGGAAGGCTATAAGATAGTGACTCGCAAACTTGGCGCCTGGAATCCCCCCGAGACGAAGGACGCGGACACAATGGAGAGGATTGTCCACGATCTCTTTCCTACCCACCAGGACAGAACGGACGATACGGACATGGACAACGCAGTTTTCACGGTGGCGGAGCTTGAGAGTGCTAAAAGAATGACAGATCATCGTAGCTGAACAACCCGATGCGCTGTTGTGGCTCTACAACGGCTGCCTGACGGCGGGAGTGTTTGGTGAGCCTTGAAAGGGCGCGCGGCTGGCCCTCATTGCCAAAGGTAAGGGGGACCGCGCTTCGTCGTCCTCCTATAGGCCTCTAAGCCTCCTGAACACGCCGGGTAAATTGTACGAACTACTGCTACGACCGAGACTGTTGCAAGCGGTGGAAGCCGCCGGAGACCTCTCGGACCGACAGCATGGATTTAGACGAGGACACTCAACAATAGGAGCTATAACATACGTAGTACAGATTGTAGACAAGACAAACGATATATGTCATGGAGCCAGATCACTGGTACTCTNGCGAGGTGGACGGACATTCTGGAGGCGATTGAAACAACCTTTCGGGTGCCTGCCTACCTCGTGCGAGTTGTAAAAGAATATTTACGGGACCGGTACCTGACGTACGAGACATCGGACGGTACTCGACGAAGAAAGTTGACAGCAGGAGTAGCACCGGGCTCAATCCTGGGTCCTGACTTCTGGAATATACTGTACGACGGACTGTTAAGACTAGATATGCCGGACGACACGTGCTTCATCGCATACGCGGACGACGTGGCGGCTGTAATAACTGCACGAAACACTCACCTGGCGCAGCTAAAACTGAATCAGGTAATGAGACGCGTAAGCACATGGATGACGGATCACGGACTCCAACTGGCGCTACAAAAGACTGAGCTACTACTGCTGACAAGGAAACGTATAGACACAATTATACCTATGAATGTGGGGACGTAACATACGATTACCAGAAATGAAGTAAAGTATCTGGGGGTGACTCTAGATACGAAACTGACTTTCTGGGCACACATACGTAACGCTGCAGCTAAAGCAGCAGAGACGACGAAAGCTTTGAGTAGACTCATGGCCAACATGCGAGGACCAAAACCGAGTACACGGCGACTTCTTATGAGCATCACCCACTCGACCATGCTCAACGGAGCAAGGGTATGGGCGGATACGTTGCAGGTAAAGAAACGGGCAAAGGCTATGACCGTATCTGAAAACGCGATCTTCGTGATAGCCGGCGTAATTCCGATAGATCTCCTCGCGCGTGAGCGAAAGCGCTTATACGTACGGAGTTCGAACGTTGGGAGGGCAGACGCTGCGACAGAAGAACGGACTAGGACGATGGAAGAATGGCAGACGAGATGGACGACAAACGGACAAAGTCGCTGGACGCACAGACTGATACCGGAGGACGGACCCTGGAAAGACAGGAAACACGGTGAGGTGAACTTCTACCTTACCCAATTTCTGTCGGGATATGGGTACTTCCGAAGGTATCCATACGGAATGAACAGAGTGGCCACACCGGAATGTACGTACTGCGGACAGGCTTGGGACGACGCGGAGCACACATTTTTCAGGTGCAACCGATGGACCGAGCAGCGACAGAGACTTGAGACATTACTAGGCACGACGATCACGCCAGACAACGTAACGAACCTGATAATAACCAGCGAAGACGCGTGGAGAAGCATTGCGTCATCGTAAGAAAGAGAATGGATGTACGGATAATTGAGCGAGAGCGAGAGTGGAAGAATATAAGCGTAGCTATGAATGACTGGAAGTAAGGAATGGATGCGCAAAGTAAGCGCAAAGGACAGCGGCCCAGTTCGAAGTAATGTGATAAACCGTACCAGGCTGGTGTCGGGCGTACAGGGAGATATGTATTTAGTGGGTAGGGGTGGCCGCCGCCGCCGAGTCCCACACTTGGAGTTCCCGCAAGGGAACACCGGTCAGTCCGTTACAAGGATTCACAGGCTCCTACCAAAAAAAAAAAAAAAAAAAAAAAAATACATGCTCTACAGATCATGGAGAATTACAGAATTTACAATATACAAGGATCAGTGACATGTAAAACATGTGATACAGTATTTAATGCATCAAACCCATCGGATTCTTGTTTTTTTGCACTAATCGATCCATCAAAATCAGTTCGTGAACTTTTAGAGGTTCACGAAGACTTTTATAGCTATGTAATGAATGAAAGAGTTCATCAGAAAGGCAAAATTAATGATATTTTTTATGGTAAACTTTATCGAAAGTTTGTTCTTAATTTACCTAATTCGGATAAAAATAAGTATATAACTGCAACAATAAATACGGAAGGAGTACCAGTATTTGAATCATCAAAATTTTCAATTTAACCTATTTATATGTTTCAATTTGTTGACACGCGATTGTGTTATTATATATTATGTAATGCTATACGATATAATAAATGCGCGATGAGATCAATGTCCAAAGCAATAGCTTGTTGTCTATCGAATAGACCAAGATTTCAAGGAGAATATGCTTTGTAGAAGATGTGAAATATCTCTATAAAAACTTTTTTGAAAAGTAAAATAAATAGGCAAAACAAAGTAGTGCAATCTATAAAATATAACAATGAAAAGTAAATGCTAATGTGAAATTAAAGTTAAAATCATCTTTCCCAAAAAATATTCAAATGTGTATAGGAAAAGAAAAACATTTACTTGATATATTGATGTTTTATAGATTTCTCTACTATTTCTAGCCAAGCTTTTATTTTTAAATAAAGTTTTTTTAGGGATTTATCCTACTTTAAATTAAGGTAAAACTTGCTCATGAATTATTGTTCAAAATATTTGTCTACGTCAAAATATATGAAAGCAATTTCTTGTATTTTAATGTGTGGTAATATTCCTAACGTTGTGAGATCGTTTTTTAATGTTTTTAGTGCAATTTAAATATTATTATTTTATGGTATGATTTATTTGTCTTGGTGCGTCTGTAATATAATTAGATCGATGTGATTTAGTTAGTTATTCTCTTTAGTTTTTAGGCACGACCGCGACACAGAAGTGCCTTATAGTTTTGTCATCGAAAAATGTGTAATATGCGATATCTCACGGAATTTTCGACCGATCGGGCTGAATTTTGGGAGGAGTCTCCTCTCGCCCAAACCTAAAAACTAATTTTTTTTTATTCCGATCATCTACGTTTTTCTAAAATGCGGGCACAAATTGTTTAATTTTTGCGTGTTTTTTGAATACACGATTATCTCTGGGAGACTTTTATCAATCGGGCTAAAAATGTGTGTGCGAACTCCCCTCGTAATAGTAAGGTGTTAAGTTTATTTTGGGCTTGATCCCGCATGTATACGCAGAATGCGGTCATATCCAAAAATCGCTAAAAACGGGTTTTTGGTTCGAATTTTTTCTTTTTTTTCAAATTATATGCATTCTACAAAAAAAGTTAAATAAAAAAGTTGTAGATCTCAGAGAATTACAATTTTTACCCATTGACACTGAAGCGTGAAAATGCTTTTAATTCGAGTTAACAGGCCAAAATCTATTTTTTTTTATGTCAATAAACCAGTATTTATCATAAAACTTTGTGGCTATACATTTTACATAAAAACCTTTAATGTAAAAGTTTTAGATATTTTGAAAAAACAACTTTTTTACCGTGACAAACATTTTTTCAAAACGCTTAAACATAAACAACAACCATAGAAACGTTTTTCGGTACATATAATTGAATAACAATTTCGTTGTGACATGCCCTATAAGGTCCAAAAGCGTTAATTGATTGCCTGACGCTCGCGCAAAGCTGGATCGGGCGAGCGCGCAGCGCGAGCGTCAGCGGTCGTGCCTTACACGCAAAACACGAAGCGTTTTGCGCACCTTGCATCGCGAAGCAATGCAAGTCGGCAAGCCACCCGGTCGTCAGGCCACGTGTGGCGCGTTAGTTTCTCTCCCTTGTTTACTATTACATCTTATAGTATTCTGGCTCCTGCTTCTATGGCTAGAAAATCTCCAAATCCTGACGATGATAATTTGTTCTCTTGCTTGATCTCATTGCCCTGATTTAGGTCTATTAAGAGCTATAGATTTAACAAATTCTTCTATACTGATAGTGATTCGTTTCTCAGCTAGGTAGTCTTATTAAACCGATAAAAGGTGATATTTCTCTAAAATCTGTAAAAGTTTTATATTTTAGCTTGTAATGTGATTGGAAAAATAAACGGTGATGCACGGTTTGAAGGGAAACCGCTAAAAATGTAAGTGACTTTTCGTATATTCTTTTTCTTTTTATATCTTAATTTTTTGGAGCACTTGTCACAATTATTCTTTTTTGAAAAATTGATCTGAATTGTTCTTCGTTGCTATTGCAATGCTCTTCCGCCATCTGAAATTATTTTTTTCCAACTCAGGCATGAAATGTACTCTTATTCATGCCAGGACGTAGCGTAGAAAATCGTGCATTTCAAGCGTGGTTGAAAAAGTTCGAGTTGGAGCAGGGAGAACAAAAATTGTATTGCGGGGAGACAATTTTTCCTCCCCGCTGTTCATTTTTCCCTGCTAAAGCAATTGAGCTGATTGAAAATCAGGATGTATAGGGGCGCAAATATTTAAACTGAACAAAATTAAAAATATAAAAATTTTTAACTGCATTGTGCACGACTCTAAATGTCTGATTACCCACGCTACTTTCATGGATATAAAGGGTCCTTTTATGCCTTCACTGAGAAAAATACAGTATGGCACATGGGTAAAAAGCTATTTTCTCCTATTGTCGCACAACGTACTATTATTATATTTTAATTTATGATTTATGTCTAATTTACTCTTCTTTCCTTTGTTTGTGAGAGAGAGAGAGAGAGAGAGAGAGAGAGAGAGAGAGAGAGAGAGAGAAGGTATAGTGCGACACGGGAGCCAACACTATACCCAAAACGGCGCCGAGTCGCCGAACGTAAGAGACAACAGCACATCCCAAAGGGCCAGGAGAGGGGAGCCGAAACACGAGGCAGCAAAACCGATCCTGATCACTCTTCCGGTAGCCGCGATAGCGATAAAAGGCGCCTGGCGCTCTCGACGAGGCGAGCAGCGAATGGAGCGGGACTTTGACATGGTGAACCCGGTCAACCAGGGCGAGCAACAGCCCGATTAAGAAGAAAGGCACAGCCATGGGCAGAATCTCCTGGGCAGCGTGAGGGCGAGAAGATACAGAGCACAATCAGCTCGGCGGATTCCCGGAGCAGCGCGCAACCAACATCGAGCGACGCAGCGGAGACTGGCAGCGCATCGAATATATTGTAAGTGTCAGTGTTGGCTTGGCTTGGCTTATTTCCTCACTTCCACGGCGTCTCTTTCTCTCCGCAATCAACATCGTGGCGACATCTGCTGCATCGTGGGAGAACTTTCAAGGCGACTTCACACTGATCGAGGTCGGTAGTTTCACGCTCTTTCCACTAACGCTCCATCTAGCCGTAAGAGTCACAACACCTACTCTTTCACTCCGTCGATAACTTATCATCCTCCTACAAGTATCTGCCTTATCGACTGCTAGTAAGTTATCGACGAAAAATGAGTGCAAACGGCGAAAAGAGTATGGAAGTGCCTTTTCAGTCATGCAGCAGCTGTAAACAACCTATACAGCACAAAGACAATTGAGCAGCGTCTGGTCCCGCTGGAGAAGCAACTCAAGGCCCTCGATGAGCTGCCTGCACTTAAAACTCGCATGTACAATGCTGAGTCCACCATCACTGAGCTGCAGGCTGCAGGCACAAATCCAAGATCAGTCATCGAGGAGCTCAGTGATGCAGCAGGACAGCGGCAGCACTGTGCCCAAAACTGTGGAGATTTGCAGGCTACGCAGTGAATTGGCCGAGGTGCCAGGAGCAGACCTCGAACTGTGTGGTCATTGTCACGGGTTTGCATTATACCCGTGAAACCTCGCTGCATCTCCTTGCTTTCTCAGTTGTAAACGCGCTTGACCCCACGGTCCTTAGAAGAGACGTAGCATCCGTCAGGACCATGGGGAGGCTTGATGCTACAAACAGCTCCGCCAGGGATGACGGCAGACTGCCACCACTAGCCGTTACCCTATCATCAAGTGCGCTTGCACGCTCGATCGTCATCGCCAAAGCCCGTAAACGCAAGCTACTCACCAGCGAATTGGACGCGACCTTGCTGGAGGAGGCTAAAGCTCTGAGTCCTGACCATCAAGGCCTCATAAACATCAACGAGCTGCTCCCCTCAGACGTCCACAAGCTGCGTACAAGGGCTAGGCTGGAGGCCAAGAAGAGGCAGGGCTGCCGAACGTTCGTCAGGGAAGGGAGACTATACATGCGCTGTAACGATGACAGCGAGCGTGTTACGATCATCAACACCGATGCCGAGCTGGAGACTTTTTTTAGCCCGGTTTCCGCCGGCTACCAACATCGTCCAACACTGAGGCTACAACACACAAACATCATTCCACCACATCCACCATCAAGCTCATCTGCCACGTCTTCATCTGGTTCTAAGGTATCTCTGTCCGAAGATCTACGAGTCTGTCATTTTAATGCGAACTCGCTTACGGGTCACATTGAGATGATCACGCTTTTCTTATCCACTCGCTCTCCATTCCATTCTTTCAAGGCTTTAACTTCATAGACCAACTAACAACCCACATGCACAACTATTCCACGAAGGTCATAATGGGAGACTTCAACTCTGACCAAATTTCTTCATCTGAAGATGCCAAGCTCATCAAGGCCTTTATTGATGAAAACTCCCTTTTGTCTGTTCCCTATGGTGCCATGCACCACAAACAGGGTTCTGATACCTGGCTTGACCTGTGCCTTATCGACAAGCAGGATCGCCTGCTGTCATACTGGAAGACAGAGTCACCGTTCATCAACGGACATGACCTTATCATGGCCACATATACTCTTACAGAAACTTTAAAGGAATCAGCGCCGAGAAGCTAAGGGACTTCCTTAGCGCATGTGACTGGTCATCCCTCACCTCTTCATCACTCGACGAATGCATATCTACACCTAACCTGACTAACGCCATCAATCATCTCGCCCCATTACGGACTGTGACACCAAGAAGACAGCGTCACCCGTGGTTCACCACGGCTCTTCGTGACCTTGTATCTGAGAGAGATAGACTTTACAGGCGTTTCAAGAACTCCAGGCTCGATTCGGATCTCCGCATATATAGACTAGCTAGAGACAATGCTCACAAACAAGTCGAGGAAGCCAGGCTGAATTATTACTATTCAAATTGAATAAATTGCATTAAAATTTAAATCGCGAGTGAATAATTAACCCGAAAGCTCCTGATCCCTGTCGCTTCGTTCAAATCGAAACCATCCGCTTCGAAAGCTGAGCCAAAGCCACTGAGAGGATGTGCTGGGAGCAGAGCAGGCCCATTGCAGAGATAAAGAAAAAGGTAAGTGATTTTAACTAAATAGGCTGCATGACTCTATCGCGCACTTCTCTCTTTCTCTCTCATAATTAGAGACCCCGTTAGCCCTCCATATTCGCGATAACGACATTACAATCAAAGTAACGTCCTTACAACAAATCTCTCAGAAGTTACGGAATCAACATTAAAGAGTTTAACTAAAGTCAGTGCGCGCAACAAAACCAGTGCAATTTCGAAAGATTTTCTGGCGACTACTGGAGGCCGTTCTATTAAACAGATCGCGAAGGTAGTCAAGCGCCGACGGCGCTCAGTTTCGCGCTCTGAAGCTTTGTCCTCGTCCGTGCTTATGAAAACAAAATAACCCGTAGAGTTACTGTCCGGTGACAGCTTTCAATAGCTTAGGACATAAAATATAATTCCTCCTTTTACACTGTTTTATAAGTTGACGTTATCTTATAGATAAGGTTATAGGGTTATTGGTTTTTTATTTTGATTTTTCTCCTTGGATGGCTTGGCCGAGGGTTGAGGCTTTTTGGGCTAACAATTCCCGAAGTGTAACCATAATTGTGTGACAGAACTCCAGATAGATCCTAAAAGGTGAATAGGAAATTCATATATGCTAGAAATGATCGATCATTATTATTTCGATAAATGCTGCACTAGCGGTGCCGAACGTTAGAATTAATTCCTACGTGCGTTATCAAGTATTGTTTGCAAGTGCTTCTAAAACTTCTAAAAACTGATTTATCAAGATTTCTTTTCTTGTATAGATTTTCATGTTATACCCATTGTTACATTGTTAGATACTGACAATTTTTTTACGGGAAACATTATCTCTTAAATCGTTCAGATTGGCTTCAGTGTACATCTCACTTATAGATAGTGCTTTTGGCGCAGTAGGCACCCAAAGCCTTTTGTTCGAGGGTGTATTGTCTTGAAAGGTAATATGGCTGAGGAAACAGGTAGGAACTGTAGCCCGTTTGAGCCCACGTTCAACATAGGCGGCATGGCGTCACTGCAACTTATCTGTGTACCTGCTTTCGTAAGTATCCTAATTCGTTGAGATAATAATAATGGTTCTGTTTTTCTGAACACAGATACCTGCCATTCGGCGTATGAAATTTTGGATTTACTTATGCAAAGATGTTCTATTTTCTTCTTGTGTTTGAATATATGTTTATGAAGTGTAATGTTGTAATGATGTTCGGACTCTATTCCTTACTCTTTGCCTAGTTATGCAGGCATTGCAGAGAAAGGGTACGTTTATATTGCTAGATCGAGCACCGTAATTTATTTATTTTTTGCTTTCGTTATCTTTAATGCCTTTAGTAATGATTTTTATGCAAATTATTGTTGCTAGAGTCAGAATATAACACATATTGTTGCTACTGTTCCGAATGCGATGATTAATATTTTTGTTTTCTCTTGTTACTGCTCTATCAGATTCTTTTAATATTTTTTCTTCTACTTATAATTCCCAAAAAGAATAACCGGAAATCAAGCGTTTGTGTCTAATGATTCTGTTTTGTAAGGTGATTAGTCTTTGAGACATACCGATTAATTGGCTGTAACACCTCGTACAAGCTCCGCAGTGTGTGTAAAAATTATTTAATATTTTTTATTTTTCGGATTCATGTATAGACTATTGGGAGTAAGAAGCAGCTAGTCCAGAAAAAGTTGAGAAAACAGCTAGTTCACAAAATTGCTTTAACAAACATTCTAACACCTTTCAAAGTTAAGACAGAATTAATTTTGTAAACAAATATTAACTACAAATTTGATTATCAACTATTATCAACAATTAAATATCAACTATACAAATTTTAATAGAAATAGTACAGAATCAAGTTTTCATGCTCACTATTTAGCCTTACCTTTTATAAACAAGAGAAATGTTATGAAAATTAATTAATTAGTACATCACTGTTTAAACTCTTATTTGTCATCAAAAATTCTGGTACAATACTAGACAATAAGCAGGTACATTCAAAGGATATATATGCAAATAAAATAAGGTGATTTGTACAATTGTAAAGACCGTACTAGATAGTAGAACGGGCTGCGCGAGTCTTACAAATAATTATTTATTTGCGAGAACTAGCCTTCGGCTCGAGAGCCTGTTCTGTTACTAAAGTTACACGCGGACTGAGGAATTGAGGATGTCCCGCGCTGCTAATCTGCGCGGACGCGTATTTTGCGTGCGAACGCTATTCTGTCCTCGACTGCGTTTGACGGACGTGTGAGTGTCCGCTGTACTTACGGTCGTTGCAGGCAAGTCGCTTGTGACACTTCGGTGTCCTGCGGACTCCGCGTTATGTCCGCTTAACTCGTCTCATATGTGGATGCTGATGGTAAGTCCACAAGTAAAGTACTCTTACCTGCACGTCATGACTGCGAAGCTGATTCGAATTTATTTATTTTGATTGAGGTTTAGTCATTATTATCAATTTACGACACAAGGGTTTTATTAATATTGATTGTTATGTTTTTATTGGCCCAGAGCACTTCACAGACGTTCAGTTTACAGAGTTGACGGAGTTTCGTTATATTTAGCTTAGGATGTTGTCGTTTTACAGTAATATTTAGTAAGTTTAGTCTTATTCATTTATTAATTGTAAAGTACCTATGATTTATCTTAACAACTTACGATTATTATAATCCTGCTTACTCTAGATAATTCAAATCACCCTTCGTGGCAGATGCTGACTGTATTATCTGCACGCATTCACGTGGCAATTTAAAATAAGGATGGTCAACTGCTCGTGCAAACGCCGGAGATTCCACTCGACGGTCCTTAGCTTGTACTTCTTTCTGTGGGACTGATCTGTATTCAAAGGGCTCTCCGCTGTATGCTATACCAAGGGACGGATTTAGCACACTTCCAAGGTGTTGGACGGATTTAGCACGCTCCAAACACTAACACTAGCAAACACCGCCGCTTCACCTTAGAATCAGTTGTAGCCGTCAGTGAGTAAGTCACGACGCAAAAAGGTACTGCGTAGATCGGCTCCGCAGTCTTTAAAGCCTCGGTACCGATTCACGTAGTTATGAAATTGAGATGAGAAAGATCGCGGTAGTCCAATCAGCATTCGCCACAAAGGATCGACGCGTACGCCCTGCAGTCATCTTTCACGCGCACGAAGAGTGCTGACACAGAGGTCAGAGCACTCGCTCCGATTTTCGGCGCTCGGTTGTGCAATGTCGCAATCGGATACACCTGCGATCCGTATGCACGCTCTACGTGCTCACACGGTTGTCAGTTCGCAGGATGTACAAATATATAATTTAAGAGTATAAACGTGGAACATTGCACAATTATTGTATATTAATGCTTTTCATAATCATGCTTAATATAGTGGAAACACAAATATATTTTATTATACTTATATGGATTAAAAACACAATTTCAGTTTTCTTGAATAAAGTAAATTTAAAAATTAAATGACATAAACTGTATTTTTGCAAACAGATATCCTTGCTTCTTGAAGAATTCTCAGTCTTGGTCCTAGGGGCACACCCATTTCTTGTAAACGTTCTTCGCTCAGATACGGAAGCTCTACCATACCTATTTTTTCTTTCTCAAAGGAATTGGCATATTTCTGAAAATAAAAATGTATGGAATTGTTTATTTTTGCAATAATTTATCAAATATTAAAAAATGGAAATTCAGAGGGGTTTCATAACTTAGGTAATATATTGATCAATTATTATCTTGCGGCTTCCTGACCCCGTGGCACTGATTGTGAGTTTGTCCTCTCCAGTAGAGAGTTCACAGGCTTTTTCAACGATTAAGCAAGATACCACGTTCTAAACGTCCCACTCGTTTTTGGCATTGGCCGACCATACATCACGCCGGAGCGTACCCAGGGCTAAAATCCCAAGCCGCTAGTTAGAGCCCAACTAGTTTGTAAGGGCCTGGCTATACTAGTTGCGATCTTCACCTCCCTATAAGGAGGTCCGTCAATCACTAGACTAATTTCAGCTCGGAACATTACTGATCCTTCCCCCTTTCTCTCGTGAAGGGTATACCGAGGCTACCGAAATCTCAGCCCTGGCAGAAACTCACACTGGGGGTTTTGACCCCTGTAGCTTTTTCGTTGGGAAGATGCTCTGCATAACATAGGGGGAGTAAGAGAGAAGCAAGTAAACAACATCATATAAGAAAATATGCAGTATCTAAGCTTCTGATTGGCCGAATAACCTTTCCTCACGAACTAATACATACATACAGAGGGGATGACGGTGAGGGTGCTATAGGGTATAAAAGGCCCAAGGCACAAGACCAGAAAGAACAGTATCTCTTAAAAATTATCGCAACGCGGAACCTCTTCCCAAATCCGGACCGGTACGTCGCGTCGGACTTTAACTTTTTACGTGTAACTTCTGTCGAATATTTTTGGTCGGTCGAAACTTAGAATATTTTCGACGGTTCAAAGACTTAGAATATTTTTGATTATATCGGACTTAGAATACTGATGCTGTCGTTTGTCGTTCCTAAGGAAAATTATAATAGTTTTACGATACATGCGTTAGTTGCGAGCAAGCGTTAAACAAAATTCTGTTGTGTTGAATAAACTTGATTGAGAATTAAACCGCGAGTGCACATTTGAATCCTTAAACTCCTTATTCCTGACGCGCTTATTCATACTCGAGATCTATTCGCTCTGAAAGCTGAGCCGACGCCCAACTGAGAGAATGAGCTGATATCAGAGCAGGTCAGAAGCAGAACAAAACACAAGATAAGTGAAATACACACACATAGGCCACATGCCTCACTAAATATTCTCTTTCTCTCTTTCTCCTTATCACAATTCGTTGCACGAAAAGTCGATTGCATCTTCCAAAAGCCTAACTAGAAAGTCTAAAACCATCAAAATAAAGGTAATTATGTCTAAGAATAGTACACGAAATTTAGTTTATTTATATAAGTATTTATACATTTTTAATGAAAAATTTTGATTTTAATTTCAAAGGTGATGTGCCCCCTTAATTGTAACATTGCATCGGTAAATAATAAATACAATAGCAACTGCAAATAGATGCTATATCAAAAACACCGCAATCATAATAATTAGTCTGATACTATACTTTTTTAAAAGATATGCGAAATTATTTTTATTTGGAAACAGCCTATCAATAAAAGTTTTATGATCATCATCAAGACATTTGTTGTTATTACTAACAAAAATTCGTATTACATTGTCTTTGTACCACAAACAAATCCAGTGTCTCTCTATACTTAAACAAGAAAAAAGTATTTGAATATATTCTTTGTGTTGAAAATATAGCGCCAACCACCGATGCTTACGCTCCCTAATTCTCATCCCCAACCACGTGACGCGCTGCGGACCTCGGCGGCGCTGCGCGCTCGCCGCTTCACTTCATGTCAAACTCTCGAGTCGACAAGACGCTCTTCGAGTAAACCACGTTTATCTGTTTACGTTCACATTATCCGATTGTTATTATTGTTCTTTTATTATTTCTTATTCACTTGCCACGCACGTGTATACCTTCATCATTCCAACAGGTTATGCGCCTTTACACGTCTTTCACCACGCACAAGTGAAAAGTGCTATTTCTAAATATCCACCGAAGGGTCGAGTCAACGTAAGAGAATTACTACTCTCTCTACAAATAATTGTTATTATTTATTTTTAGTACATCATTGTTTTTCTGCGCTAAAATTACTCTTTTACAAAGTCTATTGGCATTATTATAATCAAAGCAATCTCCATAATTTTTTATAATTATATCACTGGTTGATAATAATTCTGTTGGAAGTAAAGTTAAATCATTGTTCATTTTAAATTTGTTAAGATATTTTTTATCTCCAATTTTTAATAGCCATTGTTTAAACTCTTTGTCACAATTACTAACTCTTATTTTATCTGTTAGAGTCATTATTTAGAATTTACTCCATAAATGGCTATTTTCCACACAATTTTTAATAATTTTCGTTCGATTCCCATATTGGTAGTTCCCAACAGGTAGTGTTTGTCAGAAGTCACCTGATACAATCATTACTTTGCCATCAAATTCAATGTCATTATTACATAAGTCTTTAAATAATTCATCCCAAAATATGACTTCTACATTTTCCAGATTTTTTCTATCTATTGAATTGGGAGAAATGTTGCACGTTGAATCTTCATTTATATTTAATGGTTATTTAAAAATTACATGTGAAGTTCTTTCATTTATTAGTAAATTTGCTTATATACCAATCCATGCTACAGGTATAACACTTATTTTTTCTTTATTTAAACGTGTGATAATTATATTTAGTAAGTAGCTTTTTCCACTACCTCCAGGTCTATCAATAAAGACAAACTTTACTTGATTAGTTTTATTTATTACACTATTTATTACTGCATCGAGAATTTCACGTTGTTTATTCGTTAAAGAGCTTACATTGTATAATGAATCATTTTCAATTTCATTTGTTGCATAAAATTCTTCATAATTGGTTTCCTTAACATCATCACTAAATTTATGTAAATTTAAAATCAGTCAGTGTATATCCGTGACTTGTTAAAATAGAATTGACATGTTTCAGTAAGATATTTTCACCTATTTCTTTAGTTAACAATGGACTGTAAAAATATGCTTCATATTTTTCAAATAATTCTTTAACATTTACTTGGTTATGAAATACGCATATATAACCCAGCAGGTTACACAGAGCTTTAGGAAATTCGTCCTTGATTGCTTATTCTAAGGATTTGTCCTTCATCAGTGGTTATTAATTTTCAAGCTACAACTACTTCATGTAATGTTGCATATGTAACATTTTCTAATATTTTTAATTTTTCATAAGATTAAGCCCGTTTTACATGTTATAATAATAATTAAAAAAAAATCCTTCACAATCCTTCGGCTTTACAAAGTACATTCTACTTATAATTGGCTTCTAAACTCTTTTTCTTGGTGTCTATTTCTTTGTTTTTTCATTGAAGACGTAAAAATATGGTATATCAACTTACATGTATTGTCTAGCTTGCGGATCGTTTGCATTTAGTTCAAACCATGCAGTCAAAGTTGTGTTTAAGTTTTTATTAATCAACTCTTCTTCTGATCCTTTCCTAAAGAATACAAACTGTTCATTTTTTAAATGTACAGCTAATTGGTAAATAAGGTATGATAAAACTTACATTGCATATTGTAGTGGAAGATACATTGCTTCTGAAAGGCTTACATATCTTGTATATTAATATTGTTTCATTTCATCGTAGTTGAAATTTTGCTTCCTCCTAGAAGCTTTGTAATAGTAAAATTTTCTACTTCATCAAAAACAAGTTAGAAATACCTTTTAAAGTGTTTGGAGTTTTGTTTTGTTTTGGAGTACGTGTTTTTAGAAAATGTCCGTATGGATGTGTGTGTAGGTGTGTGTGTGGATGTGTGTGTGTATGTATACCGTAATATGTCTGGAACTACTTCGTAAATATCAATGAAATTTGACATACATATCTATTTTTGGATTCTAAATTTAGGAAAAACAGTAATTTTTTATTTTCGCAACTATTTTTCTTTTTATGGCCATTTTTTGATTTTTGAAAAACACTATTTTGTATTGTTTTCAATCATTCCATTGTTACAAACAATTCAGCTATAATTCATTTGAAAGAAAATAAAATTACCTACTTATTCTTGTTTGGTCCTTAAGATCAACTGCTCTGTTTGGCAGATAAAATGAAAAAGGTGATTTAAAAAAAAAATTATATTTTCGGAATTAAACATCATAACCTCACAAAAAAATCGTGTTGATGGGTCACGTGTCAAACTATATTCCATTAAAATTTTGAGTAATTCGACTATTTATTTTTTCAGCAATAAATCAAAAACTGAAAAAAATAATTTTTTTTTTGTGCCTCGATTACTGGCTTTATCGCACTTCATATTTTGGGAAATGGTAGATATTTTATGTGTTTTGGCTGAGTTTATTGCGTAGTTTTTAAACCCCTATGGTTCTGAAGATATCAAGGTTTGAATTTTTTTTTGAAAATCTTTGAATTTCTTCTATCTCTAAAACAATGTAGTCAAATGCTTTCATTAAGCGGTTCTCAAGTAAAGAGCTGAAATGTGAAAAACGTTTTTTCTAAAAAATTTTGCTTCCTCTCATAGAGGTGTCGTTGCGTGTTGAAAAAAAAAACATGAATATACTGGTTATAAGAGCAATATTTAATCTATTGGACCTATCAATTTAGTTGGAGAAAGCTGCTCCTTCATCTCCCAACTTAAAGCAGGGCTGCTATAAATTTTATCACAACATGCGCTATTTGCCGTAAAACCATCTCTATGATGGTATGAAACTTTTTATATATTTCGAATACTTTTTTCAGAGTCATAGATTACATATTGGTTTTTTTTGGGTTGTCCTTCTTAAATGCGTGGACGTTGTTCCATTAAATCACCGCGAGAAAATAATATTTCGAAAAATATTACCAATTATAGATTACCATGCGTAGATTGTCAGGATCTAACCTTGAGTCGTAATTTTGTACAAATCTCGCAGCAATAAGAATTACAATTTTTTTAACCTTTTTAGATGTGGACTGATTCCTTGCTGCTAACCATCGAGACCCAAAAAAAGCAAAGAGAGAGGATACCTGTCTTTTTTATGACGTTAATACACAAACTATTTTTCTAATTTTTTTTTTATGACGTGTTGTTGAATTATAACATTATGTAAAAACCAATTAGTAATATTCAAAAGATTAATAATGTATAAGTGTACTTGTTTTTATTTTTTTACCCTTTTTTCTATAACGGTATAAATTTGTTGTACTTTCCGTTTGACGAATAAAAAATTATTTCTAATCAAATATTATAGTTAGCAATAAGCTTAAGAATAATAATGTTTCAGTTGTGCTTGTTTTATTTTATCACCCTTTTTTTACAACTGTATAAATTTGTTCTACTTTTTGTATAATGTATAAACTAATTATTTTTTAATTAATTATTCTTCAGCGACTAAGCTGCTTACGCATTTTCCCCACCACCACGGTCAGCTGCACGCATCCTTCACACCGCAGTCAGCTGCGCGCGCAGCCTCCCCACTTCAGTCAACGCTGGTCCCAATGTGTGTGTGTGTTTTTTTTTCATGTGGCGTAGGCAGAGCAAGCTCTGCACAAGTAACCTTCCGATACCGGATCCCCACAGGAACTATCGTTGAACAATACTTCCGTGGGGTCCGTTAACTAGCCTTTATTTAGCTTCTCCTTTGAAGTTTGACATTTCCGTACATCTCCCATCTACCAAGGTGATTAGGGGTTCAAAATCAAACTCGTCTTCTTCATTCTGCATCGTCCTGCCGTTTTCTTCCTTCTGCATCGTCCAGCCATCTGCTTCCTGCCGCATCGTCCGGTCGTCTACTTCGAGCAGCATCGACCGGCTATTCTCTGGACAGACTAAACCCCGACACCTACGTTCCTCTGCATCGGGTGAGGGAGTCTGTGCTCAACTTAGTTACCTACTTTCCTCAGCATCGGTCTGAGGAGCACTTAGAGGTAGTCAACCCTAGTTCCTACGTTCCTCTGCATCGAGTAGGGGAGTGAGAGATCAACTCTGTAACCTACGTTCCTCTGCATCAGTCCAAGGAGCGTTTTGTATCTATTACCTAGTGGCCTTCGTCTAGCAACAGTTTTACTCAGCTGTTTCGTCTTGTTCTTCCCTTTTATTCTCCTCGTTATGTCTAACCTTCTTGATAATAGTCCTTACTTAGTTGTTTACTGCGCACCAGCCATCTTTCGACGCTAGCATAGCTGTCATCATTGACTCAGGGGTCACCCTAACCTGAAGGTACCGCTCGAGTCCCTCTCGTTCCATTTCGTATCGCGAACAGTTGCAGAAGACATGTTCCGCATCTTCGTTTGTTTCCAAACATATTGGGCAATTTGGATTATCCTCTATCTTGAAGCGGTGTAGGTAGGCTCAAAAGCACCCATGTCCGCTCAAAAACTGCGTAAGGTAGTAATTCACGTCCTCGTGTCGTCTATTGGTCCAGGCAACAATACATGGTATGAGGTGGTGCGTCCATCGCCAATTTCCACTGAAGTCCCAACATCTTTGCCAGTCAGCTAGGGATTGTTTCTTTCTTGTTGTTTTTTCCTGAAGCCGTATTGATATTCCGCAAGTCCGCCTGGTTTTTCAATGACTTTCCATTCTATCTCTGATTATGCGCTCTTAGATCTTGCCCGGGGTGTCCAGCATGCAGAGTGGTCTGTATGAGAAAGCTTCTATAGGTGGCTTATCTCTTTTTGGTAGTAGCGCCAGGCGTTGCTTCTTCCAGTTTTTAGGAAACGTCGCTTCTTTAAGACATGAGTTGTACAAGTCCACAAAGACATCGGGGCGTGCCTGTATAGCTTGTTTCAATGCAATATTGGGTATGCCATCCAGGCCTGGAGTCTTGTTTTCCCTAATTCTTTTGCATGCAGCCAGTAATTCTCTGTGGTGATTGCTGAAATGGTTTCGTCATTCGCCTCCGCTTCAGGAATAGCTGTTACTTGCAGTTGAAGGGGAAATAGCGTGGTCACAATACGATCCAGCAATTCCGGGCTTTTAAGAGGGAGGATATAACCTCGCTTTATCTTCTTCATTACCACTTGGTACGGTCGCCCCTAGGGGTCTAGCTCAGTCCCAGGGGTCCTGTAACTCTTTTAGGCACCGTCGTTTATTCTCTCGGATTTTTCTTATAATTATCCGTTCAGCATTCCTTATTTCTTTATTTAGGGCGTCTACAATTTCTTTGCCACGACCAGTCTTGTAGTATTTCTTCCTAGCCCGCTGTTCCCGTCTTCTGGTTCGATGACACTCTTTGCGGGACGCGTCGTAGAAAAGTAGATATTTTATGTGTTCTGGCTAAGTTCATTGCACAGCTTTCAAATCCCTATGATTCTTAAGATATCAAGGTTTTAATTTTTTTTTGAAAATGTTTCAATTCCTTATATCTCTGAATGTAGTCAAATGCTTCAAAATTTTATTCGGTGATTTACCATAAAAAAGCTATCTGCTGCTGAAATTTTAAACGATTTCGTCGAGCTGTTCTTAAATAAAGAGCTAAATTGTAGAAACCATTTTTCTCAAAACTTTTGCTTACTCTTATAGGTTATAGGCCCCCTTACCCGCTCATATACGATACACTCCTTTTATACTTCTTGTTCTGGTATGTTAAATAATTCGATAATAATCACCCATATGTTAAACATTTCGATCAGATCTTTTTAATTGCCATAGTATTTTTTATTCTTTTTCTTTAATTCAGTCAGTTTATTATTATAAAAAATCGATAAGATTCAATATTATAAAAAATAACATTTTTTAACACACCACAGCATAAAGTTGGTACTCTATCCCCGGCGAGTCGAGAATAAAGAGCTATATGTATGTATATAGAAACAGAGGATTTAACATCGGCTATTATATCTATAGCTTTGGGGAGCACTAAGCTTATTCTTCGCTGTTATAATATATGCGACAGCAGAGCATGCGATTGCCCTTGTGCGTCTCGACTTAGATTTTAGCCTTTTTGCGTGTATAAATTATTTATTTAAAAACAATTATAAAAGCATTAACATACTGTATATTTAATCAATATTTTATTTATTGGATCTTCGGATTTAGTTGGAGGAAGCTACGTGGTAATGAATAAATAATGAGTCATATTTTTCTGAAAACATGATTTTGAAAAAACCAATAAATGTTAAAGTCGGAGATGGTAGAGATTTGTGTTGTAATATGTAAATTTATACAGTCGTAATACTTAAAACGGTACTCGTCGCGCCATCTACTGGTTGTCAACGATTTGGTGCAACGAGACAAGCTCGATTGAACGCGAGCATAGTGCGCATGCCTCGCGTATATACTCTAAGCGCATACTATACTGTATACTCAGCTTCCTGGAGTCAGACTATGCGACTCTCTACTATACTCTCTCTTGCCTGTAAGAATCCGAGTAGAGCGTATGTACTGCCGACTAGGCTCTCAAGCCTTTCAATATATTAACATTTAAACCTCAAAATTATTATTATTTATTCGACGCATCCTTTTCAACATGGTAGCAGAGAGTGGTTTGTATCATTATTCTATCCCGCACATTGACTCTCGAGTCATGTGAGGGATATTCAAAAATTTAGAGGTTAGAAGAAGAGTCACGTGGAAAAGTAGTTAACGGTTATTATTAACAAACAGAATCACACAGTGAAAAATTGAGTAGTGAAATTATAGGAAAAAATTTGTCAGAAAAATTTTAAGCTTGTGAAGCATGAAAATTCGAAACGTCTGTCGAAAATAAAAGAAAATTTTCAAGTGAAAATTAACCAGTTAAGAAAAGGTTAAAGTCAAAAAATATATGCTCAGTGACGAAGATAAAGTTGTCAGGTACTAAACAATAAGAAGAATTTTGAAAATTAATAAAGATTAAAGTGCGATGTCAATAGATTAAAGTCGGCAAGTGAAAAACGCGGTGACGTGCTAGTATAGAGCACATGGCAATTTTGAGGTTAAGCACATGTTTTTGTGGCTAAAGCAAAAAGTGAATCCAGAACAAAATTTAGAAACTAAAGATGCTCTTTGGAAAGAAAATATAAGAAATCCGATTAGAAAAATATTTTTGAAAGAATTGAAGAAAATTACTGTATTAAAAAATCAAGTATACAACAATATAAGTGTAAAAGAAACTAAAATGGCGAAGCAAGCTAAAGTTGAAGATATCATGATGCCCGTTTTTGATGGTGCAAATTACGCCAGTTGCAAAATAAGATTAATGATTTTATTAGAATATAAAGAGTGTAACGAACCTGCAACTAGTAAAATAACTGCTGCATACAAAGATAAAGAAGCAGATTGGAAGAAAATGGATTTAAAAGCAAGAACCATTATAATAAGCACTGTATCCGATAAACAATTAGAATATATTGGTGAATGTAAATTAGCATTTGACACGATGGAAAAATTCGATAAAATGTATTCGACGCAATCCACGTCGCTACAAATAATCTGCAGAGGAAAGCTGGAAGAAGTAAAATTGAAGAATTTTGATCAAGTAGACGATTTTTTCGCAGAATTTGAGAAAACCGTGAACGAGTTCAAGGCGGCTGGTGGAAAACTAGAGGAAACAGAGAAGATGAGGTATTTGATACGAGCACTACCACCACGCTACAGCTACATAGGAGATTTCATTGATGTCATTCCAGAAGATCAAAGGACAGTAGACTATGTCAAATCAAAAATTAAAGAAAAAAATTATACAAAAAACGATTCTGATAAAAAAAGTAATGTAAGTACTTTTACAGCCAAGTTTGAAGGCAAATGTTACAACTGTGGAAAAGTTGGACACTACAAAAATGTATGCACGAGACCACCATAGCAGAGCAACCGAGGACGAGGTGCTCAATCCAGTCAAGGTCAACGAAGTCATCAAAGAGGCTACAACAGAGGTGGAAACTACAGAGGTCGTGGCCGAAGCAGAGGACAAGGTCAACCCAGAGGTGACTCTTTAAGCGAGCAACAGGGCAACTATTCATCTGAATCTTGGACAACACAGGTATGCCACGACTCGAACAATTCTTATACCTACCCTCGGGAAAAGATTTGGAAAATAGCGAATCTGAAAACGTAGAAAATGAAATACTGGAAAATGAATCCAAAATTGATGAATATGATGTAAATTCAAATCAAACAGAATCTCTTATCCCTACTCAGACCTTCGGGGAAAGTAGAGATAACACATTAATTTTTGATATCGCTGAAAATGACAATTCAAGTTTAAAAGTACAAAGAAAATCTAATAGAAAGAAAAGTCCTGTAAATAGGTATGGAAATCCTGTAACTCATTTTATCTATGTAAATCACATTGATGCAAATGTACCGAATACATCTGAGGAGGCGTTAAACTCAAATGAATATAAACAATGGAAAATTGCGATGGACTCCGAAATTAATAGTTTAAAGAAAAATAATACTTGGCAAATTGTTGAAAGACCAAAAGATAAAAAAGTCATTGAAGTAAAATGGGTTTATAAAAAGAAAAATAATAATGTTTATAAAGCGAGATTAGTTGTAAGAGGATTTCAACAAAAAGATTATTTAGAAAATGTTTATTCACCAGTAGGAAAAATGCAAACTTTGAAAATTTTATTGTCTTATAGTTGTAAAAATAATTTATTTATAGAGCAAATGAATGTCGAGACAGCATTTTTGAATGGTTATGTTACAGAAGTTTATGTTAATGAACCGAAAGGTTATGAAATCGAAGACAATAAGGTTTGCAAATTGCGAAAGGCATTATACGGATTACGAGAAAGCCCAAGGGCCTGGTATAATTGCTTCAACAATTTTATCGAAAAATTAAACTTTGTGCGAAGTAACTATGATCACTGTTTATATGTAAATAATGCAATATTTATTCTAGTCTTTGTAGATGATCTCTTAATCTGTTGTCGAGATAAAAACAAAATAAATGAAGTCAAATCTAGTCTAAAGGAAAGATTTGCAATGAAATACTTAGGAAAAATTGGAAGTTATATTGGAATAGATATAGATTATAGTGATGATAAACGTAAGATGACTTTAAGTCAAACAAAATACATTGAATCTTTGGCTACAAAATATAATTTAGAAAATGCTAAACTATATGATACTCCAATGGAGTCGAATCTAAAACTAGCACAAGCAAAAGAAACAGATAAACGAATTAAATATAGAAATTTAATAGGCGAATTATTATATATAAGTACAGGCACAAGGCCAGATATAGCATATAGTGTAAATTATTTAAGTCGTCACCAAAGTTGCTACGACCAAACTCCATTATAAATATGCAATGCGAATTTTAAAATATCTGTATAAAACGAAAGACTTGAAACTAACATATTATGATAATATAATTACCGAAACTTTAGATTGTATGGTAGATTCCGATTTCGCATACGTAATTAGATTATACGGAAATGTTATTTTTTGGAAAACCCACAAACAAAGTGCGGTAACAAAATGTTCAACTTTTGCAGAATATGTAGCTTTGTCAGTCTCCGAAATATTATTTGTAAGAAATTTGCTGAGCGAATCATTTGATGTAAATGTAAATGAACAACAACTATTTACGAAGACAACTCAGGAGCAATTGCAATCGCGAAATTCGGAAACTTTACTCCAAATTCAAAGTACATTGAAGTGCAATATCATTATATAAATGAAAGCTACGAAAAGGGCGAGATAGATATTGTAAAAGTTGACTTTAAATGTAATTTAGCAGATATCTTCACAAAGAGTCTGGATAAAACAAAGTTCCTAAACAATAGAAAAGGTTTAACTTTAATCTAAAGCGTTTATATATAAAAGTTCAGAGTAATAATCGCTAAATTCAGTTGTAAAACTCAAGTTCACTTGAAATGATCTTAATTCAATTAATGTAAAATGCGATGACAAATTATATGCAAAATTGAAAACTCAAATGTGTCGAATAATAATGTAAAAATATCACGACTGTAAAATTAAGGAGGCGTGTTGTAATATGTAAATTTATACAGTTGTAATACTTACTACGTACTATATCACTACTACGTACTATACTACTTACTACCTACTTACTACGTACTCGTCGCGCCATCTACTGGTTGTCAACGATTTGGTGCAACGAGACAAGCTCGATTGAACGCGAGCATAGTGCGCATGCCTCGCGTATATACTCTAAGCGCATACTACACTGTATACTCAGCTTCCTGGAGACAGACTACGCGACTCTCTACTACACTCTCTCTTGCCTGTAAGAATCCGAGTAGATCGGATGTACTGCCGACTAGGTTCTCAAGCCTTTCAATATATTAACATTTAAACCTCAAAATTATTATTATTTATTCAACAATTTGAAATGCACGAAAGTTGGAAAAACCCTTACCTATTTTCTAGTGAATAATAAGAAATGTATTTTTTGTAAGAGAGATGGATAAAAATCTGATTAGTTATGCGAAAGTAACAGATGAGAATAGAATTATTTCTATTGCTAATATGTCAAAGATATATAACAAAAATAATAATTTGATTGCAATTGCATATAAAGAAAACGATTTATATAAAATGAACAATTATGTTGAAAAATTAAAAAGTTGTGTAAATAATGTTGAGAAAATGACACAAAAAGAGAAATACTGTAGAATGTGTAAAGAAAAATTTAAAAAATTTTGTAAATGTAAATTTAAGATGTGGAACATGCATACAAAATAAAATGCATGATTCACCATTCCAAAATAAGCGTAGAGGTGCAAACGAAATATTAGTTTACACAGATTTAAATAGGCCACATAAAAATGAGGGTTTTGATGGATCAAAATATTTTTTTACTTTTATAGATAATTTTAGTAAATGCGCTTTAATATATACGTTAAAATTAAGAGATGAAGTGTACAATTATTTTTTGGATTATATAAATAAAAGTAGAAAATTCAACCGGCAAGAAAATTAAAAGATTAAGGTGTGATAATGGTAGAGAATATATGAATAAAAATGTGTACAATTTATGTAGTGAAAAAGGAAATATAGTAGAACCATGTCCACCTTATGTACACGAGCTGAACGAAACAGCTGAGCGCTATAATAGGACGATAATGAACTCAGCTAGATATTTACTTTGCAATTCAAAATTAAATATTAAATACTGGTCAGAAATTGTAAAAGCCGAAGCGTACTTAAAGAACAGGACTAGGACCTCGCATTTATTAATAAATAAAAATAAATGACATTTTAATATCGAACAGACATACTTAAAAGAATTTCAATTTACCAAGTATAATTGATTATTCATTCACTGATTATCATAAAAATAAAGACGCTAACATTTCAAAAAAACAAATAGAAAAATACGATGTTTCATTTTTATCTAGTAAGTAACGTAAAATTTTTAACAATATTGAAATAGTATTGAAAATATTAATAAGCTAGAAAATTATAATAAAAACTTCTTTATTGATGGACCGGGTAGTAGTGTGAACATTTTTTTGCTAAATTCATTGATTATATACCTAAAAAAATTTAATATTCCTGTTTTGCCAGTTGCATGGATAGTGAACAGCAAATGCACTAATAGATAGTAAAACTTCCCACTTAACATTTAAATTTTTATTAGATATAACAGAAATGCTACATGTGATATCTCACCTCAATTTGCATATGGAATAAAGCTTAAAAAATAGAAGTTATTATTGAGGACAGAATATCAATGACACCTAAATGTTCTTTTAATGGAGTTAATAGATTTTTTCGCGATATTTGTAGAATGACAAAATTTTTAAAGGTAAAATTATGATAGTTACAGGTGACTTCAGGCAGACTTTGCCAGTTGTAAGATGTAGTAAAAGAACCAAAATTATTAAAGATGTATAAAAAAACCCGCTGCCAATTCATTTGCACGTAGCTTCCTTCAACTAAATTTATAGGTCCAATAAATAAAATATTGTTTTAATATACAGTATATCTGCCTGCTAATGTATGAGGCGGTTTTTGATACATAATTTAATTTATTCACGGCTTAACTATAATAGCCACTTTATTCCCTCATTTGCGGAAATAAAGTAACTTGATTCCCGCAAATGTGGAAATGAAGTATCTTATTTCCGCAAATGAGGAAATAAATTAACTTTTATTCCCGCAAATGAGGGAATAAAGTAACATTATTCCCGCAAATGCGGGAGTAAAATTTAAATTTTTTCAAATTTTCAATTTTTTGAAAAATTTTTTATTTATTGAAAAATTCTTAACTTTTTGATCAACTTTTAATTTCGTTAAATAATTTTTATTTTTTGAAAACTTGAAAAATAAATTTTGAAATTTTGGTTTAGAAATAGATATAAGACTACAGTATATTGGATCTCATTTTTTATTGATACAAACAAACATTCATTGTTACATTTTTTCGAATTATAATCATAATTTTGATCTACGTATAATGTCAACAATTGAATAACTTCAACTTAAATTAGTCAGACTTTTTATGTTTCATTTAGTTCTATTTAAATTATATTAAAATAAAAAGTTAATTATGAAAATTAATGTTGATATTGCTTGAATTAAGAATATTCAAAGGTAATATATCTCTATTTGATAGTAAGTCTGTTACGTTAAAATTTGAAAACTTATTTGCTGATACATGTGCAGTTGATTGCGATGACACGATTTCCAATTTTGACTTTGGTTCTGGTTCTTCTGAGATCAACACATCAGATGATGACGATGATGTTTCTATAATTACATCAGATATTTGTTTGCTTGTCTTTCTTTTATGGTTAATAGAATTTTCAATGTAGCCTTCTGCTATTGATGTGGATTTCCACTCACCAAGTCTTTTTAGATTTGTGATCTTTATTCTTTAGCGTAAACGAGGCGTGCGTGTACGTCGGGATGACGAGACGAACTAAACGCTCTGCCGTCCTTTCTCTGCGGCGGCTGAAACAGGGGGAAAAGGGCCGCTCGTGGTGGGGAGCTATGCTCACTCTACGCGCAGCATAGAATGGCTAGCGTTATTAAAGACTAGCCCGGGAACCCTCCAGGGTGTTCTTAAATCTAACACGAATTTATATAGGTGTGCTTTTTTTGTTATTGGTTTTCTTACAATTTTCTTTGATAAACTATCAATTAAGAGTATATATCTATGTGTAAATTAGTAATAAGCCTTGAATAAAAATACAATAATAATTTAACTCTAATTCAGTTGTTTCGTTAAGCGAGAATACCCAAGCACGGCTGTTTTCAATGCTAGTCCAAAAGGGTGTAAACTGATCTCGATATTTAACATTGCACTTTCGATAGTCTATGTTAGTAGGTCGGTATAATAGAGTGAATTCACAACTATTGTTTTCGAGTTCGGAACGAATGGTTTGATGAGGACGACACAATAATTCTCTAGTTATTGTTAAACAGGTCTCAATTTGCTCTTTTGTTATGATGTAACTCGCGTCCTTTGATATGCTGAGAAAAGGAGATCGAGGCTCAACGTATAATGCACCCGTTTTGTCATCTAATAATTTTACCGGTACTGGCAGAGACTTTAATCGATATATTGTAAATTGTATCTGATATCAAGAAAAATTTAAAACTTATTAAAAGTCGATCCTTAATTTTTCCGTAATTTATTTCTGATATACTTTAGAGTACATCTATCTGAGCAAGATATTCCACTAAAGGAAATTGATAAGGATGGTTTAGTCTAACTGTATTCTCTATAACTTCTCGTAGATCTTGATAGTTTATGAGGCTAGGGTATTGTTATGTCCTAAACTATTGAAAGTTGTCACCGGATAGTAACTCTACGGGTTATTTTGCTTTTATAAGCACGGACGAGGACAAAGCTTCGGAGCACGAAGGTGAGCGCCAGCAGTGCCTGACTACCTTCGCGATCTGTCTAACAGAACGACCTCCAGTAGCCACCGGAAAGTCTTTTGAACTCGCACTAGTTTTCGTTACACGCACTAATTTTATTTAAACTCTTTAACATTGATTAAATTTCGGGTAATTCGGGTTACGTTTCGGGTAATTCGTAGGATTGACGTTACTCTAGTCGTGATATCGTTATCACGAGAATGAGATTACTTAAGTCTCTAATTATGAGAGCAAAAGAAAGAAGTGCGCGATAGAGGCATGCAGCCTATTTAAATTAAAATCACTTACCTTTTCTTTTATTTCTGCAACGAATCTGCTTTGCTCTCAGCACGTCCTCTCGGCAGCTTTGATTCAGCTTCCAGAGCGAATAGGTTTCGCTTGCGAATGGGCACGTCAAGGATTAGGAACTTTCGGGTTAAATGTGCACTCGCGATTAAATTTTTAATAAGGTTTATTCAATTGCCACAAGATTTGAATGAACGCTCACTCGCAACTAATGTATACGTCGCAAATAACTTTAACTGGTATCGAGAACGATGAACGACAACGTCAGTCTACTAACAAAATGTAAAAAATATTCTATGTGTTTGCTTGATCGGAAATTTTCTATGTTTTAAATAATCCGAAATTTTCTAAGTTTTTGTACGATGGAAAATATTATAAGTCTTTGCGCGATCAAAAATATTCTAAGTCCACACAATGTCGAAATATACTGGACCGAATTTGGACAGAGCTTGCGCGTTGCGATTATTTTTGAAGCAGGCTGAGAGCTTAAGGACTTGTTGCTGGGCTCTTTTATGCTCTCGTAGCAGAGGCGATCTCCGATTTTTCGTCTCCTCGACTGGGTGGGTGTTTGGCCAATTAGGAGGTCTAGATGCAGCTTCTTGCCTTATTTGGAGCGTTCAATGCATGTGACGTTGCAGGGAGGGCAAATTAGAATATAAGTCAATACGAGAAAACAACAATAAGGTTTTTGTAGGTCATCAGTGCTGTAAAGTCTATGATCTGATAAATATTACCCCTTGCTACAACTATGGAAGATACGGACATAGTGCATCAAAGCGTAGGAATGATCCTGCATGTATAAAGTGCTCTGATAAACACAATGTGAGTGTATGCAATAACAATAAAATTGAGTGTGTAAACTGTGTATTTAACAATAATAAATTCAAAACAAGTCTACCAACAGATCATCTACCTGATCAGACAGACTGAAGTCTAAATGAACAAGAGCGGATTTACAAGGATGTCGAGACTTTTAATAAGGATAGAAGTAGTAATAATGATCTTATGTATCCTGTACTTAAACATCAGAAGCCTAAATACCAATTTCGAAAAGTTACCAATCCTTCTTAAAAGTCTAAAAATAAAACCATATGTTATTGTATGCACAGAGGTATGGAAATTAACACACTGTCAGTATTATAGAATAAAAGACTACAAATTATATTACAATCACGGCGACATGAATAAAAATAATTGTGTTGTGGTTTATGTAAATGAGAATGTTATACATACTAATGATACGTTTATAATAGGTAAGCTTAAAATACTAAACACAATTATCTCCCTTAATGATAAAAAACAACTAGAGATCTCATCGTTATACAGATCACACGGACTAAGTTGTATAGAATCAAAATCTATTTAGATCAGAAAAAAAATGTAAAAAACCATATTATAATTGGTGATTTTAACATAAATATACAGCATTACAATCATATAAGTGTAGAGTTCCTAAACAACCTTCTAGAAAATGGTTTTCTATCAGGATTTACAAACACCACCAGACCAACAAACATAACTACAAGTGAAGGAACGTGTATTAATAATATCTTTATTAAAACTGACTTCCTGAATACTAAATTGCTAACACTTATGACGCCTATTATTGATCATTATCCACTATTCTTGGAATTAAAAAATCGAACACTAAAACAAGATAACAGTTAGAAGGAGACTTATATCGTTACAATTACAAAAAACTTAATAACACTGCTAAGCAAGTAAATTGGACAAAATTTAACAATACAAATGATCCAAACGAAAATATAAATGAAATAATAAATGAAATACAATATTGCATTGAAAAATCAATATACAAAAAACCAAACCTGCATAATTCCAAAAAAACTCCCAGGAAAGACTGGATAACAAAAGCGATAGTAAAATCCTGTATTACGAAAGAAACATTATATAACAAACTAAAATAACATCCGGATAATTAAGAACTAAAGGAAAATTATAAACAATTCGTTAAAACTCTAGATAAAGTTATAAAGGCAGCGAAAATTGATCATGAAAAGAAAACAATCGAGAAAAATAGTGATGATCCCAGAAAACTCTGGACCTGCATTAATAGCAAAATAGGCAAAAATAAAAATAAAACTGAGACAACTATTACTCAACTAAAAACTGAAGACAATACAATAATCACAAATAGAATAGAGATTGCAAATAAAATGAACGAATATTATTGCAAACTTGGCGAAACATTAAGTAATAAAATAATTACACCAAGTAATAAAAAAACTAGAATTACCTAAAAGCAATCCAAAAACAATCTACATTAAACCAACCAACGAATCAGAAATTCTAAAAATTATAGACAACATGAAACTAAAAAGCGGAGGTATAGATAAAATAAGTGCAAGGATACTCAAAACTATTGCTGCTATTATTGCAGACCCCCTGGCCCATGTTATAAATCAATGTATTGAATTGGCAATTTGGCCAGATATGCTGGAGGTGGCTGAAGTAATAGCAATATACAAAGCTGGAAAAAAAAATTAAATGGGTAGTTATAGACCGATAACACTAATATCAAATATTGCTAAAATCTTTGAAAAAGTTATACACAGGAGAATTATAGACTTCGTAAGTCAAAGTAAGATATTAAGTAAAAATCAATATGGATTTATGAAAAACATTGGAACCAAAGATGCTTTGAACAGGATCTCTAAAACAATATACGAAAATCTAGATCAGAGTACACCGATAGCTATTACATTCCTAGACCTGGCAAAAGCATTTGACACTGTAAATCATAAAATACTATTAGACAAGCTTTACGCATACGGTATGAGAGATAAGGGTAATCCACTTATTACGAGTTACTTAAACAATAGGAAACAAAAAGTAAAAATAGGTTCACATACAAGTGATTTCGAAAACGTAAATACTGGTGTCCCACAAGGGACGATACTTGGCCCATTGCTTTTCATACTTTACGTTAATGACTTACTAATGAATATACCAGAAAACTCTATAATATCCTATCCAGATGACACTGCAGTGATATCTAATGGAAAAACCTGGTCTGAAGTTGAAGCAAAAATAAACAAACACCTCAAAGATATCTCAACAAGACTCAGGCTTAATAAACTAACATTAAACATTCAAAAAACAGTATATATCACTTTTAGAAACTATTGCAACAGCGTGCCAAAGAAAATTGAATTTAAAATAAATCACGAAATACTAAAGAGAGTAAATGAAACGAAATACCTAGGCCTAATATTTGATTCTAATATGAGATGGGATAAACTTATTCAATATCTCATAAATAAGACTAGATACCTCATTTTTATTTTCAGTAAAATTTCCAAATTCATGGATACATCTACTCTAAGAATAATTTACTATGCATTTTTCCACAGTCTGATTAACTATGGAATAGTTGCATGGGGTGGTGCGTACCAAAATAACTTGCAACAGTTACAAACGGTCCAAAAAAGAATCCTGAAAATTATAAATAAAAATACCTTCCAAAGAGCTAATCCACTTAACCTACAGCGATTATTCGCATACGAAAGTCTACGCTATCATTATACTAACTTTAAAGATCAGTTTATAAATTTAAAAAGCAGAACAAGAAATAAACTAATAATCCTACCAAGGTATAACAAAACTGTAAGCACAAAGAATAGTTACATCAAAGCGATTAACATCTATAATAAACTACCGAATGATCTCAAAATCATAGACATCAGAAAAATACAAGACTGGTTAAGAATTAATGAGTGAAAAACAAATACCACGACAATATACTGCCAGCAACTGAAAATATGGCTCTCTGAGTTAGGCAACCAAGATCAATGTGAGCGTAGATGTGTAATATCCTCAAAAATGCAGAATGTGATACAGCAAAGAAAAGAAACGAATAATGATCGACAAGGAACTGCAGAAAACTCTGTATATTTAGATATTAGAACCTACATTTGCGCAAAAGGCAAATTCATACAATATACGCAAACATCGTCGTATCTCTACCTACAATTACAACAAAATTAAGAATACATATCCAAATATTATTAATAGTTTAGACGATATAACAAACGATATTATAAATACCTGGATGCTCAAAACAAAAAACAACAAGGCTAATATCAAATTCCTTAAATTTATTAAAGGAACATGTAATGACTTGGAAAACATCAAAATCCTAATATTGAAAAATATAAACCAATTGAAACGGTATTCTCCATGATAAATGGAATGGCTGCAGAAAATAGCAACAAAGCAAGAAATAGTGAAGCGGCTGCAGCACCTGGACAGAAAATCACGGAATCAGCCAGCCATAGAATGACCTATGGCGACATTAACTATCTAGGATCAAACAAAGCCTTTTTCTACTTTGACAGAAGAATAAGAGGGAAACGGGTTTTTACAAACTTAGTGTCTTCTCTCAAATTACAGTCACCGTATAAGGACATAATAATACTAGATGAAATAATTTTTACATCTGACTGTAAATTTGACTCATCTAATCAGCACAAAGAAATGTTTCCACACTATAGAGTTACCTGTGCGGTTGGACTTACGTGCCGGCTAGGCTCAACTCAACGGAGAAAATCTCGTACATAAGAGAAAAAAGTGCAACAACGGATAGATTTATGACAGCAAGACAAATGTTAGTGCGGAACTGGTGAAATAGTGCGAAATATGAAAAGTGCCATTAAACAAAGAATATAATATTTTAAATGTTAAGTTTTTTCTTTACAATACCAAATCACAATACAAAAACATATAATCTAAAAAAATTGTGCAATATAATCTTATTTAATGAGATCTTTAATGTCGACATAGTATTACTCGTATACAAGACCAAATCATAGAATCACTTACTAATAATTAAGAAAATGTTAACAAAAATTGTATATATTAATATTAAAAGGATTATATGTCACTGTTAATTTTTTTTATTAGAAAATAATATATGTTGTCATCAGAGTTGGGACGAAGAGAGCCTAAGGATTCTTGTAACCCCACCTACGTTTGTATGAATGAGAAGGGTGTTATGAACTGTGTCTGGAAGTCCGACATGGTTTCATGTTATCCTTAAGCATGAATGGAGATTGTAAGGTATGTTGTATGACTGGATGTTATTGCTGAAGAAACAGCAATAACTAGCCAGTACTCATGTATTTTTAATATTGTTAATTCCTCTGCAGGATTGCGTCGTTATAGTGTGTTTAAATGGTATAAAAAACGATTAATATATTATAAGAAAATTTTTTAAAAATGCTCTTTATATAGTCTGAAATTCGCTGGATCATGATGTAGCGTTATCGTCTTTAATGTAGATTAATTTAATGGTTCTTAACATATCATATTAGTTGAAGATTTGAATATTTTTTAAATGTTTATTGTTCAATACAATAAAAATGTTATGGAAATTATAAATGTGAAAAACTTTGAGTAATTGTGTTGGAATATAAAATAATGTGGAAATTAAAAATTTTACATTTAAATTTGGAGCATCACTAACATGAAACCTGTCATAAATTTTACGAATTTTCATGATTTTTCAAAATGTTTCAAATTTTTACAAATTTATATTGGCAACTCAGAAAAACGTTCCTTTTATAGTAATATTTGTGCTGGCAGTATTTCATGTTTTCTCACAATCGGGCGTATAATATCTTCGCTCCCTACGAAGACTAGCGCGTTTCGCATCCTTTCCGCGAAGACTAGCATATTTCACGAAAACACTAGTAGTTCCTAGGCTTTATGCTTAAACAATAGATGATATTTACGAACGCCAAAGTAATACATAGTAGTATTCACATGCAAAGAGTCAGCTAGTACAAAAATTATTTAATTATCATAAGTATTTCTCATACCACAAAGAGCATTCATTTGAGGCGTAAACCGTGCTATTTCGTGGCATAAAGTGAAAAGTCTTCGCGGCGAATAACCAAATGTACTAGTCTTCGGTGCGAGACCTGAAATATACTCCTCTTCGGAGCGATGATGTATTATTTTACATTTACAAAATATTATTAAATTTAAAGACGAAGATGTACAGTTTTAATGCACTCAAATTTTTGAGAGTGGAGTAATGCAACTTCTATCTAAGAGCTCCAGATCGCCAATCACTGAGTCGAGTTAGAACGCTCTGTAGTTTTTAGCATTTAAGTATAAGAATGCTTTTCAACGGTGTCGGTGTTTCGGGTCAGCAATGATGGGTCACAGGGAGTGCGCGCCGAATTTTTTATTGGTGTAATTCGAATTTATCAACTAACAATCACGAAGAATCAAAGTTCATCACTTTTAATTGCGTTATAAGTAGTTAATAGTACATTACACAACTAGAGGCGAAAATGAGCTTTTCCAAGCGAGGATGATGTTTGAGCACGAGTGGTAGTCGAGGGCTTCGTAGGCGCCCGAGTCGGACACGAGTGCTCAAACATCATCCGAGTCAAAAGCAGCTACTTCAGAGCTAGTTTAAAAACCAGACAATTTAGCGCGCAAGTCAATAAGTAGACATCCCAAACAACTCTAAAGTATTCGATTAGGCAGGAATCGATAGTGTTCAAGCGCGGGGAGCTGCTCATACGCGCCGTAAGGGATGAGGCTCTTTTTACGTGCTCTTCTCCGGCAATCTCATTATTTCTTTCGCGAGATAGAATCTTGAAAAGTGATCTTATCACAATTTAGAACAGTGCGCGATAAGTAAATTTTGCAGGGAGCTACAGCTACATCCACTTGATCATCATCCCTTATTTTGGGTGTGAAAATTATAAAACGAGGCTTTAAAATAATTTAAAAAAAAACGGTGAAAAAATATTTGCAAGTAATGTTCAAGTCCTTCCGAACTCGATAACCGTGATGCGATCATCCCCCATTTTAAGGGTCGAAATAGGGTGCAGGGGTAAAAGGTCAAAAAAAAATCGCCGGATGAAAATTATTTCAATTTTCGGTAACAATTATTCTAAATAAATTCGCGTTTCGGAGTTTTATGCGTCGAATACGAAAAATATGAGCACTATTGTTTAACAAGGACTCTGTAGCGTTGTAGATACGCATTAAAGATATTAAGTTGTTCTGTCAGACATGCTCAGGTGGACGTATTATTTCTGAAAACTCGGAAATACGACGCAGTAGCAGACGGCGGTTGCTCAACGACGCCGTATGCGACTGATGCGAGCTAGCTAGACGGGTGCCGCCATGTTTGTTCTGCGCGCCTAGGCGGGAATTCAAAATAGTAGATTATGCACTAAGGTAGTAAGAGTGAAGTAGAGAATTCCCGGTGTATTTCAGCGAATCGCGAATTTACTGTTTGACCGCAGCGCCATTGCAGTGTACGGGATTTTCACGAAAGATTTAGGACGACATCCTTCAGAATAATTGTTACCGAAAATTGAAATAATTTTCATCTGTCGATTTTTTTTTTGACCTTTTCTGAGCAGCCCCCCGCGCTTGAACACTATCAATTCCTGCCTAATCTAATACTTTAAAGTTGTTTGGAATGTCTACTTATTGACTCGCGCGCTGAATTGTCTGGTTTTGAAACTAGCTCTGAAGTAGCTGTTTCTTGCTACTCGAAAAACTACCTGCTTTCTGACACGCTTTCTGGAGTAGCTACTTTCTGACGCGTTTTCTGGAGCAGCTGCTTTCTGGCTCGTTTTCTGGAGTAGCTGCTTTCCAAGACTTTTTCTGGAGTAGCTGCTTTCCGAAACGATTTTCTAGAGTAGCTGCATTCTGAGACTTTGTCTGGACTAGCTGCTTCTCATTCTCGACCGTCGATATAAGGTATTATCTTTATGATTTGAGTATTGTTAGTAAATTACAGATACTAAAAGAGTTCATGCAATATATGTGGAGGAAGATAGGTTTTTAAAAATCGTTGTTAAAAGGAATTCCCATTTCTTATCAAACAATTTTTGAAATAGACTCATTCTTCTTTTTGCTTGATTTTTAATTGCTTTATATATTTACTTATTGAATTTGGATAAATATACAATCTTGTATATATGAAATAAGTCAGATTGATATATATGTATTTTTATTCTGTTTTGTAAGGTATAGATTTATTATTAAAAAGAATTCTTTCATTGATATATAATGATAATTATTTTCTTTTATTTCGTAAGACGTAAGTAATAATTATAAGTATTTTATTTTATTTTGTAACATAGATATATAATTATAAATGACTTCTTTCATTTCGTAAACTTAGATAATAATTATAAGTAGATGTATAACAACTTAATTCAACAGGGATCTTTCATCCTCTTCTCGTATTATTTAAACGCATTTTGTTCTATTATACATTTTACTTGCAATAAACATATCACATCTTCGTTAGTGGTTGATGGAATTTGATAAGGGTCATTTATCTTCTTAGCTTGCCGAAGTTGCAATTCTGCCATGGTGATTTGGAAATTCGCATTTAGTTCTCTTTGATAAGGGTTACTTGTTGTTTGCACTAGTTGTCTGAATTCTTTGAGGCATCCTTTTGTAGCTTGCTCGTAGATAACTTTTTGTCTGACTAATAAACTTCATAGTCCTCGTTCGACACCTTGCTTTCTTTCTTGTAGTTGCATTTGTACTAATGATCCTCTGCAGTCGTGATATAGTCACAAGAGGGTAGTCTGTCTGTTTATGGAAAATCGATCTTTCAGATGCAATTCCCTTCTTAAATGGTCGAGTAATGCCATTCTACGTACCGGGACTGTCTTTCCTTCGTTGCTGCCCCTGTAATTTAGTAAAGGCTTTTCTAGATCACCGCATAAGGGCGCTCCTAATCTCCTAATTAATAAGCTTTTTTTTTGATTTTTCACTATTGATTTCCGAATAGTATCATTTAAGTCAACAGTAAAATTTTCTCGTTGCTCGTGATCGAGATTTAGAAAGAAGTACGGAGTCGCGGGAGGTTCGGTTATTCCGACGGCTGTATCATCGCCTGAGTTCGGCTTATCCGAATTTTGTGTTTTTAACACAGAGAGTCGTAAACGTAACGGATTCGGAGGGAAGCCTTTTTTCAGAGATTCCCTTGGTGCTACTGTCTAATTCTTTTTTCCGATATTTGCTAAATACTGTTTGCCTAAGATTCCAGGATTGACGGGCTAGCTTTCGAGGTTTGTGCAACGTATAAGGGGTTTCCTAATTATACTTTGATAAGCTACGTTCGACTCGCTTATAACTATGACTGGCCTCGTCCTCAAAATCGGGATCGATTTCGGAATTTTTTCTGCGTAATTCCGTAAATAGCGTAATTACGATCAAATCTCGCTTTAATAAACTGTCATCTGCATCAAAAGCCCGATTGCCTTGAGTTCTAATTATATTTCGATCTTGGCTTCTGCTGTCGTCGCTATTTGACATACTTTTATTTTGCGCCAGATTTTATTAAGGAATTTTTATTGATTTTTTTTCGCTTTCAATGAATTCATACAACGCGTCAAATTTTTTTTCGATTTCGATCTGGAACTTCGATAACTTTTTCCTCTTTGGACTCGCTTGGGTTAGCGGTGATTTTATGATTTTCTAACAGGGAGATCAGTCTCTCTTTCCGTTCTACAATTTCATTTTTAATCGCAGTTTTGAGTATGGATATCTTTCTTCCACCTCTCCTATTCTTCCGCGGAGCGTTATTCAAATTAATTTTATTCATTTGATTTTGTTTGTGTAATTAAATGCCGATCGTTGTCGATCATACAAGGGATAGGGGAATAGATCGCTTTTCAAAGTGGCGTTCTGCTTGTGAAAGTTTGTTAAAATTTTAGGAGGTCGCTAACTTAAGCGATTCTCTGCTCGCGGAGTTTTATTGGAGACAGAACAGGTCGATAACTAAAGCGATTCTCTGTTCGCGGAGTTTTGTTTGGAAGAGAACAGGTCGCTAATTAAAGCAATTCTTTGTTCGTGTGTGAGGAAAGAGTAAGAAATTGCGTAAAATAATAATCATTTTCTTTATAAATTTTTGATTTAATATGATTTAAATTTCAAATGTTTTTTTTTTAAAGTTACTGAAATCAAGCGGTTTTTTGTGTTTCAAAATGTTACCTAGACGCGATGCACCAAGTTAATGATAAATAACTGTTATTTCCTAGACTTGACGGTCTTCATCGGACATTAACATTCCGCGGTTATTTAAAATATGGGAGCACGGAGGGCGACGAAGATTATAAGTAAGAAATCTGAGCGCCGACGGTGCTTAGTTGTCCCCGCGATCCTGAAGAACAGCCTGAGACAACTGCATGAGCACTCTCTTGAAACAACAAAACCCGATACGCGGACTAAAAAAATGTTAGGACGTCACCCTTTTTTCTGTCACGTCCTCAACTTATGAGAAAGGGGAACTACTCAGATGTTAATAACTCGAAAATAGAAGTAAATATCCGAGAAAGAGAGGGAGATGTTATTGACTTATAGTAGTATTTATTGACACTTATCTTTGTATGTATCAGGATCAAAGCCGCTCCGCTTCCTACTCGTCCTCTCAGTTATGATTTGGGAAGCGCGATTAGGTCAGCGCAGCAAGGTGTAGGAAGTCGCCAAATGATTTACTCTTACACAAGTCTTAGATTGAAAGTTCTTTAATTGATCAAATTGTTGATTCGTTTACAATACAACTCACACTTGCGCATGCACGAATTTTAGAATTTTGTAAAGAGTCAGCGTTAAAGTACACGGAAACACAAGGCGGCAATACAAATAGAAAAATTTGTATCAAGCGAACTGTCTCTATAACACTGCACAAATACGTGATTTTTTGTTTGCAGTTAATGATTTTAATTCCAAATAAGAAATCAACAAGAACCGATCTGTAAACAGGAAGAGCTTCCGCACCATTCAAGAAATTATAAAAATGGACGGTCTATGTTTTTACTTTCGAAATAAAGAGACGCGGACCGACACGTAAACGGGTAGAGCTTCCTCATGGTCCAAGTATTTTATAACGATTGAGTGCCGCCATGGCTTGCGCTACAGAGTTTATATATCCTTCACTTCTTGGTAACCATCCTCTTCCGATTTCCCGAAGGGATGAGTACTTGGTCAATTAGATGCTTAGACGTCGATGTTCTCCCCACGGCGTTTGAATTTTGGAGTAGTGTTGACCAATCAGATATCTGAGTTATCGCAACTTTTACGACCTGCTCTGCGCTCGGTCCGTACGTTCGTCATGGTGTAAGCTACGTATGTCAACGAGTTCTCAGCTTTGAAACATGTGCACTTGTTGTGTTGTAATATAATATTCTAGTAATATTACATATATTCGTAAGGCGTGTGGATGTAGTTCGAGCGTTGTGCCTCTTGCGAATGTGTGAGTGAATTTCCTTATCTTGTCTTCTCGATTTATCCTTCTTGCTGCTTCCTTCTATTCTTGGTGTGCTTGTCGTATACTGGTGTGCGAACGTCATTTTTATCGCTGCTTCGTCGTGGTGTTTAGTTAAATAAAGTCTTTTTGGAGTGCGTCCTTTTTGTCGTTGACGGATTCTGATTCCGGCTTGGATTCGGATTCGGATCGTAACAAATGTCCTGCGCGCTTTAAAATTTTACGTCGTGATTTGTATGTTCGCTGATTTGGTTCTATTCGCAAGTGTCTCAATATTTAATTTACATTAATAAAATCTTAGTTCTTTCTAATTTTAATATATTTCTTGTATCATCGCCTTGAGTTCATATAATTTTTTCTGGTTTTCGATGCCGAGTTTCGTGGCGCCTAATCTCTCTTGATTCCTATGGGGAAGGACATTTCTCTTTTCAATATTAATTTGTTTTTTTATTTAAATTTTGTTTGTTTGTTTCTATTTGTTTGTGTTTTTCATTAATTTAAAGTAATTTTTGGCGTTAAAAGTGAGCATTTCACGCAATTAACAAGATGAGGAGGGAGAGTAATGAGCCAACTACCTTTATAAAATCAAAGAAACTAATGGATATTGCTAGGGCTAAAGACTGGCATTGATTCGTATCGATAAACGATCCTAATGTGGCAATGGATAAATTGCTACTTGAAACAAGGGAATGTATGGCATTAGCCACAATGGAAGAAAGAAAAAATAGACAGATTGGTAGAAAGAACCGAATCATAGTCACTATAATAAAATAATATGAGAAAAAAGTTATTGTATAATGTATGGCAGTTAGATAAAAATAATGATCAACTCAAATTGCAGTACAAAACGTACGCTGAAATTCTAGACAAAATTATTATTTACGCGAAATTTAAATGTGAAAGTGAACAAGTACAAAATACCTTAAGCAATCTCAAAAAAATGTGGGAAGTAATAAATACCAAAATGGGTGAGAAAACAAATTCTCATAATGCCATAAATCATATAATGGTTGACAACAACAAGATTACTGATACAGTTTTAACAGCTAAAAATATGAATAAATTCTTTTGCGAAATAGGGAACAATCTAAGTACTAGTATTACTAAACCAGCCAGTGGTGTCCTAAAAATGCCGGCAGGGTTAGTATCGTACACATAAGAATTATACACAATTTAATTTAACACAACATTTTACGTAGTTTTTATTTTTCACAATGTGGTTTTAATTAAACACGTATAAAAATTATAAAAATTTTGATTTACACAATAAAGAAATAAATATTAAATATACATCCTAATCGTACACAATTTATTGTGCACTGAAATTTTCTAGAAAATGATTGAGATTAGTTGATATTTAATTTAACACATATTATCGTACACGATCAATTGTGTACGATTTGGAGGCATATTTAATATTTATTTCTTTATTGTGTATATCTACACGTGTAGAATAATATCAAAATTATTATTATTTTTATTCGTGTTTAATTAAAACCACATTGTGTAAAATAAAAACTACGTAAAATGTTGTGTTAAATTAAATTGTGTATAATTCTTATATGTACGATACTAACCCTACCAAAATGCCAGTAATGAACACTAGTTCGATTTTTATTAGGCCAACAAACACTTTAGAAATTACTAATATAATCAATAAACTAAAACTTAAAAATGAAGGTGTTGATAGGATTAATGCTAAAATCATCAAGCTTATACGTAACTTCATAGTGGAACCTTTAACACACATTTATAATATGTGCATTGAAAAAGCGATCTGGCCTGATGCTCTCAAAAAAGTTACACCGAATAATCTAATAAATATCTTATATAATAATGTGGATGCATGCAAACCAACAGTTATACCACCGAATACCGAATACCACCGAATACTGCTAGACAAATTGTTTCATATTAGATATAGAAATAATTATTTACATATAGAAATAAGAGGGCAAACACTGAATCTCCTCTCAAGCTATGTGGTAAACAGATATCAATTGGTAAAGGTCGATGAAAATGAGAGTAATTTTCTACTAATAAACACAGGTGTTCCACAGGGTACTATCCTGGGTCCACTGCTGTTCATCTTGTATATTAATGATGTTTTGAGGGAAATCCCTTTTGAAGCAATCATGGACTATGCTAGGCTACGGGTGCTAATTAGACCGATGACTAAGTAAAAATGAACTAATACTTGAGAGTTGTATCTGAATGGTTGGCTTTCAACAAGCTTTCATTGAATGTTGATAAAACCGTCTGTATGAATTTCGGTAGTTGCGTTGATAGCATTCCAGCGCAAACGCATATTAAGATAGGTAAAAGGGTAATTTCTAGAGTAGATAGTATCAAATATCTTGGTATAGTCCTTAACTATAACCTGAAATGGAACATGCACATCCAATACCCAGTCAACAAAACCAAATATCTTGTATATATTTTCTATAAATAAGCAAAAATAATGTCGACCGAAACGTTAAGAATGATATATTATGCATTTTTCCATCGCATGATTAGCTATGGAATTATTGCCTGGGGTGGTGCATACCGAACCACTTTAGACTTAATACAGAAAATGCAAACAAAATTCTAAAAATAGTAAATAAAAATAATTTTGTAGTTTTAAACAATCTTTTTAATTTGGAACAAGTTTTCTGTTTTGAGGCTCTGAAATTGCACTACAATGACCTTAAAGTGCAGTTTCTGACCTCGAACAGCGTCACCGGGAACAAGAGGATTACTATTCCAAAAAACAAAAAAGAGTTAGTGACAAGAATAGCTAAAAGAAGCAATTGTTATCTTTAATGCGCTACCAAATAAACTAAAATGTGTCAATATTACAGAATACGCTCAATTAAACAAAAATTATAACTGGATTAAAGAAAATTGTTAATTCAGTTTTTTTTATGCATGAATGTATCAAGTAAAGAATATTTCCCGTTATTTAGTTTTTAGTATTTTTAGTTTGTACATTTTTCTACGAATATATTATATATTTCTTTTGTATATTCCGGCCCTGCGCTCAGGTACCACCGTGTACCTTTGCAGGATTTCCAAGTATATTTATATATACTTTGTAAATGTGTCTGGTTAAATAAATAAATGAAAAAATATTTTTATTTATAGATTTATTTATATTATATTTTGAAATTTTTATTAACAGTGCAGAGCTAGAAGTATTGTTAAAAAATGTGTGCACGTGGAGATATTAAGGACAGGTGTACAAGTACGCACATTGGTAAAAAGTACTCTCGGGGAAGATACAAAAAGAAAATAAGAAGATTTTTTAACGAAACTTATTAGGGTGAATCCAGTACGAAGTCAGACCCTTAACCTACTCAAGAAAAATCTAAACTCCAGCAGCGGAAGGCACTACTGCGGTCAGAAATAGAATTATATTAATATACTATTTCCTGATCTAGAGCAACTTTTGAGTTATAGCCAACACAAAGTTCAACTTATCAAGTTAGAAGTTCTAGGATTGTGTTTTATAATTGAAGTAGTGCATATTAAACATGGTCAGTTAAATGCTATAATCGTATACCAAACAGTTTGCGCTAAAACTCATGTATGAGATAATAGTATAGAAGAACAGAATTAGCATTTTATGCCCCTAGCTTTGGACTTGCAGTAGCCAAAGGATCAACAAAAGTTGTAGTGATGGAACAAATGCAGTCACAGAGACTAGTGTTTCTCAGCTAAACAATTTCAGCGGGTCCTGGTAAGGATAACCTCTTACATGAGATTTAGAGATTACATTGATAATTTTCTTCAGATTCAAGTTACAAGATTCAACACAATGAAAAAAAGGCATGTACGCAGTTTTATTATCATCCAGGATTAAATAATCGTTTTTTACATTTTTAAAGAAAAAAGATGAGATATCTTTTTTGCTTACAGCTGAGAAAAGCCGTACCGAGCACAAAGGTATAAGTGAATATACGACATAAATGCAGAGAATTATGGTCTATGTGTGCGGAACATCGAAAACCTGGTACCAAAGGATTTGGTAAGTATTAATTTAAGTTATGCTTCCAACAAGAATCATAAACTTTAATGTTGATTTTCTCCAAATGTGGTTTTTACTGATTTCAACTCTGTGTCCGTAGGATTCCAAGTGAACGGGTGGTTCTTTCTGGCTCAAATATAAGGAAGATACTGTGAAATTGTTTTATACGCAAAAAGGTGGCATAATAAGCGAGAAAAAAGTAAAAAATTCAGTATTTTCATCGCCAAACATCAAAGCATTCAAATCAAAATCCCTGCATTTATATCGAAACTGCCGGTGTACAAAGTATCCTTCCTGAATTTGAGCCTAAAAGTGGTTCACTAGGAATCCTACGGGCGTTGAAAAATTGACAAAACAAGGCCGACGGGCTGAGTAACTTCCTTTGACTAAGGGTGCACCTCTTTCAGCGGATCTGGAGATGATATGATAGAATTTGTGATCTGTAACGTTTTTGATGTTTCGGACGATAATCGGGCGGGCATTAGCCATGTGATTCTCTCGACCATTCTCCTGTCCTTGGGAAGGATGACATCGTATCGATGCTCTTGTTTCCATCGAGTATGCGAGTCTCTCTTGACGCATTGCGGGCTAACTCTAAACGTCGATGTCCGTGGGTGGTTCTCCTCTCTTCGAGCTGTTGGATAGATGGCTATTTAATTATTAGGCATGGAGGGGGGATCCTCTTGTATGTTAGCAACACACATGCAAAGGACCAGTCTTATGTTTATTTACTACCGAGCAGGATAAGGATAAACCCCTCGCTCCTGAATATTTAATGTGTAGCGTGCAGCAGGAATTGTTTCGTCCTATGTTTGCCGCGGTCATCTACAGACCTTGCAAGCGTTCTTGGCTTCATTCTGAGAGTTTCGACCACCGAATTATAATGGGCGACTTAAACGCAAACATGCTCTCAGCAACAGCTGAGACGAATGTTATTGTATAAAAGAGCTCGCGTGTAGCCTTAATTCAAAGTTAGTGGAATAAGGTGCGACACGTTACACTGGAAAATCTCGCTCATAGAAAATGTGATATATAAAGATGGCGACGACCTATTGCTTGATTAAAGAAATACGGTATTAAACTTTGAAAACAGACATAACATCATTGACGTGACTATTGACCTCTCGACTCCCGCCACACCAACCCCCAGCAACTTTACGTATCGTAATTTTAAAGCCGTAAAATAGGAAGAGCCTATTGCGACGCCATTACTCTAAGCGGGTCTTGGGCGCAGTCGTCGCAGTCGCGGACAGTCGATGGGCACAGGCGTGGGTGTAATGAGCCCATACTGGCGAACGCATTCATCTAGAAACACTACGCAAGTACCACAACAGCAACAAACGCTCAACAATATCTCCTATCTCGGGATATTGTTTAGCGATAGACAGTTTACTGACGTCATTACGCATTTGCTGTATGCAGACGATCTACAGATCTACGCTCAGACTACAAGACATGACTTTCGAGAGGGGATGGAGCGCTTGCCTAGAGCGGTCACGGCGGTACCAACCTGGGCTTCTGCAAATGCTCTTTGTTTAAATGTCGGGAAAACAAAGACGATAATTTTCGGTTCGGATTATAATATCAACAAGGTAAAAACAATGAGCCTTTCCAACATAAAAATTCAGGATAAAGTTTTCGTCCCTTTTGTCGATGCTGTGAAGTGGTGTCATCATAGATTTCAAGCTGACGTAAGAATAAACGAAACAATTGGCAACTGAGTACGGATACACAAGAGCCCAGTGTTCTGACTATTAATAATAAATGCGATCCATTTATGCGAGTTGGTTAGATAAATGCAAATCCTCTCCGCGATCACTTCGATCTAATAAATAATTTTTTAACCGAGAAGGGAATTGATGTACTTTTTATTTCTGAAACCTGGCTCACCCCTAACCTTGACGATCTCCTTGTACATATTCTCTGGATACCAGCTGACACGTAAAGACCGTGGCTATTAGCCTCAGCTAATAATAATAATAATAATAATAATAATAATAATAATAATAACAGAAAATGTACTTACATTCAAGGAGGTTTGGCCTACTACATACGAGACGGTATCGGTTTTTATATACTTCAGCACTCCAATAATACTGAAATCGATGAAACCGAATACATTATACTTGAATTGTTGCACTATCATAAGAGGCAATTTTAATTCCAACTTTCTTGACCAAAGTAATTATTATGCAAAATTGCCTCTAAGTTGAATTGGTTTTTGAGTAAAAAGTAAAGGATAAATATGAAACGAAATTAATAGTTAAAAAACATATATGGGTTGAAGGTTGTTTTGACAATACTATACAAAATAATAAATTGGAATATTAGGTTTAATTTTTTTTTTGTGAACGATGTAAATACATTTTTTTTATTTGAAATGGATTACAATAATGAGATCAAAAAGAGTTTTAAAAAATTAAATAGAGCGTATCAGTTAGAGAATGAAGAGAATTATGAAGAGATAGTTTTTGCAAGAAGATTAAGACTTATTGGAAATAAATTAAAAACCTTAATAAAATCAAGAGATGGGGAAATAACAAATTCAGAAAAAAAATTGATAGAAGAGAAATTAGTAAACACATTTGCAGAAAGACTTAGAAATGAAAGTGGTAGAGAAATATTTGTTAAAATTGCTAAAGACTATCCAGAATATAAAGAATATCCAGATAAATTTATTAAAGTCCAAGAAAATAGTATAATTGGTTTAGAAATTAAAAAGTTTGTAGAAAAGAAAAATGATTATACTAATAAAATTAGTACAGAAATAGTAGGACATATAGGGAATAGCAAAATAGTTGAAGATGAAACATTAATACAAAAACTAAAATTTTGAATTCAGTTGAAAATTATTCCGAAAAATGTGATTTTAAGAGCTTATATTAATTATGATGAATTAAAGGTTTTAGATCAGTATGCATATCATTTTCCAATATTAGAAACAGTAAATCAAATTGAAAGATTTTTCAAACAATGTATCAAATTATCAGATATTGTTCATTCAGAGTTAGAAGAAATTATATTGAAAGCGGTAATTAACACAGTTACAGGTGAAGTAAGAGATTTAGTAAAATGCAAGAATTTCGAAACAAAACATGAGTTGATAGATCATTTGATGATAGTTTATTTAAATAAGAGTATGTAAAATATATTTTGATAAAAGTCATTTATAGTTATAGTAATATTCAAGAATACTTACAGTCAATTTTACAATTAAAGAAACGTTTAAGAAAAATCTGTATGTTTAGATTAAGTGAAGATATTGCAGATTTAATTGAACAAAAATTAATAGATTATTTTATTGTAGGGTTAAAACCTGGATTGAGAAAGAATGTAAAAGAATCATTTCATAGTTTAGTGAAAGCAATAGTTAACGTAAAAAGGATAAATAATGAATTAAAATCTGAGCAGAAAAAATTAAAAGAATTGAGAGCATATTTTATAAATAAAGTAGAAAAACAAGTACCCGAAGTTCAAAGTAAAATAAGTACAGTAAGTCATTTAGATAAAATATCAAGAAATGAAATTATAGTAAATGAAAATATTTATAAAGAAGAGGATGTTAGTCATTTGAAAGATAATTATGAAATCAAAAAAGTTGTTAACATAGAAAAAGAAACGATTCAACCTAATAACAATTTAAATTTAAATTTAATAGTCAAGGAAATCAAAGAAAATAAAGAATATAATATTTTCTATTATAAAGTAAATTTATGAACAGAAAGTTAAAAGAAAAAGGTTTAAAGTGCTAAAAAGCAAAAGCTTGGGTCGAAAGACTATTGTAAATTAAAGAAAAGGAGATATGTTTGGATTGATTTTGATAAGATTAACGAAAAGAGAAAGCAGAAGTTAAATTTACAGATTTCAGATAAACTAAAGAGGAAAAAGAATAAATGTAGTCCAAAGGTTATTATAAGAAAATTAATGAAAAATGAACAAAGGCATTAGGCATATTCACTTAATGCAAAGAGGTTTAGGTATGCAAAGTGAAGTAATGTATTACAAGACGCTTTAAATCATGAATCAAATTCAGAATTTAATTTAGTATTAAAGTTAATTCAAAAATAGCCTTATAGAATTTAGTACAATAGTTTGGAATAAAATGTAATTTAGTATTATGAATATATGGTGTATATTTAAGTAATGTAAAAAAAGAAAAATATAGTAGTTAAGATTAAGTTAGAAATGTATACAAGTAGTTAAGATAATAAATAAAATTAAGAGTAGAAAAGAAATAAATATGTAGAAAAAGGTGGAAAATTTAATTCGGTCAATTTTGGTATTTAAATTGTTATAATTTAGACTAATAGATTGTAAAAATTTGAGGAAGTAATTATATTTTTTTTATTTAGAAAAATAATCAGCGACTAGTTTTAAAGATGTAAACGAACTTAATTCATAATACATACAGCAGGATAGAAAAATTATGTAAAAGTTTGATGTAAATTTCTGTTATAAATTACTAAGAAAATAAATTGTAATTATCAACAATAGACTATATATAAGATTTTGATGATTTTGAAGATGACGAGTAAAGAAGAAGCCAATGATGAACCAATTCAATTACTAGAAGGGATCAAATAAAAAAAATATATATATACGTTTCAGAAAATATTTTAATTATAAAGTAAGATTATTACGTAATAAAAGTTTAGATTCAGTGGTAAATTAGAAATGTATAAAGATAAAACAAGTAATATAGAAAATTAAGAGCGCATAGATAAATTATATAGAAGCGGTAAATTATTAAGTTTAAGAATAGATAAAAATTTATATTATTGTAAGCATTAAGTTTTGTAGAGTTCAATATTTGTGGCTTTTGGAGTTTTTGTGGGTTCGTCTGAAAAATTATACATTTTGAAAATTTGAACTATAAATTTGATAAGAAAAAAAGAAGAGACAGCATGAGAAAACGAAGAAAATGGAAATACTCAATCAAATCAAGGACAATCAAGAAAATTCATGGAATCCAAAAGATATTAACTAAAGTAAAATATCAACAAATTACTTTATTTCAAACCAAGGAGAAAGAAAACATATTAATCTGATTACTATTTTTATGAATACATATTATTTTATAATATTCCTTAGTTGGTAATAGTGTGATTAAGAAGGGCGCCATTTTCAAATTGGACCACAATTTAGCATAGCAGAAAACAAAGAGGATAAGATAAAAGTGTATATTTGTACAATCAACAACAAAGAAGTTAAAACTATGTAAATAATACAAAAGTTTACAAGAATACATCTAATAATTATTTGGTATTTAAGGGGATGTGGGACCTGAAAACACTGTTTTTCTGTTCCATATAACTTTTTGAATAAAGCTTGCAACGAAAAACCAAGACCAGAGCGCCGTAGTGTTGAGTTTAGTGAATCATTCTACCAAAAAAAAAATACCAATCGGACTTGTGGTTTTTGTAAAAGTTGTGAAATACGAGCGGGTGTTTATGCGATTACAGCGCTAACCTCAAACACCAATTTTACTTATTAACTTTTTTAAATTTGAAATTTCATCAATATAATGAGCAGAGCGCTATAGGTTTAAGATAAGTGAATCATTCTACCGGCAGAAAATGTCAATATGGCTTTTAGTTTTTTTTTCGGCATTTTAAATACTAAATACCACGTGGCGGATTTGCGAAGCTATAGCTCCCACCTCCCCTTAAATTCAACAAGAACAACTCAATTCAAAGAAGCAAAACACATTGAAAGACGATGCAAGACAAGAAGATGCAGTATTTACGAAGAATATAGAACAACATAGTATATAAAAATTTTCAAGTCAAGTAAAAAATATTTCGAATTTTAGAATGACAAATTGAACGGGTGAGAACGTGAGAATTCTGGGAGATACGCAGGTGTTGAGCAATCAAAATTCATGCTAGTTAGATTTTAAAGTTTATCATGTATATTTTCATTATTCAGGAGAGTAATAATTACTATGGTCTTTCAGACCCTAGTAATAGTTTAAGGGTGGGAGTGTTACGTCATAAGTTAAATAAGAAAATATAAAAATTTAAATAAAATAAAATGACGACGCAGCTGCGTGACAAAAAAAAATATTTTCCATAGAGCTTAAGAGCAGGCGAGCGTCTGGACTGTGCAATTAGGCAGTCCGTAGAAATAGCCATTCAGAGCGCGCTCAGGTACAGTAATCGGGATCAGTACATGGCGGGCAGCGGTCCTGTCGTAAGATTTGTGCGTAGTCAAGGAAATTGCGAGCAACAATCTGGCGCCTCGAACTTTGTTTGTGCTGCGTCGCATAATACGAAGCCGTGCAAAGCAAATTTAGAATTTTTAAATTAGAATATTTTTAATAAATAAAATAGAAAATTAGATTTATACTCTCTCTCTCTCTCTCTCTCTCTCTCTCTCTCTCTCTCTCTCTCTCTCTCTCTCTCTCTCTCTCTCTCCCTCTCTCTCTCTCTCTCTCTCTCTCTCTCTCTCTCTCTCTCTCTCTCTCTCTCTCTCTCTCTCTCTCTCTCTCTCTCTCTCTCTCTCTGTCAAGACGAAGATGCTGAGCAGCCGAGGCAAGTTCCTGGTCGTCATCCGACGATCCTTTTGTTAACGTGGTAGCATTGCGCGTCGGTCCCTAAGCTCGGTGGGACACACTTATCCGATTTCGCGCTAGCAAGGCCACAACGTTACAGCATGGTTCAGTACATAAATGAAACTGCAAATTTAACGGGAAAAAGAGTAAAGAAAATTTGATGTGACAATGGCAAGAAATATTTAAATAATCGATTTTACAAATTTGCCAAAGAGAAGCGTATTTTCATAAATAATTGTCCAGCGTATGTACACGAATTAAACGGTACAGCGGAAAGTTTCAATAGAACAATTATGGACGTTGTTTGTTAGACAAAGCACACGAAGATAACAAATATTGGCCCGAAATCATATGCGCAGCAACGTATTTGAAAAATCGTGCATTAACTAACACAATTAAAAGAAAAATTCCGTATGAAATATTCTTTAAAAAAAGGCCAAATGTAGAACACTTAAAATTGTAAAGGGATAAGAAGGCGGATATAGGAATCCTGTTAGGATATAGCAAAGTCGGTTATAGAGTACAAGTTAATAATAAAATAACTGTTGAAAGACATGTTGATGTTGTGGAAAAACATGAAAAATGTATAAGTTTTGATGAATCTGAATATTTATTTCCATCTACCTCGAATCTCGAGTCAAGAAGGGAAAAAGAAACTGATATTGACAGTAATCTTGACGATAATGTTTTTGAAAGTGCAGATGAGAGCGAAAGAGCACAAAATATTATAAAGAAAAATGAGAATGTAAATTTAAAGTCAAACACTCCACGCAGATCTACGCATGTAACAAAGAGACCGATAAGGTATCCAAATACTGCTTCGCTTTCATTTATAAACCAATCTTTAGAAAAGTTTATAAATAATAGTAATAATAATATTTCCGTACATTATTGTAGAGAAAATGCACCCTGTACGTGTGAGGAGGCGTTGAATAGTAACGATAGTAAAAATTGGCAAAAAGCTATGAATCAAGAGATAGAGTGTATAAATAAAAATAAAACTTGGAAATTAGTTAATGAAGTCAAAGATAAAAAGTACAAGACGTTAAATGGGTTTACACGAGAAAATCAGATGATAGATATAAAGCTAGGTTAGTTGTGCGAGGATTTCAACAAACTGATGTAATTGATGACATATATGCCCCAATTGCAAAGAATCAAACTTTAAAAATTTTGCTTTCATATTGTTGCCAAAAGAGTTTAAAAAATGAGCAAATGGACGTAGAAACTGCCTTCTTAAATGGAAAAATAAACTCGGAAGTGTATGTCTATCAACCCAAAGGTTACGAAGATGGATCAAATAAAGTATACAAATTGACAAAAGCGTTGTATGGATTGAGAGAAAGTCCTAGAGACTGGTATAAGTGTTTTGATAAGTTTATTACAAAATTAGCATTTAAGAGAAGTAATGCAAATCTCTGTTTATATAAAAAAGGAAAAGAAAATGATGAAATTTATATTTTGAACTATGTAGGTGATTTGTTAATTTGTAGTAAAAGCAAAGAAAAGGTACAAAGTATTAAGAAACTTTTGTCAGATAAATTTAAAATGAAATTTGAAATGACTTCATGTCAAATGAGATATATAGAGTCATTAGCTGATAAATATAAAATGAAAGATAGTAGATTGTATAGTACTCCTATGGAGACTTTTTTCGAAACTTGAAAAGGCTGAAAGCTGTGAGTCAAACATTAAATATAGAAACTTGATAGGTGCTTTGTTATACATAAGTTCAAATACGAGACCAGATATAAGTTTTAGTGTAAATTACCTTAGTAGATACCAAAATAGTTATAGTGAAACATATTGGAAATATGCTCTAAGAGTGTTAGTATTTGTATTTAACAAAAGATCTGATCTTGAATTATAAAAGGAATGAAAATTGTTGTATTATAGAATGTTATGTTGGTGCTGATTGGGCTAGCGATATTATATATCAAAAATCTACGACAGAGTATGTAATACAAATGTTTGCAAATGCAATTGATTGGAAATCGAGGAAACAAAAATGTATCACTAAAGCGTTGACGTACGCAGAGTATGTCGCTCTATCCGAAGTTGTTAGCAAAATAGAATATATTCGAGAATTGTTAAAAATATTCGAAATAAATATTGAAGAACCGATAAAGATTTACGGAGACAATTCGGATGCGATAAATATTGCAAACAAAAGTAATATGACAAAAAATTCCAAGAACATTGAAATATACTATCATACTTTTAATGAAAGTGTAAAAGAAAAATTGATCTAGGTTTGTAAAATCGACTCGAATAAAAATGTTGCGGATATTTTTACTAAAGCACTATGTAGAGAAAAGTTTGTAAAATTTAGAGAATTGTTAAATCTAAAAACATAATGTGCAGTACAAATGTAAGGAGGCGTGTTAGATTATGTATAGTACATTTGTCTGTACACTATACTAGAGCATACCTCCACCGGGGGTTGCCACCTTGTCGAGTGCCCGCTTTTTAGGGCCTGGTGTGGGGGCTCATCAGGTGAGTCTTCGTGGTCGCTCCAACTCCGATGACGGGAGCGTGACGTCCCGAACTCGGGTCATCCTGGCGTGGCGGCGAAATGGGGCTGATGCGGGATACCGCCTCTCGGGCTCAAGAGTAGCCTTCCCGGCACGATCCCCGTTAAACGGGCACTGCTGTCGGGCCTCTCCCCTGACCGAGGTCGGGCCTCGGGGTTCCCCGAGGGCTACCTATGGACTGACCGGGGGCTAAGGGCAGCCCCCCATTGCGTTCGGGAGGAAGCGCAATGGGTATTTTCCTAATCCCAAGGTGTGAGCCATCGTGCTGAGGGGACTAGTTGGCCACTAGGATACTAGTCGGTCGCAAACGATGCCTTAGAGAAACCTGGCGAAATCTCTGAGTATCTAGCCTTGCTGCAACATGCAGGGCTCTGTGGTGTCGGATCTTTGTTTCCCTAGCTACTCGTGAGACATTTTTATACAACCTATTTCAAAAAATTTAGATTGGGGAGGAGGGGGGAGTGATGCTGAAGGCTACAGAGTCGAACCGCCTAGTCAACCGGAGGTAGAGCACCGCACCGCGAAACCGGAGGGGAAGAGTGTAAAGGGGCAACACTGCCTACAACACGCTAACCAGATGAATTACTGGGGCAGCTAGCACCAGTAAAAACTCGAATAGTGACCCCGCTGGGGCCTCAACTTTTGGGGACTTTCCGCAGAACACAATAGAGGTCACAGCGGGTGGAAGCTCTGGGGAACCTTCGGGGAACTCGGAGCTGTCTCAGGGTGGGCAGGTCAGCATAGGGTAGGATATGCAACAACCGCCGCAGGGGCAAATACGCGCACTGCTGGTGTATCCGACATGGATCTGGCGGGGAGAGGGGGGGGTGGTTTACAGGTCAGCATAGGGTAGGATATGCAACAACCGCCGCAGGGGCAAATACGCGCACTGCTGGTGTATCCTACACGGATCTGGCGGGGAGGGGGGGGGGGGGGGGTTTACAGAACCCTCTGGCAGATCTAGTAACCGACGGGCTTCAATCTCTGAAGTTGCGACCAAAAATTTTGGAAGCGCAATGGATGAAAGAGGCCCGGAGCCGTAAACGGGAAAGGGAAGCGGGGACTTCTGGAGCAAGGGATGCTATGAGGCCCAGCTCTGGATCTGAGCTTCCCTCTCTTCCTCCAAACCTGACGGCCGGGTTCGCGGGCGGGGACGGAAGGGCTCGTTTTGTCCTAATCACCATGGCTGATGACGGGATAGTATTTACACAGATAAACTTGCATTATAGTAAACACGCCTCGGCCGCACTGGACAGGCGCATGGCTAGGATGCACACAGGCATATGCCTAATACAAGAATCTTGGTTAGTCGCAGGGGTGCTGGCTGGATCTTTAGAGACCCCACGTTCAGCGTTCCCAGGACGTGCATACTTGTTAAAGGTTTTGATGCCCTACTGCTGCCGGCTTGGTGCAGCAGGGATCTTACGGCAATAAAAATTAGGCTTTACGTGGGGGAGGGCTCTGAGAGGGAGGTGGTGGTGGCCTCTGACTACTTCTCATACGACTCTCAGGAAGAGCCCCAACATAGGAAGGTACAAGATCTTGTCGAATACTGCAAACAACGAAGCATCCCTCTTATACTGGGATGCGACGAGATAAATGAATTCCAGGACAAATTAATTCTCGTCTAGGAGATCTGCATTATGAAATCAGTTACATGGATAAAACGTATAAACGACACGTCGATCAAATTCGTGCTTTTACAAAGAAATCAGAAGAAGAGGAAGAAACAAGAAAGAGTAACATTTTTTGAAGATAAAATTGGTGCTAATTTAACAACATTTCCCACCACAAGCACACGACGTCGTACTCGATTTTACAAAAATAACGTAACTCCACGATCTATGAGTACACAACAAAAAGTAAATACTGAAGTAATTACACCATCATGTAAGGCTCCTTTGACTTCTCAGACTGTGTCGTATAAAAAATCACCGACTATACAAGCTACGTCAACTCAAGAATCTTTAATTTCAAAATCTTTACCATCTTTAAGTGTTGAGATGTCTACGACTACAACGGAAGCTCAATCCTCAACATCTCACGCATCTCTTCCACCTACCGTAAATGTTTCATTCCAAAATCAATCTACCTCTGCAACTCTTCAAGAAGAATTTCCTTTACAAACTCAAGATCAACGTACTGAACATTTACCTCAAGAACAGTCATTTTTCATTCCAAACACACCGGCGATTCAACGATCATCTCGCATATGCAAATCACGAACTATTTACTATCCACCATGATAATTGGAGAAATCTTTATAAAGAAGGGAGAAAATGTAGTATATTTCAATTAACGTTTTTTTTTAAGTTCTATTGTTTTTCATGCAACTTAATATTATTGATTGTAAATAATAACTGTCATTCAAAATAAACCTATCTCTGAGTAAACATCTTTGCACTTTCTCTAAGTTTACTCTATACATATACAATAAATGTTAATAAAGTTGTCTATTTATCTCACCCATACACACACTATCCCTAGCTTACGTTTGGCTCGACTAGACGAGGTCGGTAAAGCCGCGCCCAGCATCTCCGCGTTCGGAGAGGCAGCCGTCGCTACGCATTCGGTACGTGTTCTCTCTCTCTCACTTTTAGACACTTGTTTTCTCTACTCTCTCTCTCACTCTCTCTCTCTCTCTCTCTCTCTCTCTCTCTCTCTCTCTCTCTCTCTCACGTAAGTACACAACATCCTTCTTGCTTCGCTTGTAATTTATAGCACTCTTACCCTACTGAAAATGCTTCAGTGAAAATCAAATGATTTCTAGGTGAAAAGCATGTAACCTTTTATTACTTTAAAATATTATGTTTTGGATTTATATTTGCTATCATTTAATAGACTTTTTAAACATTATTATTATTATTATTATTATAAATTATAATGCTAAATTGTTCGCGTTTGCTATGTCGAAATAATTATTTAAAAATACTGTTAATATATTTAGTGATACATTTTATCGTTGTCAAAGATTAATAGAATATTTTTGAATATTATTTATATTATTATTTATATATTTTTAAAATTGTTAATTGTTGATTTTAATAACTTTTTAATGAGTGTACAATAATAATAGAAATTTTAATTGACAGAGAGAGAAAACCAGTATCAAGAAGTTTATTTGTGGTTTGGAGTACTAAATAAGTATTTGGTAAATTTGTATGTTTTTTATTACAAAATATATTTCATCTATATACAATGCTCTTTTGATATAAGTAATCTAACATATTTGGTAATGGCAAGATGTACATATTTCGAAGAACTTTCATGAAAATACAAATACTTTTAATATCCGTAGTATCTATAACGGTAGGATTCTCTTCCCTATTGATAAATCTCAGGTGAGATCTCACATGACAAAATCTTATCTGACCAAGTGCGTGAATTAAGAATTATTTAGAATTTTTTCAGCTGTGGGACTTAGTCGGATTTTGTAAATCTTCCAGAATACAAAAAATTTTGATAAAATTTATAACTAAATATTAACAGTATTTTTGAATAATTATTTGGAAATAGAAAACGCGAACAATCTAGCATTATAATTCATTCTAATAAAAATAATAATAATAGTAATAATAATGTTTAAAATGTTAATTAAATTATAGCATAAATATAAATCTAAAACAATATTACATCGTGATTAATAATTAAACCTCAATTGGCATAAATAAATTCACGTAAGATATACGCACATCCATCAGCGTCCTCACACGAAGTGAGAATAGCAGACATAACGCTGACTCCGCAAGACACAGAAGTGTCACAACCAACTTGTATCCAACGACTGCAAGTAACAGCGGATACTCCTATGCTCGCCAAACGTAGTTGCGGACAGACTACCGTCCGCGCACAAATTCGCGTTCGATCGCGAAATAAAATGCTTTTTATAAATGTAGTGTACAATCTATATTTTATATTTGTTTCTGAATGATACGCTTAAATTGCGTTATCGTTCTAACATGAATTCGCAAGTATTTTCTCCGGTGATATAAAGTTCATTATTAGATGCGCGTAAATTGCGTCATCTAACACTAATCAAATTAAATTTATGAGTAGACGAAGATTTCTATGTTTAAGCTAAGTCTTTCTAAATGTTACGCTGAAATTGCGTTATCAGTTTATACAAGTTGCAAATTTTCTAAATATTTCTAATTATTTCTACTCAAGGTGTAAATTGCTCTAGAGTAGAGACTAGAGCGCTAGAATTGCGATAGAGCAAGTGTTTACATAGAATGGTTAATCAAATTTATATAATGAAAAAAAATGCGGCGTAAATTGCGCATTTACGTTTGTTAGTTAAATATTAAAATATTAAAGTATAGAAATGTCTACTCAACGCTGTAATTGCGATTGAGTAAAGACTAGGGCGGTTAAGTTGTTGCAACTAGTGACTAGCCCTAGGCCGCGCATGGCCTTTTATAGGAAGCTAAGCAAGCGGGAAGTAAGCCGCTGAACACACTCGCACATTCTCACCGCACACCTACATACCGATAAGCGTAGGAGGATGCGCGCGCTTCGCCGCCGCTGCGTCATCGCTATAGGTATATATCTATTCGCATCGCGCTCTTACTCTGCTGCTGCTGGCTGCTGTGGCTCTGTTACGTCATCGTATGATGTGGTGTTGTTGCTGGTTATTCAGCGGAGGTAAGAGGTAAGGCTTCGACGGTAAGAGTGGGGCAACGGAAAAACCCCGAAAATAAAGTTGAAATATTTTATTTTTTAAATACGCTATGGAGCGTGTACGGGGCATTACAAGTGGCTGATGCACAGATATCTTTCTGGATATCTCAAATCAAGACTTCTACTAGATGACCTGCAGACTGGTTTTCGCACCGACCACATTACTTAGTCCGGCTTAATAAAGTTAACTGATGATGTCAGGCTTCCTTAAAAAGCTATTTTCCTTCGGCTTTTCTGAGCAAGTCATCCGCTGGCTTGCCTCTTACCTTGCAGGAAGAGAACAGGTCGTTGTTGGCGATAACCACGAAAAATCCACCTTCCGGCATCTTAACACCGGAGTGCTACAAGGATTCGTTCTGAGACCTCTACTGTTCGCGATATACGGCAATGACATCAGTTTTTGTTTAGATTCTGATGTATCTTATCTGATCAATGCACATGACTTGCAAATTTACAGTCAATACCACCTTCAGGAGCTCTTTTTTTGTTCCGCAAAGATGAGTGCTAATGCCGATAGGATAATGGGCTGGCTGCAAATAACCATCTTAAACTCGATGTCCTTAAAACCAAAGCAGTCGTCCTGGGCTCCCCCTACAACATCAACAGCGTATCATCTAAGGCTAACACCTACATCAACATAGGGGGGAACCCTGGAAAAAGCACATTACACTTTTATATAAGCGCGCTTGTACTCTAATGTACAGGTTATTTTTCTCCAAGAAGAGCACCAATCTTGGGCTGCGCAACCATCTGGTGCAGGCCCTAGAAAAATTTCTGCACAAATCTCTGCACAGATCTCTGCACAATATTTGGACCGTATCCTTTATATTTTCCGAATACTCTTAATAGCAAAAAAAATATATAATGAGTGCCTATACGGGTGTTACCATCTGTATAATAAAGAAAGAACTCAAGTAAACTTAAAAATTTTCATTTTTCAATAATTTGATTTTAATAAAAATTACTTAATATCTTGTAAAATAAAAATTTTTAATTTTACAACAAGTCACATCTGTGCAGAAATCTCTGCAGAGATCAATGCACAGATCTGTGCAAATAATTTTTGTAAGTGATTTACTAATTGAGATTAGTTTGGGGTGCGTAGTTGCACAGATTGTAAGATTTTATAAACACACACACACACAAGCCGCGTGGGGGTGTCGATACCCCGTATGTGGCGCGTCTATAAGTGAGTTAATAACATGAGCCCCAACTACTTCGCAGGATAGGAATGAAGAAAATAAAGAAGAGAAGAAATAAAGAAGAACCTAAAAAGGCAACGTGGCAGAAAGTCGCCACAAGAAAGTCAAACAAAAAGGAGAAAGAGCAAAGAGGATAAGAGTGTCCCTGGCGTTACAAACCAGAATATGACCAGCATGGACGGACCAAAGCGGGCAAGACCCCCCAGATCGGTTGCTTTAATTATTAAGGCTGCAGAAGGAAAGAGCTATGCAGGCATTCTGTCAAAAATAAAAGCGTCCCCTTAACTCAACAAGCCGAAAGCGTTGATAAAATACGCAGAATAGTGGCAGAAGATGTTCTTATAAAGCTTAAACACGCAAAATTAGGCAAAACTTCAGACTTTCAAGAAGCAGTTAAAGCATTACCAGTCAAAGGCGCCACAATAAAATCAATAAAATCACTACAGCAGGAAGAGACCATTGAATTAAAAGATCTGGACATGCTTACCTCAAAAAAGGAGGTACCAGAAACACCATAGAAGGAAATTGGCGAAGAGAACATCATAGAAAACTCTACGTTAAAATCTTTGCGAAAGACGTACGGTGACACGCAGATTGCAGGGATACGAGTACCAGCTCAGATAGCAGCTAAGATCACTAAGCTACAGAATATCAGAATAGGATAGGTCAACTGTAGGATCCGTGTGGCTAACCGCAAAAACGAGCCGCTCAGGTGTTATAAATGCCTAGGTTTTGGCCGTATCGGCAGAAACTGCACAATAACTGATGATAAAAGTAAACTTTGCTTTAAATGTGGAAAAGATGAGAATAAAGCGAGGGAGTGTAAGAACCAACCAAACTGTGTACTTTGCAAAGAAGATACAGGTGAGAAGAATGACCACGCAGCTGGTAGCCACGCATGCCCAGTTTGCTGAGCTGCAGTAAGTCATAAATAGACGAAGAAAATAAAAATAGTGTAGTTGAATATAATTCACTGCACAACTGCACAGGACCTATTTAGCCAGTATATCCGCGAGATAGAGATTGACATAGCCATCGTCTGTGGACAATACAGAGACCTGGACAAACCATCGTGGGATATGGACAGTACTGGTAAAGCGGCGATATAGGCATGCGGAGACGCTGCTTTCCAGGAAAAATGACAAGTCGTAATGAAGGATTCGTACGCGCTAAGGACGCAGGCGTACACATTTACAGCTGCTATGCTTCTCCTTACGCATCAATGGAACAATTCAGACAATTGTTGGACTGGCTAGTACAGTTTGCTGTAGTAAGAATACCGGTATTGATACAGCTGGACGATGCAGTATTGAGAAGACGAGTTTGATCGTGAAACCTTAATCACTTTGATGAATAGAGGATGTATCGAAATGTCAAACTTCAAAGGAGAAGCCATCTAAGCTAGTTAACGGGCCCCACGAAAGTATTGTTTAACGATAGTACCTGTAGGGGTCCGGTGTCAGAGGGCCTCTTGTGCAGAGCTTGCTCTGCCTACGACACATAAAAAAAGTACAGACACGAAACAGCACAAGCAACAGACTGACAAAATTAATTTAAGTTTAAAAGAATATTTAGAAAAATTTAAATCTAATAATAATCCTTGTGATGAGAAACAAAAACTCACGTACTATTGAAAATTTTTTGATTCTGACACTTTACCGCAATTAAAGGGTCCAGCCCGGGTTAAATCATGCAAAAAAACAAGAAAATATTTGTCTGCTGAAAATTTGTTCGTTTTACATAAATTAAAAAAAAAAAATATCTACAATATACACAATTTCTACCAAAAAATATAATATACATCATACAAAATCACAGACCAAAATTCATGACATTTTACTATACAAATACGTGTTTTTAGTCACTTGCTACGGCTTTGTAAAAAATCCAGACCGTCTTCTTTACTCTACCCATGCTTAAAATGTACCTTAAATATGCTCACTTAGATGTAATGAAAGACATTTCTAAAAAATATTAGGAAATTCTAAAAAATATCTAGGAACAACTAGATCGCGTCTGCAAAAAAGCCACGACTAGGATAGCGCAACTTATTGTTAGCCGACTCATGGCCTGAAATATAAAAAATTTTTAAAATATAAGGTCACTTCGTATACAAATTAGTAAAAGTATGCGTATATATACATAGTGGTGAGTATGATAATATACAGTTATCGTGTAAGTGTTTTATATAGTTAGAGTGAAAACAATTCATATTTTCTTAAGATTTAATCTTAAAATTTAAGGTTATGCGGAGGGATAAAATAACAAACATACGTTTATATAGATATACATATGCTCAGTGATGGCTTAGAATATAGTATATTGAACATATATAGTCATTCTACAAGTATTTTATCAGGTCCTGCGCACGGACGGAAAGTCAATTTTTGGAGAATGAGGCTTCACTACTAGAAAGACTTTTTCCAATTGGGTATTTAAGCTATCACTGCTTAAGCTATTGCTGCAAAGCTCAGACCGAAGTATGCGGGGTAATTTATTATCACGGCTTGTGTTGGAATAAACTCTTACAAGCTTCAGATGAACAAGGAGAAAACGTGGGTGAAGTTGCCGTGTGCGACTCAAAGCCGTGCCATAACGAAAAACAGTTCCGAGAAGACGTGCAAGAACTGCAAGATCAAGACGGCAAGCATCAGAGCTGTCAACTTCGTCAAGGAAAAACGATCACGCAACGATTGTACAATCGGCACCAGCCACGAATGCGATTACAGACACTGCTGCACAAATTTTAACTTCAGTAGCACCGAGGCGCAGGGGCAGACCTCAATTAGATTTAGGCAGATTTTCATGGTGTCTTGATCCCTTTCTCTAGGCTTCCCATTAGCTCTATTAGATTTTGAGATATTTTAGATTAAATTTTTACACATTTTTTTTTAACCATTTTAACTTGATAACAACACTGCGAAACTTTTTACTAATTTATGGTGATTAAGGATGATAAGAAAGATGGTGGGCCGATTGCCTTGCAATCAGTCTTGCCGTATTTCACGACCAAGAACCGCAGTCTAAATAAGTCAAAAGTTTTCGCCATAACTACATAACTTGATACTTTTGCAGCGATGCACGCAGTCACAAATATGTCAATCACAAATATGTATCTCTAAAGTTTATGTAAATAAAATTTAGATGATATCGTTTCCTCACCACCGAGTGGTAGATATCACGGCGCGTTTTTTAAGAAAATGTAAAAATTTGCTGATTAAAACACGAAACTTAGTTAAGTTTTATTGACTCATATAGAGTACATGCATCTTAACTCTCAAATCGTCAAAAGAACATCATACATCCGTACAGATTTATTAAAAAACATGTAATTATCTTTTACTAGCGGAATAGGAGGAAGCTAAGTGCCAATGACTTGGCAGCGGTTTTTTTTTGTTTGCTGTTACGAAGCGTTACATAGTAATAAGAATTCGGTATCGACGCCTTTGATTTTCATTTATTTTGTTTTATACTCTACTTCATTAGATAAGAGAGACGAAGAGGCAAATTGTTCCTAACAGTTTATTACTTATTTAGATGTTCCATAAATCAAAGTATTTTTTTTACATTCAAGTTATGATCCTTTCTTTCCCTGTGGTCGAGAAAGACTAGTAGATCGAGCTAATACCACGTGCTACCAGCGTCTGGGGGTGGGGCATTTAACGAGTTGACTCACGTAAACTTGTTAAGTCCCTCTCTCCCACAAAACATTTAAACATAAGTATATTAATAATATGTATCTTAATAAAATATATTATTCTAGCAGAGAGGTAAGTGAGAGAGTAGAGAGCTCTGAAAACGCGCGGAGAGAGAGCCGCGCGCGTGCGTACTAGTCCTGGAAGATTGTTGCTGCTCCGAAGGTGTGTTTCTGGCGTGTCGCCGGGTGGAAGATCTTGTAAAAGCCGGCCCCGCATATTGGTCGCAGCCACGAGGTAGGTAGGTGACTGAGTTGTGCCTGGTCTCAAAGTTTATCGATGAAATATTTGAATAGTCGAAATGACCTTGAAGACGACGGGAGATCATCTACGGAAAAGTGCACCAGATATGTGTATTATAAAAAAAAACCAAAATCTTATGTTAGCTTTCGATATATATTGTGATACACATATGTATACTATATCATTCGTATATTTCCTATTATAATTGTCCCCAACATCATCTGATCTAAACCACATCTGATAATTTTTATTTTTCATTTTTATACACTCAAACTTATACTATTAGCGCATAAAAAAAAATTCCAAATAAAAGAAATTTAATATTATGTAGATGACATCGATTCTGGTATGGACGGATTTATGGTATAACCTTTACAGTGTTGATAGTGATCACGTCATCAATAGTAATGATTATAATATCATCAGGGTACTGTAGATGACTTTGCACCAAAAGGACGCAGGCGTGGCTACTTTGGTTTTCCCAAGTTCACCGCGAAAACCGAAGGTTGTTTCCTATCACTTCGCAGGTCAACATTGCGCCATTAAGCTTCTATAACTATGCTTTCTTATGCTGACATAAAGAGTACGGCAAGGGAAACTAAATTTTTGGTGCTTCTAAGCTGCCTGATAGTGCAGGGACCCGGAACAAATTTTATTAAGTTTTAAATTCATCATAGATTACCAATATTATCATTATATAAATTTTCGAATCTATTGCACAAACTGTAGAAGTAAAATATTAAAACAATTGTTATTGACACTCTGTGTGCAAAACATGGCTCACCGCACGTCATGTCGCAAAAATGTAGGTAAAATCAAGCTTTGTACCCGTTGTGTCGAAATATTTGGTTTATTTAATGAGCGAAAATATAATTTCAGTCTTGTCTGACACACATACAAGGTTCAATTCACATTTTTACACAAGTTCTATAAATTACATTTGATTAAACTTACTTCATAGCCAAGTTCTCGGAGAAACAGTCTTAACAGTGGTGGCTCGACGCCAAAGAATTTTGTGAGTTTCTTTACTCGAGACGGATTAGAAAGTGCAGGCAAATCAGAGTCCTTCAATACGGGTTGAGATTGAGATCGTATCATTGCCATGTTTGTTTGGGTTCTAAGATTTGATATTTCGCCTCGAATATTTTCCATTTCCTGTAAAATTAAAAATAATATTTCATTATTTTGTTTGTATATTAGATGTATTGGTCTGACACATTTATTTGTAAGTATTTATCCTGTTGTACTAAGAAGTAATAAATAATATAATCTTGGTCCTATACCAAAATAGCTCACGTTATTGCATCTCAAAGATACCACGCTTTACTGAGTAACATCATCATTAAAACATTTTCAAGATTTGGCCCAGATATATTGAAAGCTGTGAAAACGATTAAAAAAATATATATATTTGGTCTATTTTGTTAAAACCCTCTAAAACTCGTAAAAAAGAAAATTAAATCTGTTTCACGGTAGAACAGTGAATTCTTTGTACCCTTGATTGCGGTCACCACCTGCTTGTTATGTACAAGCAGAAAAACTTGTTTATTAATTAATTAATTAAAGATTGTCTTTAATAATGGCTGCTGCGACAGATATAACTGATTCAGGAATATTGGAGCAAGGTAGATTATGGAGAACACTTTTGATTAATAGTTAATGAATTGTAGATTAATTGATTTATTAGTTTTAACAAAGTATCGCGTTGTTTATGCGGAGCACAATCACGCTCAGCGTTGACGAGTTTATATCACTATTAATATTTATGTCTGGAAGCTCTGTTCGCACTTTAATATATATATATATATATATATATATTAAAGTGCGAACAGAGCTTCCAGACATAAATATTAATAGTGATATAAACTCGTCAACGCTGAGCGTGATTGTGCTCCGCATAAACAACGCGATACTTTGTTAAAACTAATAAATCAATTAATCTACAATTCATTAACTATTAATCAAAAGTGTTCTCCATAATCTACCTTGCTCCAATATTCCTGAATCAGTTATATCTGTCGCAGCAGCCATTATTAAAGACAATCTTTAATTAATTAATTAATAAACAAGTTTTTCTGCTTGTACATAACAAGCAGGTGGTGACCGCAATCAAGGGTACAAAGAATTCACTGTTCTACCGTGAAACAGATTTAATTTTCTTTTTTACGAGTTTTAGAGGGTTTTAACAAAATAGACCAAATATATATATTTTTTTAATCGTTTTCACAGCTTTCAATATATCTGGGCCAAATCTTGAAAATGTTTTAATGATGATGTTACTCAGTAAAGCGTGGTATCTTTGAGATGCAATAACGTGAGCTATTTTGGTATAGGACCAAGATTATATTATTTATTACTTCTTAGTACAACAGGATAAATACTTACAAATAAATGTGTCAGACCAATACATCTAATATACAAACAAAATAATGAAATATTA
>JAZHPH010000101.1:326299-342533 GCA_037356405.1 Nasonia oneida
GAGAGAGAGAGAGAGAGAGAGAGAGAGAGATAGCGATAGCTGACGCAATGCAGGTTTAGGCACGGCAGTGCCGGGACCGCGTGCAGCGGCCGTACGGGAGCGAGCCGTATCAGTGTGAGTAGTGGAGTTAGGCGCGCAAGCTGGTGTGCTTGTCGGTGAGTACATCGGCGAAATCGAGCCAGACGTGCCGTACCGGGACAAACGCACGCGACTACGAGAAAGAGAGAGAGGGGGTGTGAGGACGAGTGTACAAGCAGTAGCGAGAGCCTAGTCACGCGCGCGTACGTAAGAGAAAAAGAAAGAAAGAGAGAGAGAGAGAGAGAGAGAGAGAGAGTGATCGCGCTGACTGGCTGCGCTTCGACGGGTGAGATCTGAGTCAAATGCGCGTGCAAATGTAAAAGAGAGAGAGAGAGAGAGAGAGAGAGAGAGAGAGAGAGAGAGAGTGCCATATTATCAGGTATAAAATTTCTTCGAAGGACAAAATTCAGAATTTTCATTTTTCAGCTACCGCAGACTTACTTGAGATTTGGGCTTCGAGAGGCACTTCTCGACCCACACTGTCGCACGCTCGCTCACGTACGGCTGTGCCTAAATCGGTGCCGCATCAGCTATACATTCTCTCTCTCTCTTTCTCTCTCTCTCTCTCTCTTTCTCTCTCGTATATAGCAAAACCGTATTTAAAAATTGATGCATTGAAGCATTTTGAGCAATATTTTGATTTTAAGATATTAGATATGAAAATTTAGGGTGAGAAACTCATAGTGATCCACAATCAATAAAGCGTCATTCGATTATTGACAACTAAATTTTAAAAATTAGCTTATCGCATGTGTATTGAACTTTATTTTCTGATACAGGGGGCAGAAAATGTGCATGAACGCACGCGGATCGTGCGTAATAGTGCATTTTACGCACACTGTATCAAAATATATTCTAAATACTGATTTATTTAATAATTTAGATAAGTATTAAATAAAATGATAACTGAATTAATCGATATTTATGTAAGATATGACCAAAATTTTAGCTATTTGTAATATTCACTAATTCTTTTGATAATTGTAACTTCTTATTTTTTATAAATTTTAGTATAATTTTTTATTTACATACATCATTATTCGCATGCACAACTGTTTTGGTTATAAATATCTGTGTTACGTGACAACTTTCCCGATCTCGCATTTGAAATAATAATTTCAAAAGTAAGATCGAGAAAGTTCCACACGTAAAAAGGCACAGCGAGACTTAAGGCCACAAAAGTATCAAGTGGCTAAGAATCTCGCTGACCTAAACAACTTCTCCACCAACGGCTAGAAGCGCACGTGCGGAGCTACGTTGCAGTTTCGGTGCGTAACTAGTTGCCAGGCCCCGTAAGGCCTAATGAGTGCAACAAGCACCAACATTGTAGCGCTGCTGAGGAGAAGTAAGCTGGCGGCAGCGTGGGAGGTCCGGAACCTCTTCCGAGCGCTCTCGAACCACGCTGTTCTCCACTCCGTGATCGGGCGACGAAGCCGGCGGACCATATAGAGTTTTTCTTCAGATCATATTTATTTGTTAGAGTAGAGATAGAGAAGAAAGATTAATTTTTCCTATTTGTTGGTTTGAGAGTGTCATAAATCATTTTGACGAAATATTTGTAAAAGATAAAATAGAGAGGAGAATATACGATTATTTGGACCACAACTTTGCTAATTTAAATCATTCCAAACCATTCAACCCGAATTCCGATAAAGCACAAAGGTAGAGATTTCAGAAAGAAGAGCAATCAAACCGACGACACATACAAGTTATAATACAATGTAAGAGACTTAAATAAATATTCAGTGGTTCAATGAACACTCGCGACAGAAGGAGAGAATAAAAGAATCGATCGTGGGAGCGAAACGCATGACGTGACCATTCATGCTTTTTTTTGCTCGATAGCTGTATAGTTGTTTGTGCACATCAGACTCGTTAAAATAAATAATATTTTCGAGGGAGATTTGTCTAAAATATCCCGTAACAATCTGCTAAATATTTTTTTAATTTTGCAATTCATTATAATAGTATTCTTTATATTTTGCTGTTATTATTATTATTATTATTACGACTTTTCATACAAAATATTCCTTTTCGTCTGCTATTACTTTTTTACACGTTATCGTTGTCTATATTTTTGACACAGCATTTTGTATTTGCATGCAACAAATCGATTGACGCTAAACAACATTTTTTAATATACACCAGGGGATAACCATATCATGCAGTACATTTATTGTAAATAATTGTTCGAAACAACTGATAAAAAACTGAGCGTTCATGCATCGAAAATTAAAGCACAAAAACAATTGTTAGTATTTTTAAAAAATGAAAATTGTTAGTATGCAATGATTATGCACTACAAGAAATTATTATTATCTAATTTTTAAAATATTTATTAACAAATATTAGCAAAGATATGTATTGAATATATCTGTTACAATGCCGCTACCCTAAGCGGGTCTTGGGCATTGTCGTCCAGATCGGACGGGTGGGTGCCTATCACCACTACACAGCACGTCCTTAGGTTGCGGATAGAGGAACAGCCCCTGAGAAAGAGGTTAGCTGCGAATAAATTGGAACAGGCGTGGGTGTGATGAGCCCACACTGTCGAACGCATTCATCTAGAAACACTACGCAAGCATCACAACAAAAAAATACTTCACATTATCTCTTATCTCTCAATCTATATCTTTCATCATACATTACAAAAATGGGCAAAAATCCTCCTGCCGAGGAGGATGCGGGAGCGATGACAACTGCCTCGAAAGGGGATGTGTAGAATGATTCGTCACCTGGTCTTACGCGGTAACGATGCCAGCGAAGGCGCGCTGCCTTGCAGGGGGGCGTTAGGATGCGAGAATGAAACCGTAGTGTGTCTGACGACGAATTGACACTGTCCTCGTCAAAGTCGGAAAGCTCACATACTTAGTTCTAGAGAGGTATGGGGGTTATCACCTCTAGAACGGTGGACTCACCTGCGATCGGAACAGGATTCGAAGCGCGCGGGTTTAACATACTATCATGGCTTAGAAAAATCAAATCCGAACCAAAAGGGACTTAAGGGTCGGAACTTGGAATGTTCGCAGTCTATACAAAGCAGGCGCGTTTAAAGAGCTCGTAAAGGAAGCTGATAGGTACAATCTAGATTTGGTAGCAATACAGGAATCGCGGTGGCCAGATGGCGGAGTACTAGCATCGGGAAACTTCACGTACCTGTATGGGGCCGGGAGTGGGGGATCTCTAGGCACCGGATTTCTCGTAAGCAAAAGCATCATACATTCGGTTAAAAGTTTCAAATCCGTCAATGAGAGGCTCTCGTACATTATTATCGAAGGTGAATGGTATAGATATGTATTTATTAATGTGCACTGTCCTACGGAGGACAAAGAAGAAGAAGCTAAGGATCTCTATTACGAAACTTTAGAGCAGGTAATCGACCAGTTCGCGTCTTACGACACAAGAATAGTATTAGGCGATTTCAATGCTAAAATAGGTAGAGAGGAAATGTTTAGGCCTACTATAGGGAAGGAAAGCCTGCACGAAGCCAGCAATGATAACGGTATTAGGGTCATAAATTTCGCGGCGGCAAAAGATCTTATAATCAAAACTACGTGTTTTAAGTACAAGGACATACACAAGACAACGTGGACATCGCCGGACGGGGCCACGCAGAACCAAATTGATCATTTCCTCGTTGAAAAAAGACGTCATACTAACGTTCTCGACGTAAGGGCTTACAGAGGGGCAGATAGCGACTCGGACCACTTCCTAGTAGTAGCCAAATTAAGAGCTAGACTAGTAGCGAATCAAAATAGTAAGCGAGCAAACAAGGTAGAAAGCTTTGATATTGAGAAGCTACGAGATAGAATAGAGCGAATTAGGTACCAGATAGAAATTAATAACAGGTTTCAGGCACTTGAAGAAGCAAACACATCGCCGGAGGGGAATGACGAACCGAATAGCTTATGGGGGGACATCGAAAAAACGGTAAAAGAGGCCGCGAACAAAGTACTGGGTAAAAAGAAAAAGCCAAAGAGCAAACCATGGTTTGACAAAGAGTGCGAACTCTGGTTTGAAAGGCGCAAAAAGGCTAAATTAGATAGCTTACAAAATAGAAGCGATAGGACCGTAGAAGAGTATTCTAACGTAAGGAAACAGACGAGCGCGATCTACAGAAATAAGAACCGGGAGTATCAAAAGAATCTTATTAGGAGAATAGAAACTAACAGTAAGGAAAATAACCCACGCGAATTGTACAGAGGGATTAACGCCATCAGAAAGGGTTTTAGGAGTAGAGCGCAATTGATGAAGGACGAAAACGGGGACCTCGTCACAAATGACAATGAATTACTGTCGCTGTGGAAAAATTATTTCGATAAATTATTAAACGTGCACGAAAATAGCGAAGAATTAGGGGACGAAATTCACACTGCTGAACTCCACGTGGAGGAACCAAGCTACCAAGAAGTAGAGGCCGCGATTAAAAAACTAAAAAGCAACAAAGCAGCGGGAAATGACTCTATACCAGCTGAGTTCCTCAAATATGGGGGCGTCGAGCTCACTTTCAAAATCTATAAACTAGTATGTGCCATTTGGAAAACTGAAACAATACCCGAAAATTGGAAGGAATCTATCATTATACCGATTTTTAAAAAGGGGGATAAGACAGACTGCAATAACTATAGGGGTATCTCACTTTTAGCAACGTGCTACAAAGTTCTGTCAAACGTAATACAAGCTAGACTCACTCCATTCGCGGAAGATATAGTAGGAGATTATCAGTGCGGATTTCGGCGCAACAGATCGACGAGCTATCAAATGTTTACCATAAGACAGTTGTTAGAGAAAAAGTGGGAATTTTGCGAAACCATACACCAACTATTTATAGATTTTAAAAAAGCGTACGACTCTATTAAGCGAAGCAAAATGTATCAAATTCTAGTAATTCTCGGTGTACCAAAAAAACTCGTGAGATTGATTCAAATATTTCTGAACGGAAGCACGGGAAAGGTCCGAGTAGGCGGTAATATATCAGAACCCTTCACGATATGCGATGGTTTAAAACAAGGGGATGGGCTCTCTACGGTGCTGTTCAACTTAACGTTATAGTATGTCGTTAGAAAAATGCAGGTTAGCCAGCTGGGCGCAACGCTTAATGGAACAACGCAGATACTAGGCTACGCAGATGACTTGGATATACTGGGGGATTGTAGGGAAACGGTAGCAAGAAATGCGGAAATCCTCATAAAAGCGGCAGAGTATACAGGGTTAGAAGTTAGTGAATCAAAAACAAAGTACATGATTGTGGATAAACTAGGCATCTGCAGAGGGGAGGGAGATCTCAGAGTTGGGGATTTTACTTTTGAAAAGGTTAGCAAATTTAGGTACCTGGGTACGACCATAAATGATAGAAACGAGATTAATGTCGAAATAAACAAGAGACTCCATTCGGGTAATGCTTGCTTCTACGCCGTGAGTAATTTACTTAAGTCGAGGCTGTTGTCTAAAAACGTTAAAATAAGAATATACAGGACAATAATACTGCCGGTGGTCCTGTACGGGTGCGAAACGTGGGCTCTCAGTAAGGAGGCGGACAACCGTTTTAGGATATTTGAAAATAAAGTCTTGCGAAAAATATACGGGCCGAAGAAAGATGAGGAAACCAGGGAATGGAGGAGACTACACAATGATGAGTTACACAATCTGTAGGCGTCACCAAATATTAACAGAATAATAAAATCGCGCAGATTGGGATGGGCAGGACACGTAGCGAGAATGGGAGACGACCGTACGGCAGCGCGTGTCATGAAGGGCAGGCCGATGGTAACGCGACCTCTAGATAGACTAGACGTAGATGGGAGGACAACGTAAAAGCGGATCTAGTAGAAATAGGACGGGTGGGTATTGATCGGAGAGGTGCATCTTGGGTGGGATTGACACAAGATAGGGCAGCGTGGAAGGCTTGCGTGGATGAGGCGATGAACTTTCGAGTTCCAAATGCCACGTAAAAAAGAATGTATTGAATATATAAGTGAGCTAAAGTAATAAATATTAACTAAACATGCTCAATTCTCATTGTCTAGGATGAAAGTGCAGATGTATAAACAGATCAATTATATTAGAATTATTGTCACGTCGTGGAATTTTTTCAATATTTTTTAAAATTGTTAAAACATAAATGCGTACGTGACGCTCGTCCAGAGCTAATTCGGAGATGCGGGCCTGAATAGAGAAAGCGAGGGACAGATAGCCCTATCGTACACCTCTTGAGAGGCATCAGCGGATGCACTACAATAGCAATAGTAAATTTTTTCTGCGCATTATTCGGCACGAGAAAGTTTTCGGCGTGACGGACCAAGCGCAATTTTATGACGAGCAGCTGCGTTTGCCTAAGATATCGGCAGCGTCTCGAGCGACCATAATTAAGATAGCCTACGAGGCTCGAACCTTTTTTTTTTATTGCAGGGACAGTTTTGGAAAATACGCACGCTTGCAGCTGTGTACCGATCCCGGAATTTTCCGCTGTTTTTGAAAATACGAATATTTATTTTGTCAAATTGGAAATATTTATTTAGAATTATTTTTCATCATGCTGTTGTATAAACTATGCAATTTTCGAATTGCATACGTTCTCTTTTAGCAACAGTTTTAGTGGGATAATTCTACATAAAAGTATATAAATGCATAGTTTGTTTGCAGCTTGTAGAGTACTCCTTCCATTACTGTGTATAGTTATGATTTTACAAACTGATAACGCGATTTATTCATTAATTATTTGGCACTAAACTGTATTTTTCGATTTATACAGTTCGCATCTTGTGCATAATTTATGAATGTATCAGTGTCTATTTGTTTATTTTAGTTTTATCATATATTTTGTTGCGACAGTCGGTCGGTGTGATACTACGATTGTTGCAGTAAAGTATGTCATTTTGCAGAGTTATATAATAATCGGTCGGTGTGAAGCTACGGTTGTTATAACGATGCATTGCTAATTTATTAAATTTTAAAAATAAAAAAGGAGTTAGAATAAATATTGAGGCTGTAAAAGAATGAAATGTATAATTAGTAAATTCAAGAGTAAATTCATTTATTTATAATATTTTCTTAAACTAACGCGCAGAAGAGCTTTATTACTAAGTTTCAGATATAGTTGTTTGGTATCGATTTGTATAAAATTTCACAAGCATTAAAATTATAATATTGAAATATTTATACAATACTCTGCTCAACTTTTATTAATGATGCTTGTACGCATAGTTTTAGATTTGCGCTAAGTACGCACGGTTTTATTTTTAATATAAAGTATAAAGTAGATTTAACTGAATGTGTGTGTGTTCGGTTATTATTTTTACCGAGAGCCTTCATCCCTCTACGGATCTCTTAGTACCAAAGAAGCAGCCAGCGGCAAGAAGTAAGTAAGAATCTATTTTTGCTATCCTAACTTTCTCTATTCCTTTTTACAACTATCGCTTGGATAAATGAACCGAATATCACCGGCTCATTTATCCCTTTTCTTTATCTTTTAGAATTTAGATCCGATTCACCCAGGGTCATTTTCTAAAAGTTTTATTTTCTCTTCATTTATTTTTTATTATTCACAAACGTTCAAAGTACCCAGCTATTGCACGAACGTGTAGGCTAAAGGTGTAATAATTAAATAAGTGCGGTAGCATCGTTAGATGTTACATTATTAACAATTCCATTTTATTTCAACAAGTTCTTGATAAAAAATATGTTTATTAACCCAGTTTAATTGCCTGTAGACGTGCAAAACACATCTATAACTGATTTTATATATAAATATGTCTTTGTGACTATAGTAAATTCACTATTATTTTTATTTCTGAAATAGCATGCTTTGTATAGATAATAAATTTGTGTTCTTTTTATCATGCACTTATAATGTCAAGTCTATCACTATGTAGCCTTTTGACTTATACGCTTTTCAAAATCATGTCTTTAGATTTTGTATTTATATTTGTTATGAATAATATTTTTAGTGCGGTTAGTAAGATAATACAAGAAAATAGTTAATACCCTTCATATATCAATAAAATTTTATATATCGATTCATATTAGACCAAAGATGACTCAAAAACATTTTGTAAGTCCAGGGTTCGTGGGAAAAAAGTTATAAGCATTTGAATTTTCATCATTTAACATGTAGTCTTATGGAAATCACATTTCTAGTGACTGAAACCCTTTTATTAATAATAAGGACGAATAGAATAATTTAATTTTAATGCATAATCATTATTTGGTGTATGCTCATTTATGCAGCTTCTTTAGTAAAGTAGGTATGTGAATAAAGAAGAAATAAAAAGTGCGCTAATTTTGACTCGGAACTTAGCGACAAGCACTACCTCAAAATGAAAATTGTATAATACTGCGATTTACCTTATTCTTGCTGCTAGAGGTATAGTATTGGCAGTCCTCGCTGTAGACAACATCCTTCATAACCACTATTATCGCTGGTGCTTTTGCAGTTATTTATACTTATTCTTGCCGCTAGAGGTGTAGTATTGGCAGTCCTCGCTGTAGACAACTTTCTTCATAACCATTATTATCGCTGGTGCTTTTGCAGTAATTTAGTGTGCATTGTAACGAGTTGAGCACCGCAGCCAACTCGTAGCGGTATGAGTACCGCTGCGCCGCGACGAAACCGCGTAGAGTCGCGTGCGCGACAATAAATACATGCGAATTCGGCAATAGGCGCGAAAGAGATAGAGAGAGCGAGCGCGCGGTCTAATCCTTCAGGAGCGCGCTCAGACAGCTCTCGGCCTTCTAGCGATAAACACGCGACTTCGCTACGTTTCCCCAAGGTTTTGCGAGTTCGCTAATGCTGTGCTGTGTCCAGCAAATTATCGTGTGATTAATTGTGTGTGAGTGTGACGCGGAGTTACGAGGTACCAGCCTTAGCCCAGCCGTCCAGGGTGGTACATAGTCTTTCGGCCTGTCCAGGACGACAAGCGTCTTCGCCGTAGGAGTGAAGGTTTGTGTTGCGCGCAGTGGATGAGAGAGAGAGAGATTGTGTGAGTGGAGATCATCCATGCGAGGGTGATCCGGTGCGCGCGACCTTCGCGTCTAAACACATGTGCGAGCGCGATTATCCTAGCGTCGCGGCGAATCGCAAAGTTGTTGCCGACTTGCGTGTTATAATTTTGTTTATGTAAAATCACGTTTATTTCGCGACTTGTAAATATAACACTGATCTTTTTATTTTACGTGATTTTGTCGTCATTTTGAAACCTCGCTCGTTATCTCCGATCCTCGTTCCTTCCTGCGAATACCGCCGCCTCCGCGGGCATTATTTATTGGTTGTTATTTAACGCAGTTGAGCAGCCGAGCACGCGCCAGGCAGCGCGTAAACCCAGAAAACAGAAGCAGCTGAGACAGCTGCATGCAACGGTGGTGTTTCGCGGGCGTAGAGGAGTCCTCCGCCGCATCGAGGGAGCGCGATCCAGTTGTTTAAATAATTATACGCTGCTCGAACCCAGACCCCGTTACAGCATATACTATGTAGCAAACTCAAAACTAAGATGAAACTGCTTTGCAGGCATTGGCTGCAATGTTCCTGGCATGTGCAAGACTAGCACTACGGTATTGCTTAACACTTGCAGAGAAGACTTACTTATTCCTGCGTTTTTACATCAACACAACACTGGCAGGTTATTGTAGCCTGTATCATCCATTCTTTTTGTCCAGTATACTTTATCCAAATATTTCTGTCAGCAGCTTGAAAAGATAACGTGATTACACGTCCTTTTGTATTTTGTAGGATGGATGGCAAAGTACTGTGGGCTGTTATACGATCACAGCTAGCACCTTAATCAGTTCGTTAGCCTTGGCACACTTGTTATCCTAGCACAGGATACATGCATAAAAATCTCAAACAAAGCCAGCTATACTGACAATAAAACAGCAGTTTCTGCTGCAAAGCCCGGCAATTTTAGTTGTGCTACCACGGTTGCAACTGTTCAGTAAAAACAGCGAGTGGCCACTGGTTGTTTTGGCAAGTTGTCTATATCTAGGATATGTAGTTTATATATAACCTTTTTAAAACATATAAACAAATCTTGAGAATCTTGAGTAATTAATTTTTTGAATAAGTAATATGACCATTATAAAAAAGTAAAATACTACCATGAATAACAGATATGAATTTAGTACCATCCCATAATTGCATGCAGAGTGACTAGCAAATGAGTTACATCAAAGTTTCAAATTCTGTTACTTATCCAGCCCATAATGGGCATTACTTATGATTTTATCATATTGCTTATTTCAAAAATTAATTTTTCAAGATTTATTTATGTTTTAGAAAAGTTAACACCTACATATTCTAGATATAGAAAACTTGCCAAAAGTACCAGTGGCCACTCGCTGTTTTTAGTTAACAGTCGCTACCGTGGTAACACAGCTGAAATTGACGAACTTTATAGCAGAAACTGCTGTGTTTTATTTTCGGTGTAGATTGACAATGTTCTAGTGCAATGGAGGTTCCTATGCCAAGGCTCATGGTCAATTCCATATCTGACTCTTCGTCATTTCAGTCTCTGTTGTTAACATCCAGTGTGGCTTCCTATAACATTCTTCTTCAAAAAGTGCTTTCGCATGTCAGTTATCTTCTTCTACTACTTTTAATTGCCGTCTACTGATATTATATACCAAGTTAGCTAAATTTTTGAGAATAGCTCCTTCTTTCGTGCTTCGGTGTCTTCTCATTCACAACAGATTCTGCCAAAGTATACGCATTATATAATTTGATTTGTGAGCACTGATTAATTAAAGCTGTTGGCGCAGAGAACACAGGTGGAGTCGCAGTGCAGCTGTACCTTGATCGTTGCATTTTTTGCCTTAAGACAACCATAAACGATTGGCATCCTGTCTACCTCACTCACTGATTAACCCTGGAGAATCTTAAGAACTTAAAAAATCATTGATTTGTAGCTATATTATAGGTAAAATAGTCATGGAATTTACGAACTTTTTAACTATGTACATACAACATATCTCACCTGAACTAACAGCAACACTTAAAATTCGAAACGAACAATTTTATTACTAGACTGGACAGTTAATAACCTCAAAAAAGTACCACCTTCGCTGGAGAATGACCAAAACATCGGTTTCTACAAGGCAGCTATATTTCATTTGACTTCATCAGGGGGTGCTCTTGCTTCAGTAGCAGGTTACTAGTTGTAAATTTTAAAAAGATTACAGTATGTACCTGCAATGCAACAAATAATGTATTTAAACGATTTGACGTATACTCTGAGAAGTAATAGGCGATAAGTAATCAATTTAATATCTTGAATAAACTAAAAATACCACATTTTACTATTTCAGCGATAAACAGCATGAAACCTATTGACATCTAAAGTACTCCTTCCATTACTATATGTCTTATCTCATCAGTAAATTTTAAAGCATCTATGCGCAACTCCTTTGTCAAACGATAAAACAACTTCTTTAATACTTACTTAAGCAATGCTGATCACATTAACAAGGTGGAAAGCAGTTTCATTGTTTCAGTAGCTATTAACGTATTACATACTACCAAAATTTCATATAATCAGAAACTTGTACAGATCGCTAGAGATTTTGTATCAACATAGCCATAATCTTGACTATTTACGATATAAATACTGATTCTAACCTCGAAAAACTATAGTTATCTTCTATAATTACGGATGATAAGGTCTTCTTACAAAAACAGAACGAACATGATAAAATACGTCAAATAATTCGACACAGCATCCTCTTCAACTTGACAGCTGTCATCGCTGCAGTTCACACGTTCTTTATCATTTATTTGCCTGGCAACATTTCTCGATTAAGTACATATATGACTTATATAACTATATAGAAAAAGTGGGCCGTCGTGCAACTCTTTACACAGCAAATCAGGACATGCCACAAGCGAAAGCCATATTGCTTTCGCAGAAATTAACATTTTACCGGCAAATTTAAAATAAAGATGTTAAAAACAAACAAATTTTCGAAAAGTTACAAAATAATTGTTTACAGGTAATGATATTATAGGTCATCAAACACAGGTCTCGTTATAGTATAAGCCTTCTCTTGCAATATAGCCTAGTACAGTATGGTGAGAGAGCAGGCAGTCGTACTCACCAAGTGCTCTCACGCCGTAGGGTCCTGTATGCTGTCATGTCAATCTAAACATTGTGATGAAGTGTTTTTCATCAGGTATTGCAAATTGCTAGCCTTTTGGCCTACTGTCAAGTTCATAACCCGTATACTTTTCAGACTTTCATAATTTCAACTTTGTAGGTATACGGCGTGAGAGCAGCCACTACGCAGCAACTGTGGCTCTCACACTGTATAGACCCTCCTCAATAAATACATGAAATATCACGTCTCGAAAGCCCTGACGCAACTATCTTCTTGTCCTGCGCATATGCAACACTCAATATCACAGAGGTTACAAAAGAGAAGTCTTATAATTATATAAGTCTTCTTTTGGAGTTGTCTACACTATGGTGAGAGAGCAGAAATTCGTGCGCACCGAGTGCTCTCACACCGTAGGGCCTTGCACGCTGTAATCTTAATCTAATAATCTAATTTTCGTGCAGTATTTTTCATCAGATATTGCTTATGGCGCATGTCTTCATATTGTTCATGCACATTATACTATTTCAAGATCCCTACTTTTTCAGACTTGTATTATTCCAATAATAGATGTATGGTGTGAGAGCAGTCGCTAATCACGAAAATTAACTCTGACACCGTAGAGTCTCTTCGATGGAACCATGATAAACATTACATAAAACACATCAATACAACATTCTTGACAGATATCAAATTAAAAAATATGAATAAGTCTTCCTCTGGAGTAAAAGTGTTTTACCATTCATCTGAAGAGCAGAGATTTGCGCGCATTCAGTTTTATTATACCGTAGGGTCCTTGTTTTTTTAGCTACGTTCTTAATCAAAATATTGTGAGGGCATGCTTTTCAGAACAAACACATTATACGAAAGCACAATGTGAAGTTTAATGATACTTACTGAAGCATCTATCGTCGAGAACAAACTATCGCAACCCCATCGCTGAGTCTCTTATTCTAGAAAAATACGATATTTCTAAACCGAACTTTCGCAATGCGCGTACTGTTTAGATAATAACAGAGTTATTCATTTATTCCTTTGATAATTATTTGTAAGCGATACTGAATCTCAGTCTACAGGAGATGGAGTGGACTGCATACATACTCTTCGAGAGCCTGGGGCTCATGGACTACTAGGTATGGTGGAGACCGGAGCAAGCAGCGAGTACTACCATTCGCACGTTACTTATTTGAGAGCCAGATCATCAATGCTTGCTACTGGCTTCGGGGCTCCTTATATACCCGAGTTGATCCCTCTCTCCGTGTTACATGCGCGTACGCCATCTACCCGCGCATAGGTAGACTATTTACATTTGGCTACTAGCGCCACTCGGTCGGTAACTTACCTACGCTAGCCAAGTTATCTGTTGCTGTTCTCTTATCCCCAGGCTGGGCCTGCCGTCACAATGCCCCCCAATAAAAAATTTTTTCTTTTTGAGACGGCACTGTTGAGAGAAAAAACAATTTTTTATTTATAAGGAAAGGCGGGCAAGAGGATAGCGACAGAGAACATTGTATATTCTTATAAAAAAGTATAAAATTTATTAGATTGCCCTTAACTCTAGTACAAAAGTAAAACAAAAAAAAAAAACAAGAAATTCAACATAACATAAAAAACTTATTTTTTCTAAAAACTTAACAAACAAAAATCGGCGTCGTTGCCATTGTCAAAAGGAAGGAAAGGCCATTGTCATCTCCTCGCTTTCTCAGTCATGAGCGCGCTTGACCCCACAGTCCTCAGAAGGGACATAACATCAGTCAGGACCGTGGGGAGGCTTGATGCAACCAAGCTGCCAGGGGTGACGGCAGACTGCCACCATTAGCCGTCACCTTATCTTCAAGCGCGCTTGCACGCTCGATCGTCATCGCTAAAGCTCGGAAACGCAAGCTACACACCAGCGAATTGGACGTCACCTTGCTGGAGGAAGCTAAAGCTCTGAGCCCTGACCATCAAGGGCTCGTAAACATCAATGAGCTGCTCCCCTCTGACGTCCACAAGCTGCGTTCGAGGGCCAGGCTGGAGGCCAAGAAGAGGCAGGGTTGCCGAACATTCATGAGAGATGAGAGACTCTACATGCGCTGCAACGACGACAGCGAGCGTGCTACCGTCATCAACACCGACGCTGAGCTGGAGACTTTTTTAGCCCGGTTTCCGCTTGCTGCCGACATCGTTCAACACTGAGGCTACAACACAAACACATCATTCCACCACATCCACCATCAAGCTCATCTGCCATATCTTCATCCGGTTCTAAGGTATCTCTGTCCGAAGGTCTACGAGTCTGTCATTTTAATGCGAACTCGCTTACGGGTCACATTGAGATGATCAGGCTTTTCTTATCCACTCGCTCTCCGTTTCACGTAATAGCTGTTACCGAGACCTGGTTGAGCGACAAGGTTACGTCCATCCCTTCACTGGATGACTACCTACTCTACAGACGGGACAGAAACAGAAACGGAGGAGGTGTGGCCCTCTACATACATAAATCACTGACAGCTAGCGTTATTTCATCATCTGATGGTGAATGGTCTGGCAGGCCAGGTAAGCCTGAATATCTCTTCTGCGAGGTATCGGCAAAGGGAATCTCTCTGATCTTCGTGGGGGTTGTGTATCGTCCTCCTCAGGCTCCATTCTTCCAAGGCTCTAATTTTATTGACCAGCTAACAACCCACATGCACAGCTACTCCACGAAGGTCATAATGGGAGACAACTCTGACCAGCTTTCTTCATCTGAAGATGCCAAGTTTATCAAGGCCTTCATTGATGAAAATTCCCTTTCTTCTGTCCCCTATGGTGCCACGCATCATAAACAGGGTTCGGATACCTGGCTTGACTTGTGTCTAATCGACGAGCAGGATCGCCTGCTGTCACACTGGAAGACAGACTCACCTTTCATCAATGGACACGACCTTATCACGGCCACTCTCGACGTACAGATTCCACGATACGTACCTAACACATACTCCTACAGAAACTTTAAGGGAATCAACGCCGAGAAGCTAAGGGACTTTCTTAGCACATGTGACTGGTCATCCCTCACTGCTTCATCACTTGATGAATGCATCTCTACACTTAACGCTAACCTCACTAACGCCATTAATCATCTCGCCCCATTACGGACTGTAACCCCGAGAAAACAACGTCACCCGTGGTTCACCACGGCTCTTCGTGACCTTGTATCTGAGAGGGAGAGACTTTACAGGCGTTTCAGGGACTCCAGGCTTGATTCAGATCTCCGCTTATACAGACTAGCTAGAGACAATGCTCACAAACAGGTCGAAGAAGCCAGGCTGAATTATTACTATTCACGCCTGTCAACCTTGACTGATGTTGCCGAGATCTGGAGAGAGCTGGAGAAACTTGGAATTTCTGCAACCAAGACCCCTTTGCCACCTCGCTTTAGCACATATGAACTCAACAAGTATTTCAGCTCGATCTCCAATGATCCATTAGCTCCTGCTGTTGAAGAGTATCTTCTAACCCTGGAAAGTCTTGACCTTCCGGAACATTTCGAGTTTGGCACCATAACGGAATCGGACGTGTTGGTTGCAGTATCGCACTTCGACACTCAAGCCAGGGGAAGCGACGGCATCCCTCAGGTTGTTATCTCAAAAGCACTGCCAGTTCTCACTCCTCTACTATGTCACATTTTCAAGCTGTCTCTGAGCGAAACCGGTTTCCCATCTGCCTGGAAATTGTCACTTGTGCGTGCACTCAACAAAGTCAGTTCACCAACAGCCCTGACTGAATACCGTCCGATTTCACTTCTCTGCTTTCTCTCCAAAGCCCTGGAGTGGCTGGTGTACAGGCAAGTCTCACAATACCTTGAATCAAGGCTCTTACTAAAAAACTATCAAACAGGCTTCCGCACTGGCCACAGCACTCACAAGGAAAGGTACCCAACCCGAACTCACCGATTTTGATGATTTTCATATATGTTGTAGAACATAAAAAAATAAGAGACACGTATTTTTTCTTATCGGCTAATTTTCACTTTTAAGGGGTAAAAACCTCCCCTAAAGTTAACCCCCAAAAAGCGTTTTTTTTTAAATATCTCGGCTTAAAATTAATATTTTTCAAT
>JAZHPH010000101.1:347400-396637 GCA_037356405.1 Nasonia oneida
TTTGCAAAGAGCGATCTCGAAAACCCTTATATACAAACCTTCTACAAAATATTATGGATTGAAGTATACTTATAGTTATTTTGTGTTAGAGGTGGTTTACCCCTCTAAGGGGAAGTATCTATGAAAAAACCGAAAAACTTAATTTGTTTATTATAGATGTTTACAAATTTTTTCCAATTTTTTTAGTCGTTTAAAACTTTTTTATTATATAAAATTTTTTTTCGATATTTCCGTCCGCCATATTGGTTCCGCCATTTTGAATTTTCAAAATCTGATAACAGATTTGTAATCAGCGACCTCGAAAACCTCTATATACAAACGTTCTACGAAATATTATGTATTGAATTACATATTTACAGTTATTTTGTGTTAGGGGTGGTTTACCCCCTTAGGGATAATATTTATGAAAACACCGAAAGACGTCAACTAAATTTTGTTATTAAGGATGTTTAAACATTTTTTCCAATTTTTTTTAGTCGGTTTAAACATTTTTATTATAAAATTATGCCAAAAAATATATGTTTTCAACCCCTAAAAAATAGGGGATGCTACCCTTACTCTTCAAATCACCATGAAATACTTGCTCTTTTTGTAAGAAATAACCTCCAATTTGTTTCATTGAAAAATATTAATTTTAAGCCGAGATATTTAAAAAAAAACGCTTTTTGGGGGTTAACTTTAGGGGAGGTTTTTACCCCTTAAAAGTGAAAATTAGCCGATAAAAAAAAATACGTGTCTCTTATTTTTTTATGTTCTACAACATATACGAAAATCATCAAAATCGGTGAGTTCGGGTTGGGTACCTGTCCTTGTCAGTCTGGCCTAATTAAGCTAACTGATGATGTCAGGGTCGGGATAAACAAAACGAAAGTGACACTCCTTCTACTCTTTGATTTTAGCAAGGCATTTGACACTGTATGTCACGTCCGGCTCCTGAGGAAGCTATCCACCTTCGGCTTCTCTAAGCAGGTTATCCGCTGGTTTGCCTCCTATCTCACTGGGAGAGAGCAAGCCATCGTTGGTGACAATAGCGAGCGTTCCTCTTCGCAGCGTCTTAACATCGGCCTCTCGTAGCACAGTTGGGCAGAAAATCAAAAAAGTAATCATGGGCTGTCTTCACTCGAAGAAATGCTTGAAAAAAAAAATTCCAGGGTAGGAAAATCTTCGTCAGAATGCCTAGTTTCCGAATCCGTTTCCCCCGAAATCCGCGGACGTCTATATTTTTTGTCCCACCTCAAAACCTGACCTCATTTTTAGAATATCCTTTTTCGATTTTACCGATAATAAGTTAGATCGTTGTATTTTACATTTTTAACCATAATAAATGAGATATAATAAATGTATTTACTAGCGTGCACTTATATACTATATATAACAAAAATATATATATATGTATATATAGGTCGTTCATGGTCAAATCAAAGATAAAAAATTTGTTGCTTCTTCAACCTACGGTAAATATGTTCCAGAAACAGTATCCAGTGCACCTGAATTTTTTCAGATTTTTAAATTACTTTTTACCAAAATGGTAGGGAGCCAAAGATGTCAATTTTGGCAATAATTGGGTTTTCAGCACTAATTAATTAATTCATAGCTCTTCAGGGAAGCATTTTTCACTATAAACATAAATATACTTTTTTTGTCAAATTTTCTGAATTTTTCAATAAAAGTACACTTAAAGTCATATATGTATATTTATTTATACAACGTAAGGGTATAACGATGTGCTTGTGTAATAAATAAATAAATAAATGCATACACACACACACGTGTGTCTATGCACCCATATATATATACATATTTATATATATTTTTATACATATACATACATACATATATACATATATCAACTTGATAATTATAATAACAAAAAAAAACATGATGATAATGTTTGTCACTGTATTTTTAATAATAATCGTTTATAACTATAATTATCAAATTGATTTGATATTTTCACTAAGTATTTCTTTTTCATAGAATATAATTCCTACCCTGGCGGAAAAAGTCACTGTTTTTTTCTGTTTTTTTCTGTTTTTTTTCTATTATTATCTGTTGCTTATTGTTTATTTTTGTATAAAGTTGTCATTATCTATCCGGATTTGGAAAATTGGAACAAAAATAAACAGGGAAAAAGAGAAAAAATCAAATAAAAACCAATTACAACAGAGAAAAACAGAAAAAAACATAAAAAAACAGTAATAATCAATAAAAAGACAAAAACAACATATAGGTTAAACAAACTGAGATTTTCGGACTGACCGCCAGGTGGCGACCGGCTTTTCTCACCCGCAAGCGCTAAGAATTTACGATGGTTGGTATATAAGACAGTTCAAGTTACTACTAATTATATTTGTAATTGAACGGTCTTATATACTAAACATTGTATGCAAGAATCAGTTGAATATAAATACATGTGAGATGAGGCAGTGCAGTCTGTATATTTTTAAAAATTCCATAAATTATTATTTTTCACTTATATTGAACTATTTTTATGTGATTTAATTAGTTTTTAATCGCATTTACCAATTTTTTCTCATTATTTCATGCTTTTTACTGTTTTTTTCTGTTTTTTTCTGTTTTTTCTGCTTTTTTTTCTGCATTTTAATACATTTTATTGTTTCAAATTTCCAATTTCGGTGAAAAAAAAACAGTTTTATACAAATTTTTTTATAACTTTTTACAAATTTGTACATTTTTTAACAAATTTCAACATAAATATTCAAATTACAACCATAAAAGTACAGAATAAAACAATAAAAAGCAGAAAAAAACAAAAAAAAATAGAAAAAAACAGTGATTTTTTCCGCCAGGGTAGTTTTTATTTAAAAGTACAAAAGTACAAATTTTTTTTTTTATAAATTAGTCCTCGTAGTTTAATTTTGTCCGATGAAAACTCATTTCAAATTTATTCTGATTAAAAAAAAAATCATTGTGCGCATTACATTATGTAATAAAAATATTGTATAATGACATATAAAACTTATTATTTGATTTATCAAAACTTGACAATATTAATACAAGTTATGATATTTGTGTAACTGTGCTTTCATTAATAATCGTTTATAGCTTCGTTTAGAACTACCGTTATTAAATTATTTTATTATTTTTCGCAGAAAGTATTTCATTTAGCTTAGAGTAGGATATTCCTGGATGTTATTTATTAATGCGCGGTAAAAGTCAAAAGTACATAGTTTTATCTTTTTAAATTAATCCTCGTAGATTAGTTTTGCCTGATGAAAACTCATTTCAAATTCATTCCTGGTTAAGAACGATTGTTTGCGATCACAAACAGTATTTTGAAAATGCGTTCATTTAATATAAAACGCCAAGAAATTTTTTTAATTTTAAAAGATAATTATACATTAGATTTTGCAAAATAAGCTTATGTAGTTGTGTCTTACTTGAGTAATAGTTTAGAATTAAGTGTTACCGAAAAGACTGAAGTCTCTTTAATATTATGGAAAAATTTCTTCAACAATATTAAGAGTAGATTATCTACTCTCCAAAAAATAAAAGAAATTATAGTGTTTTCGAAAATAAATATGCTGAATGGCTTAAACAAGATGTCGAATTTAATTTAGTGCAAATTGAGAAAAATGCTACTGAAGCAGGTAAGATATATTCATCAGTATATTATGATTATTTAAAAAACTGACATTTTTTATGGTTAACTTGATTTTTGTTTTTATTAATTTATCTAAAAGTAGTTTTATATTTGAAGGCTAAACATTATGATGTTATAATATTCTAAAATATTTTATTTCTATATATTTTATAAAGTTATACAAACGACTGAACAAAAATATAAAGTTTCATTTAATAAGGCGTCAGAAGCAACAAAAAGACGACGAACTACAGCTTTGTGTGGTCAGTTAAGCGCTGAAGAAGTTTATGAAGCAGCGAAAAAAAAATTAAAGTTAAATTCGCCTGGTGTCAGATTGATTTCTAAGATAGTTGATCCTTATTATGCAATAAATATTAAAGATTATTGATAAATAAGAAAAGATCTGGTACGCAATTGCCTCCTGAAAGAGCTTTGTCATTAATGATCGATACTAATTTATCTAAACAAGTTTATCAAACAATAAGAGATGTTGCACTAGAATATGGTCACGATTTTTTGCCACCTTATAACGAGGTAAGATTTTTAAATAAATAGTTGTAGTGCCTATGGTGTCTGAAAAGTCTGCAGGCTCTGATAAATCAAATTACAAGATTACAATTTTATTAATTTTAGATAGCGGTTTTTAATAAATATCAAATTAAACTTGATTATTTATTTGTTACTTTGCAATCGAGTGATCTTTTTTGATATGTTTAAATATCAATGATGCGCGCACTTTACAAAATTTTTAAGAGAAACAGATTCGTTCAGCTTGGGTCAAACTATTTTTTTTTACATAAAAAAATATTGATTCAAAGATCTTTCTTTGGGAGACCCTGGTGAAAATAATATTATTCACATAATTGTTAATAAAAATTATTAGCTGTCATTAGCTTTTTTAGGTAAATATATTTTCACCTAGGGAACAAAAATAAATTCAAATATAATTTTCATTCCGGCCTTATCCCGCAAAATGACCATAATTGTTTTATTTAGCTTAGAGAAGCTAAAAATGAGTCTTATCCGAATGATTTAATAGTTACGGAAACAAAATGTGAAGTTTATCTACAAAACTTACTAAGTCATTCACTGAAACGATTATTAAATTATTTAAATCTCAAATTTGATCGAACGGCTACAAAAAAATTAGTATTTCTTAGTAAATATGGTTTTGTCGGGACAAACGCTAACGTTTATAAGCAAAAGGCTGAAGACAAAGATGCAAAATTCAATAGTATTTTTTGTTCATCATTCGTGCCTCTAAAATTATATGATATGGAAAGTAACTTAGTATATTGGGAAAATAAAGGTTCATCTTCACCAAAGTTTTGTCGACCAATCAAAATTATGTTCGAAAAAGAAATGTTTTATGTATCCAAGAAGAAGAAGATATGAAAAAGCAAATTTCTGAACTAAAAAACTTTGAAACTACAGGATGCTCAATATCCTATGATTTAAAGCTTACGATGATAGATAGCAAGGTGTGTACATGGCAAATAATTTTCTTAATTACTTAGGACAATCGTTAGGGTAAATTGATTAAGAAAACATTTCGTCATACGCTATTTTTATACCGAAAATAACGAGTCGATTATCCACATAGATATCCATGTTCATTCACATTGATTCAACGTGGATATTTGCATGAATTATCTGACTAAATTAATCGACATGAATTCTTTGCATTAATTTCTGAGAATATTTAATTATAACAAGTCTATAACTTGGTGAGACAATTGATTCGTCGTTGAATTTGCACAGTACCATTTAGATGGTACAATCAATATGAACTATTTTGTACCTTAAAAGCTCTTTGTTTTTTATTATCAACCCCGCTTTAATATCATTTGAAAATTTAAGTGAATAGCCTATGCAGATATCCACGTTAAATTAAAGTAGAATCAATATTTACCAGCATGGATAGGTAGATAATCCACGTTATTCTACCCAATTAGTTTAAACATGTTGGGTTGTAAACTTTACAAAATTTACTTCATTTTCATCTAAATATATTTTATCGAAAATAATTTAAATATCTATATAAAAATATAATAATAATTTTAGATTTGCAATGCACTGAATAGATCGTCAAGTCAAAGATGTTTTGTCTGTAGTGCTACTATATCAGAACTGAATAGTTTGGAAAATGTAGTACAAAGAAAAATTAATGATAACGCATTAAACTACGGATTTTCTGTGTTGCATGCTCGAATCCGATTTATGGAATTGGTACTGCATATATCATACCGCTTAGACATTAAAAAGTGGCATGTAAGTACATGAATGTGATTATTTGGTAGCTCTATAATGCAAACATTAATTTTGAGTAAATATTAAGACGAAAAATCTGTCAAGATAGAAACAGTAACTAAAAGAATTAATGTAATATTTGCAAAATCAAATAATTTAAAAACAGATTTCATTAAATGACACCTTAGTTTTTTCTTGTAAGAATGTAATTTATAGCGTTAATGATTCTAAGCTTAGAAATTCATGAAATTTATAAATTTTTAACTTTTTGACATTATAATTTAGTAGTAAATCTTGCACTTTTATACGAACAATATTACTAGTTCTATGTAAATAGATTAATATATGTCATTTTACTTTTTTTTCTTATCGTAGGTTCCAAAAGAAGAACAGGGTATTATCAATAAAAGGAAAAAAATAATACAAGATGAACTATTAAGTCAGTTTGGTATATTGGTTGATGCTCCTACTCAAAACTTTGGAAATACAAATGACGGAAACACAGCTAGAACATTTTTTAATAACCCTGATATTGTTTCAAATGTAACTGGTAAGTAGTTAGTAAACAATATTACTAATGTTACTACGGAAGTTTAAACATAAACGCATTCAAAATCAGTTTGAGCGAGTGCATCGTTTGTTAACAAATTAATTGTGACTTCAAACGTGCTTAAGTCACTTTTGTAATATGTTCTTAATTTTTATTTTTCGAAGTTACGTAAAGTATTACGAAGTTACGAAATACGTAAAGATCGCGCGGGAAAATAAACAACCAATTTGTGAGCGAGAATTAGATAGTTACAACGACCAATCTTGTAACAAATGGAATGATTATCATTTATTTTTGAGAGTAAGACACTGATTAAAATGAAGCATTTTAATTTAACAATTAAAATATAAATAAAATATAGTTTGTTTACCAAAAACGTTAAGAAATTGTATGTTGATAGCACTAAAATATATTAAAACTCTTTTAGCATTTGACATCGTCTTATTGAAAAAGTTTCAAACCATTTTGCGCAAAGAATATTGTTTTCAAACAGCAAAATTGTATATAAATAAATAGAACTGGTATAATATGCAACCTTCGATGCATGTTATTTTGATTCACGGACATGCGATTATTGACAACTTTGCGTTGCCAATTGGAATGATGTCAGAGGAGGCACAAGAAAGCAACCACAAACTTGTAAAACGCTTCAGAGATAGATTTTCAAGGAAAACTTCTCGGTATATAATTCAAATCATATATAATTTTAAGTATTCTACAGCTTTTTTAGAAAAGTATTAAAGTAAATTTTTATTTTTTCTTTTGCATTAGGGTAAATACAAACACAGACATGTTCAAAAGGTTACTCATTAATTCAGATCCTTTTATAACGTTGTCAAGGCCAACATCTCATAAAAAACACAAATGCTTATCTGAAGATATGGAAAATATAATTATTATACCATCACATACTCAAGATACGGATTCTGATTCTCATGAATCAGAAGGTGAATTAAGATATAAATCAGAAGATGAATTCGAAAGTTGACCAGAAGGTAGATAAAAAATAGTCCTAAGAATTCAAAAGATACAATATAGGTTATTGGTATATAATATAGGTTACAAGTCCTAACGTATAATGTTAAGAACATATAACATAAGATTATTCAATAGTGTATAAATCTTAAAACGTCGGAAAAGTTTAATTACGAAAAAATTTTTACTTATTCAAAGTGTTTAAACTCTGAAATATTAAGAAAGTAAACAATGTTTGATATATAATGTATATATATATATATATATATGGGTGGTTCTTTGTAAAATCGAAGATATTAAAATTTTTATTTTTGCCCGTATATACTGTATATACATGTTCTATATGTTGTACCTGACTACCAAAAAAAATTTAGCGCGATCCCTTCATTTGGCTTCGGGTTCTGGCTGGTTAAAGTTTAGGCTTCAAGCAATTTTCGCATTTTTTTACCTATTTTCAATGATTTGTAGCTCATAAGGGATGCATTTTTAACTAAAACTATCCGGATACTGTATTGAGGTTGTCGGAGTCTGGATCAAACATTTAGGTTTTCATATTTTAAGGTTTAAAATGAAAATAAGGTAGCCTCAACACACACATACACACACACACACATATATATATATATATGGCTTTAAGGGTATTTTTATTAAAAAATTCAGAAAATTTTACAAAAAGAAAGTATATTTATGTTTATACTGAAAAATGCTTCCCTGAAGAGCTATGAATTAATTAATTAGTGCTGAAAACCCAATTATTGCCAAAATTGACATCTTTGGCTCCCTACCATTTTGGTAAAGAGTAATTTAAAAATCTGAAAAAATTCAGGTGCACTGGAAACTGTTTCTGGAACATATTTACCGTAGGTTGAAGAAGCAACAAATTTTTGATCTTTGATTTGACCATGAACGACCTATATATACATATATATATATATATTTTTGTTATATATAGTATATAAGTGCACGCTAGTAAATACTGTGCCCACATCTCATTTATTATGGTTAAAAATGTAAAATACAACGATCTAACTTATTATCGGTAAAATCGAAAAAGGACATTCTAAAAATGAGGTCAGGTTTTGAGGTGGGACAATAAATATAGACGTCCGCGGGTTTCGGGGGAAACGGATTCGGAAACTAGGCATTCTGACGAAGATTTTCCTACCCTTGGATTTTTTTCAAGCATTTCTTCGAGTGAAGACAGCCCGTGATCACTTTTGATTTTCTGGCCCACTGTGCGCAGGGCTCCGTCTTAAGTCCCCTGCTGTTTGCATTGCACATCAACGACATCGGTTTCTGTCTAGACTCCGATGTTTCCCATCTTATTTATGCGGATGACTTGCAAATTTACAGTCATTGCCACCTCGAGGAGCTTGATTCTTTATCAAACAAGATGAGTGCTAATGCCGAGAGGATAATGGGCTGGGCTGCGCAAAACAAGCTTAAACTTAATGTTACAAAAACCAAAGCAATTGTCCTGGGCTCCCCATACTACATAAATCTACTTCCCTCAACAGCTAACACTTTCATTAATATCGGGGATGCCCAGGTCAGCTTTAAATCCTCTGTGCGTAATCTGGGACTGGTGCTTGACTCTAAACTCTCGTGGAAGGAGCACGTTACACATGTGTGTAAACGTGCTCACTCGCTAATGTACAGGCTTTACTTTTTTAGAAAGAGTACCAATCTCAGATTGCACAAACATCTCGTGCAAGCACTCCTATTTCCGATCATCGACTACTGTTCTCTTGTATACTGTGACTTGACGCAGGAACTCGACTTAAAACTACAGAGGCTCGTGAATACAGGAATCCGGTACATCTATGGTGTAAGGAGAGATGAGCACATCTCCCCTTACAGGCGGGAGCTGCAGTGGCTAACCACTGACGGAAGCAGGAAGTACTTCACAATCTGCTTCCTTCGTAAAATGTTTAACTCGGTCGTACCATCATACATACTGGCCTTTTTTGACTTCCGCGTCTCGCTCCAGCCTGTGAGGGGCGAGGTGACACCTCTGGAAATACCTGCCTTCGCGATTGAGACGCTGAGGAACTCGTTTCATATCAGCGCCTCATACTTATGGAATAGCCTGCCATCACACATCAGAAACACCCGACAATCTACTGTCACCTTCCGAAAACTTGCTAAAGATCACTACTTCCAACTCGAAAACACATAACTGATACATACTCACGCACACGCATACACCTACTCATTCTCGCGTTATTCATTTCCACCATCGGTACACTTTTACACTATACATAATCTAATGCATGGTCCTTGATAAATGTCAAAAAATTTGGCTATTTTACCGTTTTCTGCGTCGGATACGTTTAACGCTTTAATCATTACTTTCTTTCCTATATCTAACTCAAAATGCTCCGCGTAAGCATTCTTTTTCGCCGCGCGTTTGAGAGCTATTCTATGTGCTTGCTCGCATGCAAGCGATATCCGTTTTTCGTTTGTGATTTCATCTTTTTCCGGCGGTATATATAGATATTTTTCCCATACTCACATAGGTTTTCGGCCGAAATGTAATTCCGTCGGTGTGTAGTTTGTTGTTTCGTGGTGCGTTTCATTTATAATATTTTGTATTATTTTTACGTATCGCGACCAACCTTTATGTTTGTCGCTTACAAATGTGCGAAAAAATCGTCCTAATTCCCTGTGTACCCTTTCCACAATATTACTTTGCGGGGGTCGGATAGATGATTATACAAGTTGAATGTTTTCGTTTTTTAACGCGTTTACAAATTTGTCACTCGTAAATTGCGTCTCGTGGTCGCATATTACCGCTTCTGGTTTACCGTACGTCGGTATATAATCCTCTGTCAGTTTTTTCATTACCGCATGAGCTGTTGCTCGTCGGAGAGGATAAAACACAACGTATTTACTGAAGACATCTATGCTTGTTAGTAAGTATTTTCCCCCCCCCCCCCCCGCCGAGGTAGGAAGTAGACCGTAAAAGTCTATTGACAGTAATTCACCGGGCTTTCGCGTTAAGATTGGTTGTGACATTTCCCTATATTTTTTAGTTATGTGTTTGGTTCGTTGGCAACTGTCACATGTTTTTAGAATTTTCGCTATCTTTCTGCGTAAGCTTGATGCGAAGAAATGCTCGCATAGCATTTTATTTAATTTTCACCCCCCTATGTGGCCGTATTTTTTGTGTTTATAAAGTCTCTTAATACGCTAGTCGGTAGTACAAATTTTGATCGCTCTTTTGCTTTTTTATATAACACAATCTAAAAGTTCATAACGCTTACAAGTTTTTTCGTTGTTGTCTACAAGCTCGTCGATTAGTGTACGCGTTTGAGGATCGCGCCTCTGGTTCTTTTCTATGTTTTTACATATATTAATGAGTTCGCGGCTTGGTTTTTGCTGGACGATAGCGGAAATTATGATTTCAGATTGGCTTTCTGCCTTACTTTTTTCGCTTTCGTCCATACGGCTAAGGTAGTCCGCTACTGCGCTTTGTTTCCCTGGAATGTGTATTGGATTTAAATTAAAGTCCTGGTTCGCGAGGTTCCATCTTTGTAGTCGTTGGTTATTGAACTTGCAAGTTCTTAGGAATGTTAGAGCCTCGTGATCCGTACGGACTCTAATTTCGATTGGCCCCCTCAGGTATGTGTCGAGCTTGTTGAGTGACCACACAAGGGCGAGCATTTCTTTTTCTGTAGTAAAATATAAGCATTCGCTATCGAATATAAGCACTCCCTCATCGTTTAGTTGAGAAAGGACCGCGGCGAGCGCGAAGTCTGACGCATCTGTCGTCAGTATGTACGGCTTTTTTGGATCAGCATATTTTAAAACTATGTTATCATCAAAAAGCGTTTTTATTTTTTCGAACACTTCTTGATGTTCAATTGTCCAATGAAATAGCACATTTTTTCTCATTAGATTTAATAATGGTATTAGACATTCAGCAAAGTATTTTGTAAATTTTGAATAGAAATTTATGAATACAATGAAGCTTTGTAGCTTGTTTTAAATTTGTCGGTCTTTTGAAATTATGAATTGTACGTATTTTCTCCGGATCCCGTCGTTTTCCTTTTGCGAAATATGATGCCCAAGAAATTCTATCTCTTCACAGAAAAATTTAGATTTTTTGAAATTTAATCGTAAATTGTGTTCGATTAGCCTTTCATATAATTTATCGTGATGTTCGATGTGTTCTTCGAACGTACGCGATTTGATCATTAGATCATCTACAAATAGTACCAGAAATTAATTGAAATCCCACGTGGCTTCGTGGCTTCCGCCAGCCCTTGAATTAACGCGGACCCGCTTGTTTTAATACCGAACGGTAGAGCGTTAAATTTGTAGACGTGACTATCGACTTTGAACGCGGTGTACTGATTTGCCAGTAACTAGCTTTGAAATCAGTTACGCTTGTTATTGGCCTATCAGCGCATAGTTGTAGTACCTCGTCCGGTACTGGGAGGTCCCTCGTAATTATTTTGAAGAACCATGTTTAATTTTTGTGCGTTTAGGCACGGCCTTACCGATCCGTCGCGTTTCCTTACGATCTGTATCGGGTTTATGTATACGCTAATCGAGCGTCTTATTATGTCTAATTTTAACGTTCTGTCAAACTCATCTAGTGCGTCTTGTCTGTCAGCGATGGGTATTGGGTGTGGTCGGCAAAACCAAGGTGTGTTGTCTGTAATAATCAATTCGTGCTCATATGTAGTTAATAGACCGGGGTTCTTTTCAAATACTTCTTTTCTTTTGATAATTAGATTTTTTAATATATTTCTTTGTGCCTCGTTGAGGTTTTCACAAGAATTTACTTTCCCGTCGATCTCCTCGATTGTGAGTTCGTATGGGTTTTCATAATTATTTTCATAATCTTCGTAAAGATTATTGAGATCCGTGTGGTACCCCTTTTCGGTGTATCCACCGGCGTCTTGAATTGTTAGCCACGTGAATTCGTTACGCGGCATTTTTTTGTCTACGTACGTTATTACCCCGTCGTCGTTTTTTACCGAGAAGAGAATTTATTCGTGTACCGTGTCAATTAACATTTTTAATGATTTGACTGTGTCGAACAGTTTTTCGAATTTCGTATTTAAATGCAATTGTATTTTAAGCCGAGCCGATTTGCTACCCGTAGCGCCTTTTATGACTTTACCGCAGATAGGTAATGTTGGACAAAGCTTAAGAGCTTCGTGATTTTGATGATAAAATTCTTCGGAGATGGCCGTTACCTCGCTTCCCGTGTCTACGAGTGCGCCAACCTCAATGTTTTCTATGAATATTTTAATTTCTGGGCAGTGGGATATTTCCACTTCGCGACCATCCGGGTTTATGTCGTGCAATAGTTCGTTGCGCGGGGTTTCCATGATGGACGCGATTTGAGCAGCTGCGTCGTTCTTCCCTAGAGAAGGAAGTGCATCCGTCTTGGATGCAGCTACTGTATGTTTCCCGAATTTTGTTTAGTTATGTCTTGAAAACAATCCAAGACGTCGATGTCATAGGCATCTTTCTGAGAGGGTTTATTATTTCCCTGTTTTTTGCTACTACCCTTGTTTTGTGACCCTGATCCCTTGTTGGATGTATCGTCTGCTGTCTGTGTAACGTTCATGCTATATTCCCGTCCACGTCTTTTTCTGACCAGGTTTGTTGCCTGTTGGCTTGTTAGTCTGACTGTTTTTCGACTCGTTATTACCCGCTGGTGGGTGGGTGGTTTTTCGGTTTCTGGTTATTTTGTTTGTTTTGCGCGATCTGATTATTTTGCAGGTTGGCACGATTTCGATTTGTGTCATCGTTATCGTAGTCGGCAAGTATCTCGAGAAATTTGTTGACCGATTTTATCTCGTGCCCGGTCACTGTGCGTCATATGTCTCGGTCGAAGTGCTCCGCGATCTTTTTACAAGCTCGTGCTCTTCTAGATTTAGAAAGAATGCATCCAAAGGTTATCTATATTTCCTTTTAAGCTGAGATTGCCACACAGATGGGGGAGAACGTTCCGCGTCTTACATCAAGTTGCATGTAGGCTCGTGAATCGTTAACTTACTCATTCCGTCCGTTATTTTCGAAATCTCCCGGTCGAACGAGTCGAAACGTTCGTTTACGATTCGGAATTTTTCGTCAGTATGCGCCGATATTTCTTCGATCAGTCTGATTAGTTCCGCTTCTTCGTCGACGAATTTATCGAATCCCTTTTCTAAGATGCGCATATCCCGATCGAGATTTAATACATTTTTATGGCAGGTCTTGACATTCCGATTGACGTTCTCGAGGTATTCGAAATGGCGTGATCTACGTTTGGTCAATTCCCAGATTGCCTCGCAAAGATTATCGATGTGCTTGTGTATCTGTTCAGTTAACGCTCCGCGAGCGTTAACTGAAGAAGGGGGATCATTGAGCGTAGTGGAGTCCTCTGATCTCTAATGTGTAAAATTCTTCAATGATCTCCCTTGATCAGTCTCCCAGCACAATTTGTTCAATTTTTGCGTGTTTTTTGAATAAAAATGCTGGTGTTACACGATTATCTCTAAGAGACTTTTATCAATCGGGCTAAAAATTTGTGTGCGAACCCCCCTCGTAATAGTAAGGTGCCAAATTTATTTTGGGCTTGATCCTGCATGTATACGCAGAATGCGGTCACATCCAAAAATCGCTAAAAACGGTTTTTTGGCTCTAACTCGATTTCTATGCATTCTACAAAAAAAGTTGAATAGAAAAAATGTAGATCTCGAAGAAATACAACTTTTTCCTACTAACACTTAAGCGTGAAAATGCTTTTAATTCGAGTTAACAGGCCAAAATTGATTTTTTACAGCAATAAACCAGTATTTATCATAAAACTTTGAGGCTATACATTTTACATAAAAATCTTAAATATAAAAGTTGTAGATATTTTAAAAACACAACTTTTTACCTAGGCAAACATTATTTCAAAACGCTTATACATTAACAACGACCCTAGAAACGATTTTTGATACATATAATTGAATAACAATTTTGGTGTGACACGCCCTATCTGGCCCAAAAGCCCAAAAGCAAAGCGCAAGCATCAGGCAATATCAAGGCGAGCGCGAAGCGCGTGCTTCGGTGGATCGAGCGAGCGTCAGCGGTCGTGCCTTACACGCAAAATGCGAAGCGATGCAAGGCGGCAGCCACCGCGGCTGCAAGGCTGCGTGTGGCGTGCTAGTTTATTCGTGGATTTCGTAATATTCATAATTTTTTGTTGAAACTGGTACAGGTATCAAAATAACAATGTATTCATCAATAAACACATTATGAGACATTACTTTTATACTTTCTGGCAGGAATTTAAGTCAAATATTATGAAAAATCAATGTAAATCACATTTCCTAATGTGTGCGCGTAAGTCCATTGTTTCAGGAAAAACCGCCCCACTCGAAGGGTTTGCTAAGATTCCCAAATACCCAACACGAATTTTGGGGACCGCGAGTATTGTGGTAACGTTTTCAGATAATTGATTGAACTGCTAAACTATCGCGACTCATTTCTTCAGCTCCGATCTTGCAGAACAGTACGAACATTAAAATCGCGTTTTCTCAATAATACGAAAAATGTACTTGGGCGGTTATTCTGGAAACCCACAGAATTATCTACCTCATTTCATTGTCAAGTCTAGTCGGGCATTATACTTTGTCTTTTTCACGGATATGGCAATTGAGGCGACACATTAGTCAGTGCCGGTATCTCACTTATTTCTTTCTCTTTCCTTCAGTACGCCTACAGATATTGCGTGGGTACTTCATAATGCTCTCTCTCTCTCTCTCTCTCTCTCTCTCTCTCTCTCTCTCTCTCTCTTCATGCGAAATACTGTGGCGTAGTATTATAGTATTTATAGTTTTTCCAAAAATACTTTTACTAGATTAATCTGATTCTACTAGACGCACTCAGTATATAATATATTCGTGACCATTAGTGATGTATTTTTTGTTAGTCAATTCTTTTTTTATTTAATGAATACATTTTGAAACTTCTACTTTAATACTTTTTGAATAACGACGACAACAGCACTGTATCTCACAATGTGACAACATCATTTGGGTCATGGATTCCGGCGAATGGCAAACTTAGCTGAAAAAATGAGGCCGTATTTATCGATAAATAAGCCTACTATCCACTGTTCAGATATTCCATAAATCGTTTTCTATTAATTAAGCATAATTTATCACACAAAGAGCCTGAGCTATCCTTGTTAGTTAAAAAGAGCTTCGCCGACGCTCAATTCTATGAAATTGGCTATCACGAAATTTACTTTGTTATTTTAAATGTTTTATACTTCTGCATAAAATTATGTTTGAAATATTACTACTTTGTAAAACAGGTGATTATAAGATGTCCTTTATCCTTTAAAGGAAATTAAGTCATGCAGAAATGTCCTGAAGGGTATACTAATGAAAAATTATGAAAGTTTACGAACATTTCCTAATTTACATTCAAAATAATTATTTGATTTATTATAAGCAAAAATGTTCACAATATCAGCATGCAATATATAAATATAATATTTATCACGAGTTCTGAGACAACTATCAGCCTTTATGCATGCATTATAGGGAATGGAGATAACGCTTTTCTTGTTATAATTTGTAACAAGTGACTCCTCATTATAGATGCATCCCTGGAAAAAGTCACATTTGCAGGATACCCTGTTAGCACAATATTGGTGGTAAAAGCTGCAGCATAGGCGCCACAACTTCTACCGTTTCAAAAGATAATTCATTTCCGTTTCTACCAACTTACCACCAGTGTAACCAGGCAAGCTATCATAAATGCGAATAATTGACTCATCGTAATAGACCAATCGCCAATGATTCATGCAAGAACCTCCTAAAATATCAATACTTTTTTTGCACTGGTTCAACAGCAATAAGGAAATATTGGTAGATTGTACTCTGAACCTCGTAATCAACATATTGTTGTACAACATTTAAAAAGACATCTAGAACATCATCACTTATAGTCTAGGTTATATCTAAAATCCTATCAGTGTAGTCATCAATGTCTGTTAATGCTCCTTTTGTATTTAAGTAAGTTGTTATACTTTCTACTGCCTTTGAGTCGAAAGCATCAGGATTTGTATCAAACCCTTCAAATATAACATCATCGTCACCACAAGTAGATTGCGGATTTTTTTCGAATTTTTTCAATACATTTACATTGAAAGTTTTTGGTAATTGCAATTATTTAATGGTTTTGTAAGTAATAGAGCTTTTACTGTTACTGGATTTTGAAATATCAGAGTTACGTTTTCTTGACAGTTTGTTTAATGTTTTTGTATTCATCGTAATTAACGTGCTCTGTATTAACTTTATCAAGATCAAAAACGTTACTGTCAAGGTCTTTTTTTCTTGTTAATCATTTTCTTCCCTTTTGTTGGACGGAAGGGGTGCGCAGGGCCCAAGAAATAATCTCTACTATCACTTATGCTGAACACCTTTATTTAGGTATCTCTCTAAACTGGTACAAAGGTTAATGATTGATTTGTTTAGCTGATCGATCTAGCGTGCACGAAGGCTGGCGAGTAAGTAAGGCGGCGAGCATCGAGCCGCGGCGCGACGGGGACCTTGCCTGTGTAGTGCGTGTGGCGCCATCTGTGCTAGGAGGCTCGGAGCTTCCAACACTCCCTCCCTACGGGCCACCGCTACTTCTGATTATGGGAGTCTGAAAGCACAAATAAAAGAACATTTGACTCTGTATTTTAACTTTATTCTCTGAGATTCCTCATAATTTTATCTCTTAGTGTTATATGCGTGGGACCAGGTAGAGGCTTAGTCATTATATCGGCTAAATTTTCATTTAACTACCACCTTGCCTTCTATGACACAGCTCTTTACATAGTCTCCATGACTCTCTGCAACACAGCTCTTTGAACCTGTTATTTCTCTTTCTTTCAATTTTCTCTGGATACTCTCAAGATCATCATCAAAACTTTTTAGTTTGTGGGATCCGTCCATCTCTGTGCATTTTCCAGCTGACTTGTTGTCGCACCAAATGGTTACAGGATAACTCGTTTTGCCTGTGATATCTCTAATCGCCTTGTCCAATGAGATCAGCTCTTGACATGCTTCACTCATGGCGAGGTACTCTGCCTGACAAGTGGATAGTTATGGACAGTTCTGTTTGTAGCTTCTCCAACTCCATACAGTTTAACCACGTATCCTTCTGTAGACTGAGATTCTTCACAATCTCTGAAGCTGGCATCTGTGAATGCTTCTAAATTTTCTCCGTGTCCTCTGTATATTAATCCCAACTCTGAAGTGCCTCTTAGGTAGCGAAAGATTTTTTTGACATCTTTCCAGTCACTTTCTGACGGTGCTACTTGTTTTCTAGCCAGGTAATTTACTGCGTATGCTATGTCTGGTCTGGTTACTCCGGCTAGATACAGTAAGCTCCCAATGGCTTCTCTGTATAGTGCGTTGCTTCTTGTTTCTCTGTCTTTTATTTTCTCCGGTAACTCTGACTCTCTGTTTTTCACTTGACGAGTGACCATTGGTGTACCCTGCGGTCTACTCTTGTTCATGTTAAAACTATTGAGTATTTTCTCTGTATACTCTGGTTGGCTTAGTTTCATTAGTTTGTGTTATCTGTCTCTCTGAATTTGCATTCCTAAAAATAATTTGGGTTCGCCCAAGTCTTTCATTTCAAAAACTTTACACAGTTTGTTTTTAACTTCTTGAGAAGTTCTTCTGAATCATTTCCTGCTAATAGTATGTCATCTACGTACAATACTATCATGACCATTTTACCTTCTTTTCTCCACATAAATAAACAAGGGTCATTGATGTATCTTTCAAGTCCTAGCTTGCTAACCTCCTCTGAAAATCTGAGGTTCCATCTCTTGGGGCTAGTCTTTAGTCCATAGAGTGTTTTTCTCAGTTTGCACATCTTAGTTTTTCTATCGATTTCAAGTCCTTCTAGAATTTCCATGAATACTTCATCTTCTAGTATCCCGTTCAGAAAAGCTGTTTTTACGTCTAGTTGATGGACTTCTAGATCGTATTTGTTTATGACTGATAGTGCAGATCTTATGACTGCCAGTCTAGACATTGGAGCATAGCTTTCACTCAGTTCATAATTGTTTTTATCTTTAAAGCCTCTCATTACCAGTCTGGCTTTAAATTTCTCTGATCCATTCTCTTGCGTTTTTCTCTTGAATATCTATCTGGAGTCGATAATATTCATTTTTCTGGACTCTGAAGTCTTCTCTGGTTTATCTATATCTATCGTCTTTCATTGCTTTCAGCTCTTCTCTGATGGCCTCCTTCCATTTCTCTCTGTATTCGGAGTTTATTGCCTCTGATTAGCTAATCGGGTCTCGGTTTATACTTGCCATTCGGGCATAGTATATTTCGTCCTCTGAATTTTCATCGATTTTTTCCACTTGCGCCTCTTGCGTTTTGTAGACAAAGTTCGGATCTCTTACTGGATTGTCTTTGGCTTTCCTTTTTGGATTTTCTCGAATTTTCGAGGTCTGCTTTTCGTCTGTTGTTTTTCTCTTGGTTGATCTACCTCGTTTGGGCTCTGAATTTTCGTTGGTATCAGTCTCTTCTGAAAGTTGTGGCACTTGTTTCTCTGTAGATTCTTCTTCGTTGTTCACTCTGAAATTTTCAATTTCTATTTCAGGTTGTTTCGATATACCTGAAACATCTCTGTATAACACCTTTTCTTTGAACCTAACATGTCTAGAGTTCATGAATCTTTGTGTTTCTGGTTGCCATATTAGATATCCAGTTGGTATATATCCAACTAGGATCCCTTTAATGGCTCTATCTGAAAATTTGTTCTCTGGAATTGGTACTTTGATATATGCCAAGCATCCAAACCTCTTCAGTTCTTCGAGATAACTGTTTTTGTTTGGATTGATCATTTGTAAGGGCGTCTTGAAATTTATTCCCTTATGGGGTGTCCGATTGTATATGTGTACTGCAGCCTCTGTTGCCAGCACCCACATAGTTGTCGGAAGTCCTGATTCAATCATTAGGGCTCTCATTATCTTCTGAATAATGGCGGTTCCATTTTGCTCTGGAGTGTAAGCTGGAGCGAAATCACTACTGATTCTTTCTCTCTTCATTATCTCTGAAAATGTTCCTCCTGTGAACTCTGTACCATTGTCTCCTCTGATGTAACACACTTTTTCGTTTTTACCTAGCAGGTTTCTCATGTGTGTTAGATACCTCTCGAGACAATCACCTGGTTCACTTTTATGATTCACACCGTATGCTCTTGCGTACCTTGTGTGATCGTCCACTAGGACTACTATGATTCGGTTTTCTCCTGGGAAAGACGCTGGTGTTATCTTACCCATGGTGTCCACATGTATAGTATGAAGTGGTCTATCTGATCTATTCCTATTGTTTTTGAATGGGATGCTTTCCATCTTTGCTAAGATGCAAATCTCACAATCCAAGATTTCTCTGTCAAATTTTACTTTCTTAAGTTTCTCTTCATGTTTTTGCAGATGTTTCATAGAATCCAAAGAAGTATGTCCTAGCCTCCAATGCCACAGCATTCCTTCACTTGGTTTACATTTACTTTTCTCTGCAGTTTCTCTGTAAAAATCTCTGCTGAGTTTCTCTGCTTCTGTCTCTGAGAGGGTGTTGTTTAAATCAAGGATTTTCCATTTCAGATTCACTTCAGCTATATTTGGTTCTGATTCAATTGGAGTTTCCTGTACTTTCTCCCTCCCAATCTCTGACGTTTTTTCAACATCATTCTCTGAATTTTTTGTCTCTGTTTGAGAATCCGTCTGAGATTATGTTAGGAAATCTTCCAATGAAACTAGGTGTGCTTTGACTACATATTTGTCATATTTATGTTCCTCCGAATCCATACCTTGTACTCTGAAGTCTAGTATCCAGTTAGGTTTTGCATAATAACCTGTTACTAGATTGTTCTCTGTTTTCTTATCGAATATTCTCAGCTCTGAATCATCTAAATAAATACCACATCCTGCTTCTGCGAACTTCCGCAGTGATAGTAGGTTGTCTGCTATATTCTCTGCATGTAATATGTTTGATAAGTGTAATATTTTATCATTATCTCTGGTTTTTAGAAACAGATTGCCTCTGCCATCTATTTTAATGTTAGCACTCTCTTCTTTGTTTGCACTGCGAATTTCTTCGTTAGTGCTTTTAGTGTAATCTCTTAATATTAGACCTCTATTTATAATATGTTCAGTCAATCCTGAGTCGGCTATAAATTTTATGTTAACATCATTTGAAAATGTGTTAGTGTGTTTACCTGTTTCGTTTGCAGCTCCCTTTTTGCTGTAGTTTTTGTTCCCTTGTTTGTTATAAGGCTTCTTTGCTCTAAAGTCTCTTTGTTTATCTCTGAATCCACCTTTTTCTTTACCCGTGTTATTTTTAGTGTTATTAGTGTTTTTATTATTGTCACACCTTTGAACAGCGTTAGGACAGTCCTCTCCCTTATGGTGCCCCATACTGTTGCATGTGTAGCAGAACCAAAGGTTGAACTCCTTCAACGGGCAGTTGGTTTGGTAATGACCTTGTTTGTTGCATCTGTAGCATTTGATTTGTGTGTAGTCTCTTTCGCTTGAACTCTGTCTCTGATTCTGTGTTCTCTGAGTTATTGCTACCTTAGCCTCTGGAGTCTTCTGGGTTTGAGCTTCGAGCTGTAACAGAAATGTTTTCATTTCGTTTGTTGACATTCCACCCTCATTTCGAGTTCGTCCCAGGCTTGCTGTGACTAACTCTGGATGAGCATCTGAGACAGCATGAAAGAAAATAGCTCTCTTTTTTTCCTCTGCAATCGTTTTATTTGGATTGCATGTCTCAAATTGTCTTAAGATTTTCTCAAATCTTTCGATAAAAACATTTACTTTTTCTCCTCTGAATTTTTTAAGATTGTACAATTTTTGTCTGATGTTAGTATCTGTCATATTTGTGTCTATACGTCTTGTTTCTCTTATTTCTCTAATGATCTCTGAAGGTTCTCTAATATGTACGATCTTTTGGTGGTAATAGTTGTTTATGTGGTTTATAATTATGTCTCTGACTGTTATTTTGTCTTTGATAATATTTTCCGATTGATCATCTCTGAATTCATTATCAGTTAAGAACTGTAGAATATTTTTCTCTGAAAGTTCTGAGTGTAAAGAGTCTAACCAAATTTCTAAACTAGTGTTCTCTGTTAGTGTGTCGTCTCTTTTATAATTTCCGGTATTCCGAATGTTTTTCTCTATGTTATTTAGTTTGGTTATGGTCTGCTCTAGTGTGTTGTTAATGTTTTGGTTCTCTGAGGTTGTCCCTGAATTATTGAGCATGTTGTTTGTAGGTATATTGTTCTGTTGTACTCTAAGTGTGTGTGATTGTGTATTAGGGGAGATAAAGATATTTGGTGGTTCTACCTCTGAAAGTTTCTCTGAAATCGTCTCTACCAGTGTTTTGATGTCTGCCACTGATGTTAGAGTGTTTCTGCTGATGCCCTTCATGGTTTTAACGGTTTTTACCAAGAACGTCTTAAATTGACTCTGGTTTTCTCTAGCAATAGTATTTGCATCTGACATGTGTCTAAATATGCCGCTTAGAGTGTTGGTTAAACGGTTCATGGACTCCGTTTGTTGTGCTATGTATGTTGTCAATTTTTTGAAATCTTCTGAAATAAAAATAGATTATACGATGAATGTTTAGGTTTTTTTTTTCTTTCCTAGGATACAATCTCTGAACTCTTGTTTGTATTTAATGTGTGTGCTTGGTTTAGGAAGTTATTGTATTACTTACTAGCTGAGTTGCTATCGTCACTACTTTGTGACGAAACTGAGCGTCTATCATCTTGCTTTCTCTCCTCCTCGTTTTCTGGTTTATCCTTCTGTGGATTCAGATTGTTCTCGGTTTCGTTGATCATCTCTGAACTCTTGTCGTCCGAACTACCAAGCATTACTCTGGTACTCTGAAAAACACACACATGAATATTAATCGTACGACAAATTAATATTCGAGATCATTTGTAATCGGGCCTGCTTCTCATGTACTCCCTCCCAATCCAACTAGTCGTACTACGATTTTGTTGTTACTACTTGGGTGAGGGTGGCCGCATGCACGAGAAGTCAGTCCTGTCATACGGACCTCATGCTCTGACTGTGGTGATTGAATTTGTACTCTTAAAAAAATTTCATCTTTTTACTCTGGAATAATTTATTTTATTGTAAATAAAAAAAAAATTCTCTAGTAAAAAAAAATCAACTCTGCTCTGAATATTCGAGATCAATCACCATGCCAAAACGTAACTACTTCCTAAACCATCGGTGACTCTTTATAGATAAGAGAGTATGTGTACATCGACGGCGGCTTTGACTCGCACTACACTTGTTGCGTAATCATAGACCACTCGACGTACAACGCTTTGTGGCTCTCCGGCTTGCATTTTCTCTCACTCTCCTTTTCTATCTATACAGGGTTCTCTGTACAATTCTCTTTTTCCGTTTTATGATCGCGAGAGAGAGTCACAAAGTCGCCGAGTCGAAGAGAGATAGCCATACAAGATGGCCGCGCCACATGGTCAGATTCCCGCGCCGGCTTGGCCGCTCATGCGCGTTGTCGGATTCTTGGAACTCAGAGGCGCGCTCGCTCCTGTCAAGTGCTTTTGTTTCAAATTCTGAAACTAAACTATCGCCCGTATCTCTTTTCGGCACTCCCGATAATTTTAGACTCATTGCATCTGACACTCCCGACAGCAATCTAACACTTTCTCGGTATTTAATTCTCTGGCGTACTTACTCTGTCACCTTTGTCCTCTTGCAACTCTGAAGTTTTTCTCTTTCTAAACATTTTGAGACGATGTCCCAGGGAAGGTCCACATCTCCTGCGTGCTGAGTCCGTAACCTGTTGGACGGAAGGGGTGCGCAGTGCCCAAGAAATAATCTCTACTATCACTTATGCTGAACACAAGCGTCGAAAACGCAACTCTTTATTTAGGTATCTCTCTAAACTGATACAAAGGTTAATGATTGATTTGTTTAGCTGATCGAACTAGCGTGCACGAAGGCTGGTGAGTAAGTAAGGCGGCGAGCATCGAGCCGCGGCGCGACGGGAACCTTGCCTGCGTAGTGCGTGTGGCGCCATCTGTGCGAGGAGGCTCGGAGCTTCCAACACCTTTCAACATAGCTTTTTCTTTATGCTTCTGTTTAGCCTCTAATACATAAGGTGGATCTCGTATAGCCATATTTCTTAAAAATCTGCTGTCTACAATTTCAGGGAGCAAACAGTTGTCGTAAAAATTTGACAATTTAGGCTCCATATCTTTTTTCCAGAAATTGTCATCTCTTTCAATGCGTAAAACCATCAAGCCCTTTGATGTCCTTAATGCAAAAATGCAAAATGTTCTTTGGGTTATATGCAGTTGACCCTGGATTTGGACCACCAATTCATTTGGTAAACCAGTTATGTGTTTTTTTCATACTGATCTTATTTTTATCTAAAAAGTTCAAGTGAGCAAATTTCTGTACAGCTTCGTTTGGAGATATATCTTTGGCACAAAAGGGATTTTTAATTTCGACAATTCCATCATCGTCTATTAGCCCATCTGAAAATGCCCCAAATCTTGGATCTACTGGATTAATAAATAAACCGTTTAACTTAATTTCTTTAGACAAGTGTTTACCTAGTTCTGTGCGTGCAATATCTTCTTTTTCCCGACCGTATGCCATAGCAATTGTATCTTTAAGTGTGGGGAATAGAATTGATTTTACTAAATTGCTGCACGATGTTTGTGCTTAACGTATGTTTTCAAAGACTCATCCACAAATCAGAGTTGCTTTGATCTCGTGTTTCAACTTCAATGTTTAAACGATTCTTCTGATTTTCTAATAGTTTATTATAATGATCTTCTTTTAATAATAATAATTGTTTTTGTGGAAGGTCTGGTTTTTCACATTTTGGTCCGTAATTGTTATCAGTTTTACTATAAACAAATTTTCTTTTTCTTCCATTTATAATTCTGTCCATTCTAGCTCTAGCAACCTTTGCCTTACACTTCGCTACTACAGCTTCTAAAGAGTCTGGAATTTCTTTTCCCATATTTCTGAAAACTTCTAAGTATGCTACTTGTGTATTGTGCTGTAGTACAGCGATTGCCACTCGCGTATTGTACTGGTTACTACAACCTAAATTGATACGTTTTCCGCAAACTTCTTTGACAAGAATATTATTAAATTATTCTACTAAGTTATTTGTAACTTTATGTAATAAGATTTCTGCGTGATTGCTTAAATGCTTGATAGGCTCCTCAATTTTTTCATAAAGGTTGAAGGATTTTAAATAAGGTACATAATTTATTTCTGATTTAGAAGAATCCTAATTTTCATGGCACTTGTAAACAAATTCTTTACATCTTTTATGTTCCCCGAAGACATGACTTGGTACATTTAATGTATTCGTCATGTCGTCTTCGCAAACTCTGTACTTTTTGTTCCCATGTTTTTTCGGTGCCCGCTAGTACCTCATCGACTTCATTAACAATTGTTTGCCAAATTTTCAAAATATTATCCTTTACCATATTTCGTAACAAATGATTTGTACATTCTATTTTTCGAGGTACAATATTAAATTCTTCGTACGGGTTTGCATCAATTAAAGTCTTATGAAAATGACTGTCACCATCCCCAACAAAATATTTATATATTAAGTTATGTTTACTTACGCTTTGCTGAAAACCCTCGAATAAGGCTTGTGATTCCATTAATGTTGAGGATGATGAGTATGGGAAATTTCGATAACATTTATGTTTTTTGGAGTTAGACCTTGTATTTCTGCCCTATAACATTTTTTACAATATTTATTTTTGATGCCGAAATATAAAACTCTTCCTGTCCTTTGTCCGATAATTGCCCCTAAACCAGATAAAGAATCATACTTATTACCGTATGATCTGGTTAGCCAACTACCATCAACTATTACAGTAATAAAGGGTACACCATTCTTATCAACGTCACCAGCTTCCTTGGCTAATTTCCATTTTTCTTCATTGGCTTTCTTCATACTTTCAGCGCTTATTTTTCTAAATGCATAAGAGGCTTTTCTTGGTGATATTTAAATGTCTTATCAGTAATGTAAGAAAGATCCATACAAGCTAATAATCCATCGACATGTGTGTAACCAATATCTTCTACCAAGGTACCCAGGACAGAAGCTAGATTAAGTTCCATTCGATTATCGGATAGGTCTTCTGACCATACACAACATTCCCTATTACATCTCCGACATTGAAAAATGAATTGTGATCGCAAACCCCCATGAAAGTTTGTTTCTTTTTGGAATACCCAATCTTCCAATCGATACTTCGATTCATGACATTGCAATTTATCCCGCAGTTCGTTCCAAATGTAATTAAAATCAACAATGCGGCGGACACTTTTTTTACCTTCAATCAAGTTTCTAAATTTATTGCAACATTTATTTGTAACCCTTACTTTTGAATCATTCATGCATTTGTTACGTTTATTTTTTAATTTGTTTTTGTTACAAATACTTTTTCTTCGCCTCCTTACTCATTTTTTTAGTAATTATCGCATCTTTCGAAGTTTTTCATTGCATAACTTATAATCATTTGCTAATGATAGGTTGTTGCTGTGAAAAGACGTAAAAAATTCAAAAATGCACAATAACAAAGCACATAGGCAAATCAATGACATAAACACTTTTGAGAAAACCGATCTTTTCTTAGTATCATTTTCAATTTCAACGTGTCCTGTAAGGATTTTGTTTTCTTTTGTAAGGTCATCTTTGAAAACAATTTTATTTTTTTTATCTGAAATCTGTTCATCAAAAAATGATTCTAATTTATAATTATTCCTGAATGATGATGCACAAAAATTATTTTTAAATTGTGCTTCCTTAGTAAAATTACCAACATCAGCAGGCAAGTGATCATTCCTTTTATCATTCTGAGAGATGTGAAAAGCATCAAATGTCACTTCTTGACAGTTTCTTTCAATGCATGTTTCAGGACTTTCAATTGTTTGACATGCAGGACTATTAACGACAATATCGTTAATGTCCGGATTCCATAAACTATACTTACCTTCATTAGCAAATTTCTGCACGTATCGTCTCTCAAAATCGTCGGCCAAAGAGTTGGTTATTGTTCCATCAACACGTCTAAATAAAAAAAAAATGTCAAATAACATTTCATTTTTAATAAGCTTTTGCAGAAAAATGTATATTTTAAAAAATGCATATTAAACAATAATCCGTAATAAATACAGATAACAAAAAAATGATATTTACGGCCAGTAAAAATTAATGTTAAACACAAACTACTGCAATTTTATAATTAATATCTTTATCAAGAATTGTACCTACACGATATATTCAGATAAGTAATGTTGAGATAAGTCAGAAACTTGCGTAAGCTTGCTCAGCGAGAATAGTATATAAGGTATATTCACGCGAGTTATGATGAGGTTCGTAGCAAACTTACACGATCAAACCTGAAAATCTGGCGCCCCCTCAACGTTACGACATAAACTCAAATGATGCTCGATATTTTGCACATTTGATAATCGAAAAAGTAAAAAATTGTATGATAAAACACAGAAAAAAAAGAAGACTCATTGTTATCTTTCACAGAAAAATACTCCAAGATGCTTCTAAAAGCTACTGAATTTCATGCTCGGAGGCTGCTATCACGCCTTATACGTAAAGTTGATATTATAAAAGTCTAAAAATTGTATAGGGGTCTTTAAACTTTATAGTGCGCGTAAGAACACGCGCCAAAAGGCTAGCAATGCACAATAATAACCTAATAAACAACTCTTCACCACAAAGTTTAGATTAATATTGCAGCGTACAGGACCCTACAGCGTGAGAGCACTCGGTGCGCACGAATGTCTGCTCTCTCACCGTAGATCACAAAGGCTATACTCCAAGATACAATAATTAGACCTCTTTCTTGTGACCTATAACATCGAGTGCTGCGTTTTCGCAGGATAAGATGATGGATGAGTCCGGGCTTTGAAGACGTGATATTCTATGCTTTTATTGAGAAGAGTCTATACGGTGTGAGAGCCACAGTTGCTGTTTGGCGGATGCTCTCACACCGTACACCCACAAAGTTGAACTTACAAAAGTCTTAAGTATAAATATGAATTCTTGAACTTGATATTGCGCATGAAGACATGCACTAAAAGGCAAGCAATGCATAATATTTGCCAAAAATCAATTCTTCACAATGTTCAGAGTAAAATTTAGAGCGTGCAAGACCCTACGGCGTGAGAGCACTCGGGGCGCACGAATGTCTGCTCTCTCAACGTAGTGTAGACAACTCCAAGAGAAGACTTATATAATTATAAGACTTCTCTTTTGTGACCTATGTGATATTGAGTGTTGCATATGCGCAGGACAAGAAGATAGTTGTGTTAGGGCACTCGAGACGCGATATTTCATGTATTTATTGAGGAGAGTCTATACGGTGTGAGAGCCACAGTTGCTGCTCGACGGATGCTCTCACGCTGTATACCTCTGAAGTTGAAATTACAAAAGTATAAAATAATAGTGGAGGTTTTAGAAGTTTATCTATTGTTCAGCTATTGTAATCTCAATATCTCTTAGAGGAATAAGCAAAACCCTGACAGGTTATATCGTATTAAAAAACAATATAGCTGCATGCATATAACAATGTGTTATTCACAAATACAATTGAGAACGGGAATGGCAAATTGACGCTATTCACACTAAATCAAAGTTAAGAAATATGTTTGGATTACTGTAATCTTTTTCATTTATCCATTCGAAATTATGACATGTGATTAACAAAATATTTTTTTTCGTATTTAGTAAGAAATGCGTTAAATAATAAGAATGGAGAAATAATTGAACCTTGAAACCATACTCATAATGCTTCTAATTGTGTAGCTTTATTTTTAAATTTTGAATTTCCCGCCTAATTAATACATGCAAATCCCGTTTTGCGCTGCTGTTTTCGTGGAAATGTGACCGAAACGAGATACAGTTCACTAGCTTGTGGTATATCAGGCTCATTCCTGTAAATGTCCTTCCCGCGCGAATAAAGAAGAAGAAGGAGACTAGAGGAGATTGTCATAAAGGTCGCTTGCTCTTTCCTTCTTCGACGTACCATCATGGAGAGAAGACTTCGTAAGTATTTTAATATCGAATTTTAATTAATCAAATAAATGACTACCTTAATTAAATTTTTTTATCAAATAAAAAAATTTAATTAAGGTAGTCATTGGCTATAAATGATAGGCATTGCTGATTATCATTCATTATTCTTGTTGTACCATATGTGTTAGGTTAGAAAGTTTCGATTCAAAAGTTTAATGCCATTAGCTTTATGTGTACGTTATTTCTGTAAGTCTTCATGCCTTACTAGTAAAAAAAGCAAGATCAACGTTCTTGAAATATAATAGTTTTTTATAGGTTACAATAATTTTGTTTATAACCGATCTTTATTTTTAGGTTATCAATATAGGATTGAAAAAAAATGCAATTAAAAACGTTATTTTGATCCTTAGTAGAAAATTGAGCAATGATACTGCTAAGAACACAAATTACTTGCTAGTACAAACAGTCCTTTCAAAAGTTATTTTGAATCCCTGATTTTCTTGTATTTAACGTTGACAAAATGATGTATTTTATATACAGAACTACATAGTTACTTAAAAAATATTTTTTCATACACGCAGTACGGAAATTATTTACTTTATTTTACGGTGTCCTAGAGTTAATATAGGTTATATTTAGAATTAAATGAAAGATAAATAAAGAAATAAAATTATATTTTTCACTTCGGCCGTAATTGAAAGATCGTCAGCTATGCCCTTTAATAAAATTGTTTCATATTGGTAAATTAATGTTTTAAATTTATATTGTAGTACGGAACAAACGCAGAAGCCTTCCAGCAAACCTGGGAAACGCTCCGGAAAACGAGCCAGTTGTGCTGCTGTATAGAATGCAACATGAAGTAACAACTTATATTATCATTAAAAATGTATAAACAATTTAACCATACGTATTTATTTTAATAAAATCATTATTCACGTTTTTCAGAATAACGAGTACGAACAGGATCGACAAGTATTAGAGATAAATGATGAGGTATGTTTTTTTTTTCTTCTGCATCGAATCAATTCATAAATTGTTTGTGTCTTTCTAAATAGTAAGCAGTTCAAAATGTAGGTATAACATGCGTATTCTTTTATGTTTTAGGGCAATGTCGAGCAGGAACGACGTGATAATGTCCATCAACGTGGCCGAGTACTCATGCGAGGACGTGAACAAGGACGTAGGGCAATTGCAGAACCTGTAGCTGCCGAAATCCAAGGTGCGAGAGGTATTGAACAGTTTGGTGATGATGATAGAGGTCAAGCTGCAAGAGCTGACAACCAAGTTGGCAATGGCGAAGGACGGAACGCACGGGGCGGTGTACAAGGTCGACGTAGAGGTCGAGGCCGTGGTTGTGGTCGAGAACACGGTATACACGATGGACATTTTGGGCAAGGTAATTTGTATAATTAACTTATATAGACAATATACAATCTACTATTTTAAAGTAGACAAGTCTTAGGAACTTGTAAGTAGCGAATTAGTGTGAGTACGATATGTATTATCATCTATGTGAAACAGTAGGTGATCGATAAAGCATAAAGTAAATAACAGAAATAATAGTTGATTAAAAGTTGTAAATACAGTTTTTAATTTTGAAAGTCCCAAGCCAATTGTTTATTGCAAGTTTGTATACATACAAACTTAGAGTCTTAGCAAACCAAACAGTAATGCGTGAAGCTTCTAAAAAGTATCAAATTTGTTACATGATGATCGCTATACATAAAATTCTATTTATAAACGTAATAATTTAATTTTTATTTAAATAATAAAACTACTTCAGATTTTAGACTATACACATCAGCCTGAAGCTTTTGATAATGGAGAAGCCCGTGGTGCTGAGTCCGCTGCTATGGATCGTTACCAAAATCAACGCGGCGTTATGAGAGGGAGAAGTTACTCTAATCCATACAATTGGGCCTACTGGACTAGACAAGAATGTCATGAGAGTATTGACACAGACATAAAAAACTTGAAATCTGTAAGTCGTATATAAGAACAATCGAACATTTTCTATACGTTAGGAATACATAATAATAATTATTGAAATAATATTATCGCATGTGTACGAACTTCAAAAGAAAGTCAAGGCTCAATCAGTGACTGCAATAGTATCCGCGAGCAAACTGGGAACTATGGCATCTGCAACAACGATAACGGGTGTACCTGCAGCAACGACCCCGACCGCACCTGTATTAACCTCAGCAGCATCAACTTCGACATCTTTAGTGTCGGTACAACGCTACAGGTACTCGCAGATACAATCGCCAACTCCGTTGCAAATTGCAATGCCAAAGCTATTGCCATTGCAAATGCCCATGCAAATGGCTTTCCAAAATCCTATGCAAATTGCTGAACAGATGACCATGCAAATTCCTGCACAGATGCCCATACAAATAGTTGGGCAGATGCCCATACAAATGGCTGGACAGATGCCCATACAAATGGCTGGGCAGATTCCCATGCAAATTTCCGGGCCAATGCCAAGATACCCGGACAAGTACCATTAAATGCACAGTCCTACATAAATCCCATTTGGTCACCCGAACGTTTTATATAAAATTATAACATGAGAATAAATAATATTAAAACAATGTATGTTAAAATGAATAAATAAATGTAAACTAAAAACTCTGTTTCAATTCAATTCGCTTTAGCCTAAGAGGTCAATAATGAAAATAAATGATAATATCTGAAGAAAACACCAATGTTTTCTTTAATTAAAGTAATAGGTAAGATCTTAATTTTGCGTATGTATAATTGAAATTCACCTGAAGCCATAAGCCATCAAATATTGGGAATGCAAAATTATTGCTAAGGAATATGCCATTATTATCGAATTCTCTGAGAAAAGAGACAAAACTTCAAGAGAAGACTGATATAATTATGAGATATTTTTTTTGTGACCTGTGATATGAAGTGTTCCATTTGCTCAGGACAAGATGACAGTCAAGTCAGGGCTTCCGAAACGTGATATTTTATATTTTTATTGAGGAGTGTCTATACAGCGTGAGAGCCACTGTTGCTGTTTGGTGGATACTCTCACTCCGTACACCTACATGAGTTCTTGAACTTGATATTGCGCTTGAAGACATGCACCAAAAGGCAAGCAATGCATAATATTTGCCGAAAAGCAATTTCTCACGATGTTCAGAGTTAAATTACTGCGTATAGCACCCTACGGCGTAAGAGCGCTCGGTGAGCACGAATGTGTGCTCCACCCTGTAGATCAAAACAGCTATACTCAAGGAAACCTTATGAAGGAAAGCTTATGAAACCTCTCTTCTGTGACCTGTATTAAAAGTTGCAAGCATTGGATATGGGGTTCCAAAATTGGAGCGAAATTTTTATTGATCTTATATAAACTATTTTTTTATAACGATCCATAGCTCTTAAGCGGCACTGTGTTATCATCTTCTTCTTATTCCTTATTGGTAATGAGTTACACTCGTGCTGCTATCACCCGCCGTTTTTGATTATGAAGACGCGAGAAAATGGGACAATGCAGTCGGAAAGTATTAGTAGTGCCATCTGATTTCAGTATTATCAACTTTAATTATCATGGCCGCCGTCCACCTCGTGCCGTATTTTTGGTTGTTTGCAAATATTGTTGAAATATTCGAGCAGATTTACATACATCAACTTATTTAATCGTATAAGGAACCCTTATCCACAAAAGTTTGTGAAGTGCAGTGCTTGGCTAGTGCAGTAAAGACGATATAAGCTGTGGTGCTATTGATATGCACTTTGTCTCACCTCAAAATGTATATTGCGTCGGCAGAGATTTTGTCATGACATCTGCCGTATTTTCTGTAGTTGATATCCATCTGACTTTAATTTTTCCTTCTAAAACACAGTGTTTAATGTAGTCCCCATGTGTATTAGCCATGTGACTTCTACTTTCTGTCTTTTTTCTATTTTGCAACTTTCTCTGAATTGCTTCTAGGTCATCATCAAAATTTTTCAATTTGTGATTTCCTTCCATCTGTGTGCAATCTCCTGCAGATTTGTTATCACACCATATTGTGACGGGGTATAGAGTTTTTCCTGTAATGTCTCTTATTGCTTTGTCCAAAGACATTATTTCTTGGCAAGCATTGCTCATAGCTAGATATTCTGCTTGGCAAGTGGACAGTGACACATATGCCTGTTTGTAACTTCTTCACATAATTGTGTCGCCATAGAGTTTGATTATATATCCTCCTGTTGAGAATGAATCTTCACAGTCTCTGAAACTGGCATCTGTCATTGTTTCCATATTGTTTTCTTTCGCTCTGAATGTTAGTCCTAACTCCGATGTGCCTCTGAGGCATCTAAAAATCCTTTTTACATCTTTTCAGTCACTTTCACTTGGTGATAATTGTCTTCTGGATAAGAAGTTTACTCCAAATGCAATGTCAGGTCTGGTTACACCTGCTAAGTATAGTAAGCTTCCAATTGCTTCTCTGTGTGGTGCTTCAGTTTTCATCTGATTTTCGTCTGAGGCTTTAAGTTCTCTGTTTTGAACTTGCCTTGTGACCATGGATGTTTTCTGTGGTTTACTGGTTTTCATGTTGATTTAGCACTAATAGCCATACAGACCATCTTAAACTACCTTGAACGTAGACAAATAACCTTTTGAATAATTTTAATTTACTCTATATGATTCAAAATTTATTTCTGTAAATTTGTAATCCTCTAGCTCATGTATAGCTCAAGCAATCTAATTTTGAAACAGATTTTTAAGAATCTCTCACTGTCCAAAATAACAAACAATTACTTGACAGTTATATTTTGGAAATTTCACTACTTTTACCAAAAATTAATAATGCGCTGGCAAATTAAAGGAATGCTAGCAGGACGAAACTAAAATAAAATGTCTAAACCCACTTTATTTATGAAACGAGAATATTTATTAAAAAAAATAAAGCCCGTATGAGAAAGTTCCCTTTTTAGTGCAGGAAACGTACAAAAGAAGCACTGATTCTGCACATTTGTAATATAATAAAGATATCAAGGGTTACCCCATATGTCATGCCAAAATATTTTTTGATGATAGCAATTTATATTGAACCAGTAAATTAATTCGTAAACCTTGTTCAACCTAATTATATTAAATTGTTAATTATATACCTGTATCATTAGATGTTGTGTTCTCATTTCTGAACTAAGATGAGCTACCGATCGAGCTAGAGTAACCACGTGAGATTCTAATCGTTGAAAACGTTTGTTGATATTCTGTAATCAAATATGAAAAATTAGTTCCATTCTATAATAACGGTAAGAAATAAATTAAAATAAAACATCGCTAAAAACAAAACGCTTTGCTTTTCACATAAGGCACACACCGATATTTACAGGTTCGCTGATGAACACACATACATGCACGCACATTACACACACGAAGTATACAGATATTCGAATATGCAGATATTCAAATATTATTGATAAATTCATTAAACTGTGATCGTGTAAGACTATGACGATGAGAGGAGACATCGTCTTTTTTTCCTATTCTGATTACCGGTTGTGTTACTGGATAGTATTTTCAATATACTGACCATGTTTTATAGAAGAAATTCGTATTCTTATGAAACAGATCAATTTTTTAGATTCGTCAATTGCATAATCTAAATAAAACTACTCAGTTTCATTCAAATATTTTTATTGATCTGCTGCAGCAAAAAATAATGTTAAATTTAAATGACAATTGATTTGTGTATAAAAGATTTTAGGGATTGTAATGATAATAACATATAAAATTGATAAGTTAATGATACAATCAGAAAACAAAAATCAACAAGACTTTTTTCGCAATAGCCTTTTTCCAGCTAAGAAAACAGACATAACTATTCCTGATAAATGCTGCACTACAGGATAATACTTATTTAACATGGAGTGCCATGTTGGAATTGATAGCAGGAGGACAGGTGGAATTCTGTGTGATAGGAAAAACAGGTTAGGAGCAGGAAAAGAAGGTGAAAAGGGAGAGAAAAGGAGTGAGAAGGGAAGAACAAAGGGATAGAAACACAGGGATAAATAAGGTGAAGGAAACAGAGCAAGGAGAAAACGTTAGTCGGGCGAGTAATAGGGCAACAGATAGAAGAGTTTAGGAAGCGATAGAGAAGGACAGAGAGAGAGGGTCGTATAGCATGAGCTTTACGAACGACAAAATTGAGAAGGTTATAAACGGAACAGAGAATGGGAAAGGAGCAGAAAAGCAGGTACTTAGACACCGCAGCTGAGTCTCATAAAAATCCTAGACGAAGAGGAGGAAAGTACTTAAGGGTTTGAAGCGCCAAAAGGAGGGAGAAGAGGAGGAGGTACAGGAAGGGGCAGAGGAAAGGAGGCCACCAAGCTCAAACAGAGGAAATTGGAGATCAGTCTGAGGGATAACCCTTTAAAAAGGAAAGAAAGGAGTCCGGGAGAGCAAGCAGACAAGCACAAGAAGGAAAAACGGAGATGGAAAGGACAAACAAGGAGAAGGGAATATTTGCTAAAAGTAATAAAGTAAAGAGGTCGCCACAGACGGAAAGTAATTTGAAAGGAGGGGAAGGTTAAGAAGAAGATGAGGAGAGGGGAGCTGAGAAAGAGATTGAGGGAGAGACAATAGAACGGATTCTGAATAAGCTGGATGAAATAAACAGAAAGATGGACAATGAGCAGGAAAAGAGAAAGAAAATAATGGAAAGATGGGAACAGAGGTATGGCGTATTAGAGGATAAACTGAACAAGAGAGTAGACGAAAGGCTAAAGAGGATGGAAGGCAAACCAAAGGAAGAGAGCGAAGAAAGGAATGGAAAGAAGCATTGAAGAGGGAAGAGGACGACAGGAAAACGGACAAGGAAGAATTGGAAAGCGAGTTAGAGAAGGAAAAAACAGAGAGGAAAGAGGAGATAAAAGGAATTCTAGAAAAGCTAAAAAAACTAGAAAAACAGGAGGAAAGACAGAGGAAGAGGAGAGCGCAAGCAGGACAATAAGAAGAAGGAGAAGATAAAGAAACAGTAGCATTGACAGGGTTTGCATCAGATAGCTTACTAGAAATAGAAGTATCATTATACCTAAGACTAATAAAAGAATTAGCAATAAAAATAGCTATATGAAAGCAATAAATATTTGTAATGAGCTTCCAAATCAACTAAAAGTATTAAATATAGAAAAATATTCACAAAATAGAAAAATTATAGAATGGATAAGATCCAATTGTTGAAAAATACATTTTATATATTAATAATAAGAATAGTAATAAATAAGAAATGATTAAAAAATGTGTAAATTGTTGTTTAAAACAACAATAAGAATTCTACAGCGAAAAATATATTTATGTACATAAATAGTTTTACATAGGTTAAGTTCTAATTTTAAGATTTATACATGTTTTTGTTGTAACCAGGCCTGCTAACAGGTAACTTTGTTTACCTCTGCAGGATTTTCAGGCATGATTCACATGCCATGTAAACATTTTCTGGTGAATAAATAGTAAATAGTAAAGATAGATAGGAGCGTTTGAATTATACAAGGGAGTAAGACAAGGATGCCCACTATGCCCGACACTCTTTAATGTGGTGGACGTAGAAAAAGAACTAAGTAAAGAGCAGGAAGAAGGTTTACTAGGAAAAAAGAAATTCTGGTCATTATCCTACGTGGACGATATGGTACTTCTAGCGACAAGCGCAGGAGGATTAAAGTAGATGCTGAAGAGGTTTAAGAGGATCATAAACAGGAAAGGGCTAGAGCTAGACACAGAAAAATCTAAGATAATGGTATTTAAGAACGGAGAAAGAAGAAAAAAAAGAGAAATTCTATTGGGAAAACACAGAACTAGAAATAGTAAAGAGCTTCGACTACCTAGGCTATACACTAAAAGAAAATGGTAAGGAGGTGGGTTAGATAAAACAGCTGAAGGAGCAAGCTAATACAGTGATGAGTTCAATGTGGGGGCTAGGAAAAGAGCTTTTTAGGGATAACTGGGAACTAAGAATTAGGTTATTTGATGCAATGGTCAAAAGCGTAACAGAGTATGGGGCAGAGATATGGGGATGAAAAGCAAATGAAGACTCAGAGAAAATACATAGGAAATACATGAAATGAGTGTTAAAACTAGACAGGACAACCCCGGAGCACATATTACATCTGGAGACAAAAAGATTCAGACTAGAGACAAGGACAAGAAAACGAGCGATGATGTACGAGAAAAAGCTATGTAAGGCGAAGGAGGGCACCCTATGGAGTGAATGTTGGAGGGTTTTAGAAGAGGAAACAGAAGAAAGAAAAAGGAGAAGAGAGCGCAGAAAAGTAAGAAAAGAAGAAATAAACAAAAGAGGCTGGTCAATGGCGGAATATCACAGAAGACTGAGAGAGGGAGAGTAGGTATGGGCTGAAATAGAAAGGGTGAATAAGGATATTCAGATCCAAAAATGGGAAGGGGACATGAGAGTCTCAAGAAAAGCAAGGGATGTAAAGATACTAATAGACCCAACAGGAGAGAGGCCTGAGTACCTAAAAAGAGGAGGAAACACGAGGAAGAGAGGTTTATCCACGACGGCAAGATTCAGGGTGGGGAATAAAGCCAGAGGATACAGATACTGGATGAAGGGAGAGGAAAGGAGATGCAGGCTATGCAGAGAAGAAGAGGAAACAATGGAGTACATTTTTGAACGATGTATCTATACAGAGAGCAGCTTGGAGACCTTAGAAAACAAACTTAACAGAGAGAGAAAAAATCTAGGAAAACTATATAGAGTACTGCGGAAAAGGGAAGAAAAAAAGAAAGCAGAAAGAGGATAGAGAAAGAGTAAACAAACGTTCAGAAGGAGCTTACAAAATCGGATGAGAGCAATCAAAGAAGGGAAAGATATAGTAAACACCAGTAAGAGTGAAAAAGCTCCAGATCAGGAAATAGTTGAAGGTGAGAGAGGCGCAGGAACTTTTTGTTTGCAGGGGAACAGAGATACGGAAGGTGGAAAAAATGTAACTAGAAAAAGGACTAGATAAAGGACTAGTACAGAAGAGGAATGAGGAAATGAAACAAGGTGCGAAACAAGGAAATGGACAGGCAGACAAACATTCACACGTGGTGATCGAGCTTAGTAGAGGTTAGGAAAAGCATCAGAAAGAAAAAAGAAAGCAGCAAAGAAAGTGAAATATCGAGAGAAGACAGGAAAATAGCAAGAAAGATGAGGGATTTAAAAGAAGAGGTTGAGAACTCGAAAATCAAGATGAAGCTGAAAAAAGGGTGAGGAGACAGCCTGGAGAAAAGAATGCAAGAGATAAGAGAGGATATGGAAGTAATAAAAACTAAGATGAGGAACTGGAAAAAAGTGATGGAAGAGGTAAGGGAAGCAGCTACGGAGAAGGAAACGAAGGCGGAGGTGTCGAAGAAGAAGCAAGGAATAAGAAGAGGTAGAAGAGCCGGAGACTGTACGGACAACAGGGGCAGAAGAAAGAGAAAATGAGAGAGACCGGAAAAAAAGAAAGGTAAGAGCAGATGTATGGTTTGGGAAAGAGGGCTAATTGTTCACATAAACAATTGGAATGAGAAGGACTCGCTAAAAGAATGGATGGAGGACACAATGGAAGGAGTAGCATGGGAGCTGGAAGACACGAGGACAGAGGAGACCAAAAAAGTGATCTTTAAAAAGAAGGAAGATATGGAGAAGATCTGGGAGAAGAGGGCAGAAATTGGAGAAGGAGAAAAAATAAGATTGGAGCAGTGGCTCACACATTCAGAGAGAAAGGCCAAAGCCCTTATTATAAGAGGGCTAAGGAAGAGAGAGAGAGAGAGAGAGAGAGAGAGAGAGAGAGAGAGAGAGAGAAAGAAAAAGGAAAAAGGGGGAGATGAAAAATGCCAACAGGAGGAGATAATAGCAGAAGTGCAGGGAATGAGACAAACTGACATAGCTCGTCTACAGTTACAGAGGAATCGGCACACACACGCACTCATACACATACTCCCACACATTTATACACATTCACTCACGCAAACACACGACCACACGCAGACACATCCAAATACGAAACAGCAGAACATGCAAACACATATACAAAAGATAACCTCAAAAAGACACTCATTCTAGACAGATACACACAAACATGAAACACGAAGTAAAAATAAATAAATGCAAAGAAATGTAAAAATGAAAATAATGTACAAAAGCAACAGATTGTATATGCCAGAAAGGTGACACAATAAAGTTTAATAATAACATGTTTAACATGGTGGGTCAGTATTTATTTTTTTCTGTTCCTTTTTGCGTGTAACGGGCCTAATCTTCTATCAGGACAGTGGCGACACTTCCATCTGTCTATCATCCACGGCTATGCCAGAGCCGGAATGGCAGTACGACACTTCAGGAGCCAAACGACAGTCCCGTCATCTACAACGTGTCGTACCCTACTAAAAAATCTCACGTGAAAACTCAGGTGAGATCTCAGGTGAGATAACCTGAAAAATTCGAATTTAGAAAATTTGTGATAAATTTTCTAAGTTCGAATTTTTCAAATAAAGACACTACACGACTAAAAATAGTATGAAACGTGTGAAAAATAAAAAATTGGTTAGATGAGATTTTGGCGTAAGATCTCACCTGAGATCTCACGTGAGATTTTTCAATAGGGTATGACACTTATGACGGATTATGTCGTGTTATTGCACCCTATAGTTTTCGACTTGTTAAACGACGACAGTATCACTTTATGCTCTGTCATAAATAGATGTGTTCTTATCTAAATAGTTCTTAATTCTGTTACCTAGGTCTGTATCATTTTGTGCTTTAAAAGTATAAGCTTATGTATTTTAGCAAATTAATAATTTTCCGATTTTCAAGAAAAGCCATGGAGTCATGTTAGCAAATTGTGTAAGAAGGGAAGATGCCATCCTACATTATATTAAGCACGATCAAATTTTCTCCGGTCCAATTTTTCTCCGGTCGTTTTGAGGTTGCTTATTTTATCTTGGTTAGGTGTTCATAACCGGAAGTGAACCGAAAGTGAACTAGAAGTGAACTGGAAGTAAACCGGAAATGATCGTAAGTAATCGTAAGTGATCGGAAGTGACCGAAAAACTACGTAAATATCTGTATATTATACCTTTAAATGATCTTCTACACATGTTTCGTCGAACTGGAAGTTATTCCGTGGTGTTCTGAAGACCTAAACAGAAAAAAAATAGTTAACAACATAAGGGTATCCTTCCAGCGTTTGCCAACAATAGATATGTTGCCTAAACTCTCACGGCAAGGACGTGCTGGTAAGGTGTACTTTTTCGAGAGTCATTCTAGCGCTGCATTCAAACGAATGCTGCAGCCGATCTATACAATATTTCTTTATAAATAATATTTTACGTATAAATTTTTGTTTTATGTTCAATTTTAGCATTATTTAGTAGAAGCAATTTTAATTTTTCTCTAATTCTTACCCTAGATAAAGCGACGTATAATTGACCGTGACTAAAAACTGGTGATGGTAGATAAACACCAACTTGATTGTATGATTGTCCTTGTGATTTATTATTTGTCATTGCAAAGCCTAATCTAATTGGAAATTGTTTTCGACGCATATTAAAAGGTACTTCTTTCTTATATGGTGGCTTAGATGCAAAAAATTATAACATAAATCATACACTTGATCATAATTTTTCAAAGTCAGTAGATAATTAAGTTAATTTTTGTAAGAGATATAATATATTTACGATCCCTCAAATTCGGTAGAAATATTTGTAACAATAAAATTAAGTTCTATGATTTTTTTGTCGATGATCAAAGTGACGCAATTTATTTCTATAAGCAAACATGTATTTAAATAATTTATCACTAAGCTTTGAATTTTTAGTCAATGATGGACGTAGTGGAACAATTTTTTCCTAGAGTGACTTTTTTTATTTTGATGGTTTCTACCTCTGTTATTATTATTTTTTTTTTGTAAGGCTCTAAGTAATTCATTAGCTTTGCTACAGGCTTTAAATATTAATTTTAATCATTTTAGCACGAATTTATGGATATCTTCATTTTTAGCCAAAGATACTGGGTTTCTGCCATTCTGGGATCCATACAGGAACTTTTGCACTATAAAAAGGTATCTCCATAAATTTTTTTGGTGGTCGTAGTCCGGATCGAACTCTTATTCTTATATCGAACCAATATTGAGGTTTGAATAGCTTATAAGATAGTATAACATATATGTATGACTTTGAGGGTATTTTTATTAAAAAAGTGAGAAAATTTTAATAAAAGAGGTATATTCATGTCTATAGTGAAAAATGCTTCCCTAAAGAGCTATACATTAATTAATTTGTGCTAAAAACACAAAAATTGACAAAATTGACATCTTTGGCTCCCTATCATTTTGGTAATAAGTAATTTTAAAATCTGAAAAAATTTAGGTGCATTGGAAACTGTTTCTAGAATATATTTATCGTGGGTTGAAAAAGAAAAAATATTTGATCTTCGGTTTGGCAGAGAACCACCCATATATATATATATATATATATATATATATATATATATATATATATGGTGATGTTAGATTTGACCTTTGAAGTCCTTAGAAGGTCATTTGAAGGTCAGAGTGTTTTTTTTTAATGGGAACCCCTATTTTTGACACCGGATTCAGAAAGAGCGGAATATTTTACGTCGGAAAACACATTTCTAATTATTTTCCATGACCTTTAGAAGGTCATTTCAAGGTCAAATAACAGAAAACCCATTTTTGCATGAATATTGAAGGTTAACGTGTTTTGTTTTAAACGGGAACCCTTATTTTTGTTACAACCCTATTTAATTTTTTTTTCACGAACTTTCAGAAGGTTATTTCAAGGAACAAAACTAAAAACTTCTGTTTTTGCTATTTGATAGCATTTTCTGATAGCATAATTGTAGTAAGAGTTCTTTTATTAGCAATATTCAACACTAATGTGACAAAAACCTTAATAATATTGACCTGTAAGAGGTTGTCCTTACGTTTAGCGTTACCCAGAAACAACGACGTGGACGTAGTAAGGTCTGTTTCCTTTGGGCTTGTTTAAGGAGAGTCCCCTTGCCTCTCACGATGGGGTGCTTTATAAGTGTGAGTCCCCTTGCCTCTCACTGTTTTAACCATGGAGCAAAGGTTATTTGGACAACGGGAAATTTAACGTTGGAAACAGTATTTCAAAATATGTATTTTTCATGACCTTTAGAAGGTCATTTTAAGATAAAATACCAAAAATTGTGTGATTTCAAAGACCATTTGAAGGTTAAATATTTTTTTTTTGCGGAAACATTTTGTTTGATACTATTAAAGAGCGATAGATAAATTTTCATATTGAACTTTACCCCTACTCATTTTTCTAAATTTAATTTTGCCCTTCCTCACTGTTGGAAAATGTATAAATTATTTTGAGATAATATCTTCTAGCTGAATCTGACATTTATTTACATACTATGTAATGTTTTTCGTAGTAATTAATTAAATAAAGTGTTTTTCAATAAAAAAATATTTTCCCAATAATTCGTAATAAATATTTATTCTAATAATCTATTGTGGTAATTGCCTAATAAATGTTAAATTTGTGTTAAAGTTTAACAAGTGTAATCACTTACTACTATTACTACTTCTTGAGTTTTTTGATTATTATAAAAATTGTTTGTTTATTGCACTACACATAAAATATCAATTAAAATTTTGCTGTGTTATTAAAACTTTTAAATGTCACAATGGCTGACTATTCTTCGAATGAGATTGTTGATATGATAATAGTTTAAGGAGAGTGTCACAATAATTATAATGCTGCAGCAAGACTTCGCTGAACGTTTTCCAGATAGAAGACATCCTACTAATGTCACAATACATAGTATAACTGTCAGAGCTCGTTGAGGACGCCTTGCTCGCCAACGCAGACGCCGTGAGTACAACGAAGATGATGCACGTGTTGTTACTATTCTTGCAGTTATTCATCTTGATTTTCAGCCTCATTTCACATCATTCTCATTTCTCATTCACCTCATTTCAGCAGTCGTCAAGTTGAAAGGGAAGTCGGTATTCCAAGAAGAACATTCCTGAGAATTCTAAAGAGACTTCGGTAGCATGCTTACCATATCACGCTCGTACAGGATTTAAGAATAAATCATATGCAAATGAGAATTGCATTTTGCCGATGGGCTTTTACAGACTATAGAAAATGATTCTAATTTTTTCTACTATGTCCTTTTTTCTGACGAAGCAAAATTTTATAGCGATGGACAATTAAATAGGCACAATTGTCACTATCGTGCCTATTTAATTGTCCGTCGATCAAATGAAAATCCTCATTGGCACAGAACTGTAGACCATCAGTATCGTTGGAGCCTTATGGTATGGTGCGATATTGTTAATGGGTATTTGATTGGCCCTTACTTTTTTGAGCAGAATGTTGATAGAAGCAGCTATTTACAGTATTATTAGAAGATGTTGATTTAGAAATGAGACGAAGGATGTGGTTTCAGCAGGATGGTGCAGCACCACAATTGTCCGACAATTTTTGAATCAGAATTACCGTGAAAGATGGATCGGTAGAGGAGGACCAGTTAATTGGCCTCCTAACTCACTTGACTTAACATCTCCAGACTTTTATTTGTGGAGCTACCTGAAGAATGTTGTTTTTGAAGAGTGACCCACAACTAGAGAAGACATGCAAGATCGCATTCGTCAAGCCTGTGCAGCGATTCCGAGACAAACTCTACTGAACACCTTACGACATTTTCAACGTCGTTTAACTTTGTGCCTACAAGTAAATGGAGGCAACTTCGAACAGTTGCTTCATGGTTAAAATAGTGAGAGGCAAGGGGACTCACTTTAAACAAGCACCGCATCATGAGAGGCAAAGGGACTCACGTTAATCTAGCACCCCAAAGGAAACATACCTTACTACGTCCACGTCGTTGGTTCTGGGTAACGCTAAACGTAAGGACAACCTCTTACAGGTTAATATTATTAAGGTTTTTGTCACATTAGTGTTGAATATTGCTAATAAAAGAACTCTTACTACAATTATGCTATCAGAAAATGCTATCAAATAGCGAACACAGGAGTTTTTAGTTTTTGTCCTTGAAATGACCTTCTGAAAGTTCGTGAAAAAAAAAATTAAATAGGGTAGTAACAAAAATAAGGGTTCCCGTTTAAAATAAAACACGTTAACCTTCAATATTCATGCAAAAATGGATTTTCTGTTATTTGACCTTGAAATGACCTTCTAACGGTCATGGAAAATAATTAGAAATGTGTTTTCCGACGTAAAAAGTTCCGCTCTTTCTGAATCCGGTGTCAAAAATAGGGGTTCCCATGAAAAAAAAACTCTCTGACCTTCAAATGACCTTCTAAGGACTTCAAAGGTCAAATCTAATATCACCAAAAGGTGGCCCCTTTTGCCACTAACAACTTTCGTCTGAACATTTTTTTTTTGAATAACACCTCGGAACAGAGTAATTGGGGTTTATAGATTAAAATGGCCCACCCTGTATATATATGACTTTGAAAGTATTTTTAATGAAAATTTAAGAAAATTTTACAAAAAAAAGTATCTATATGTTATATCTAAAAAAAATTCAGGGGCATTGGAAACACTTTTTAGAATATATTTACCGCGGGTTGCAGAAGAAAACAATTTTGGCCGGCTGATCTCACAGAGAATCACTTATATATATATATATATATAGATATATATAGATATATATATATATATTATATAGCAATTAGCATATAGATTATAGACCTTAGCGACGAGATCAACGACGTCGCGGATGTTGTTGTTTATGTTCGGTCTGATCGTGACAGCTGATGAGCTGAGTCGTGTATGATTAGAATAAAGAGAGTTTGAGTTTAAGTTGTGCTTTTATAAATAACGTGTTGTTACTTACATTAACCCGTACCTGGTTATAACATTTTGGGGGCTCGTCCGGGATGGATTATTCAAACACCATGGAAGAAATGAATTACTGGCTAGAGGTCGCATCACGGATCCTTGAGAGACAAAGAAATATTCTTTTGCATAGAATAAAGGAAGAGGCGAGATACATTCTTCTTCATCTAAAAGATTCACGAAATAGTTCATCGAGGAAAGAGATTTATTACAAGAACCTCTGTCAACTTAATATCGCGATGGAAAAACAATTTTGTGAAGAAACAGAGATAAGAATGAAGATTGAAGATGGAGATTGAAATTGGAGATTGAATTGAAACATCAACAGCTACTTGTCGATTTTGAAGAAAGAATCGATCCTGAAACTGAACAGCAGTACGATGAGGAATTAGCAAAACAACATCATTTTCATCTTCTTCTCGTCAACAACTGTATTACCCTGCTTGAAAAACAGAAAGAACTTCGACTTCGATTTAAACAGCTAAGTCTTTCACAAATCACAAACACAGATATAAGTATACTAAGACATTTAGATAAACAAGACAAAGATTTATTAGAAATGTTAGATGATTTTTCGGATGTGTCAGTGACGAATGCCGTTGTTAATGACACCATTCTAAACCAAAACTTTAATGTTAACACATGTAGTGATAGGTTACATTTAGGATTAGAAATACCAGTAACGAATGCCGTGGTTGCTGATATTTCTTATAGGGGACTTATAAAACAAACAGATTTTGAGACAAAGAAAATAAAATCATTGATATTTAAATTACACAAACATGATTATAACAAGGTTAGGAATCTGAATGAGCCATCAATGAATGCCGCTATTGATGGCACTATTCTGAAATTAGATGAAAGTAAAGATACACTTAGAAAAATTACAGAGACAGATTTATCTTATTCTCAAGACAGTTTTAGTTTGACAATCAAAGATGTGATACTACAGATGTTGGGTTCATTCCGTTTTAGATCCACAAGATTTAGAACGAGAATTTCGATGTCTGGGGTGTCTAAATTCCTAAGTATGTCGTCTACATCTTTGCCGTTCGATGGAGGAGGATGGCCGAGAATGACCCTATACTGACATACACCAACACAGATGACAACTCCTGACTAAGACACTTCACCTGATTGACGCACCTACCCGGATTTAACCTGATTGCACCTATTTATGAAAACTGCTCTGCTCACGGTTCTTTTGAGCTGTGATTTTTCCCGTGGGCGTGAAGGTGAATACCAGAGCAGGGACTTGAGGTTCCACGGCACATCAACTCCCCACTCATGTCCAAAGACACATAATGGAACTTAACAGCAGACAAAGAATGAGAAAGAGAACGAAAGAGAGAAGCTGAATTTGCTTATGAAGATGGGAAAAGAAAGACAAGGAGAAGGGAATTCAACCGCTTGATGTTTGAATTCGGATGAATGGATATTGTTTCTATTCCTGTTAAGTGATGATTGGATTCTTCACCTGGAAGCGCCGCTCGGTAACTTGAAGCCTTGGTTTGGGTCAAGGTAGAGGACGTTGGTGGGATCCTGTAAGTGATCATTGGAATAAGAAGAGTCCTGTTAAGTAGTGATTGGTGCTACATCTGTAAGCATTGCTCGGTAACTTAATGCCTATAGTATGGGTCAAGGTAGAGGATGTTGATGTCAGTTCCTGTAAGTCATTATTGGGCTGAAGAAGAGTTGCTTTGAGAGATTTGAAGTTTGAAGGATGACCGTTGGTGGATGGATGTTTTAGATTGTCGGGACGACAATCTGAAAAGGAGAGGGCAATGTTGTGACCGAGCCTGAATGTTGCGCGATTCGGACACCAAGAATCGCGCATAGCGACTTTAGCAACGAGATCAACGACGTCGCGGATGTTGTTGTTTATGTTCAGTCTGATCGTGACAGCTGATGAGCTGAGTCGTGTATGATTAGACTAAAGAGAGTTTGAGTTTAAGTTGTGCTTTTATAAATAACGTGTTGTTATTTACATTAACCCGTACCTGATTATAACAATATATATGGTATAATATTCTTAAATAAATTGAATATTTTCTTAATTCCAAAATTTAAAAATCTAAATTTTATAATATAGAATGATTTTAGTCAAATACCTCAACTATAAAATTAACTAAGTCATATTATCTTTAAGAATATTGATTTGTCTCTATTGGTCTTCCCGAGGCAGGTTGTGTGGTGAGAAAAGAGAGAAAGAACTTTAAGACATTTTCTCTTTTCTTCTCAACGTTTTGACGGACAATGCCGCCCACATCAGGAGACTGATGTGAAAAAATTTATTAAAAACTTCTTAGTGTATAATGTATGAACAGTGTGAAAATAGAACTAACAATTATGTAGAAGATCGATACAAAATTTTGTTGAGAAGGTGCTTCCCCGCCGCGCGGCAGTGTTTCTCTCACAGTTGTTCGATTCTAATTCGCGCGAGTCGAGATTTTTGTCGTGTTTATATAGCGCGGAGCATCGAGAAGAAAGTCGAGCGGCCGTGTTGACAATTTCTTCCGCTATTGAAAACAACGTTTTCTATAAACTTGAATGTAATGATTGCTTTGCCACGTATGTAGACCAAACAAAAAGTTATGTGTATTGTAACGAGTTGAGCACCGCGGCTTAGTCGTAGCGGTATGAGTACAGAACTTTGCTCGTGATCTCGCGTGTTGTGCTGTGTCCAGCGTATCATATTATATCTTGTGTGTGAGTGCACGCGGAATCCGGGTTTCCGGATCTTTCTGCTTAAGGGTCCAGCAACGTCTAGTCTGGTAGTCTGTCCGGTATCAGGAGTGTCGGCGACGAGAACGAGAAGGTTTGTATGACGCGCAGTGACTGTGATTGTGTGCATGAGAGTGTATATCACCCGCGTGAGGGTGATCCGGCACGCGCAACCTTCACGGCGATATACGCATACGCATACGAGCGATTATTCCAGTGTCGCGGCGAGTCGTAAAGTTGTTGGCGACTCGCGTATTATTATTATTTTATATACTTGTAAACTCACGGTTTTGACGCGCTAATAAAATATAACTAAGCCTTATTATTTTACGTGCTTTTGCGTCATTTATAAACCTCGCTCGTTTACTTCCGACTCCTGTTCCTCCCTGCGAATACCGCCGTCTCGGCGGGCGTTATTTATTAGTACTTATCTAACGCAGTTGAGCAGCCGAGCACGCGCCAAGCGGCGCGTAGATCCAGCAAAAGAGAAGCAGCTGATACAGCTGCATGCAACGGAAGTGTTTCGCGAACGTAAAGGAGTCCTCCACCGCATCGAGGGAACGCGATCCATTTGTTTAGCGCGTTATTCGTTAATCAAATTTACACCCCGTTACATTAGCGCCCAGTTCGTGGGTTACTTAGGAAGGAACGCGCAAATATTGTAATTTTCGCGATTTTCGACGCGAGCGAGAAACCGTTGTGAATGTCAGAAGGTCGCGCGAGGGACGTAAACACGAGCATTCCCGTGTTGTTTACGTCGCGCTCAAATCAGGCGGATTTGAGCGGCGTTCGAATTTATTCGTGCGGCGTATACAAATAATTCGAACGCAATTCACACGAGAAGTCTGTGAATAATAATCGGAGATTTTTGTTGCCAGGCCGAGAACAAATATCTACTGATATTATCACACGACGTAGAATTAAACGACTCGGAGCAGCGAAACTTGAAACTGACACTAGTATTGCATGCTCTTCGAGTCGAATAATTTTTTATTTGTTGTTGGGAGAATTTTAAAGCACTCTCGTTAGGATATAGAGTAGCATGATTTTTTTTCGTAACGTATCGTGTGAAAGCAGAACGTGTATGCGAAATTGTAAGTTGTTTAATTATTAACAATTATTCAGAAAAAGGCAGCAAACCGACAACACAAACGCGTGTAGCAGCAAAGTATAGTCCACGCACGCTATAGCGGAGTGAAGCACGCAGCGGCGCGAGTGTGTGAGAGAGAGTGCGAGCGCTTGCGGTGCTACATAGAGGAAATTCTACGAGAACAAGACGGGCGCGAGGTATATAGTCACTTCCACGGGAAGACGCGGAACAGTATACGCCTAGTTGTCAGCCAAGAAGATCTCAAGATTTGTCAAGAAGAGAACACACTTGACTCGCAGATCGAGATATACGCATAATTCCGCGAAAAATATTATCGTCTTTTTGCGGATTTTTTTTTTTTTTTTTTTTGGGTGTATGAGTGCGTATATGCCTGTAGCACAAACTGTGCGTTGCAAGTGAGAGCATAGCGGTACTACGAGTGCGCGCGCCAGAAGCAATTCGTGCTTATCTGGCGTAATTAAATTTTTTTTTACAGATTTCACTCCAATTATACGAATTTGATTTTTCGTTTTATTCGATTTCGCGTAGTAATCTACGTCACAGCGACGCGCTTAGGTGTGCAAGTGTGTGAGTAGAAAGGTTGTATTTATGCAGTTTACGTTGTAGCAACAAGAATACAATCTAGGGGCTATCTGGAGTGAGTGCGTAGGATAGGAAGCTACCACGTTGTTGTTGCGCAACCGCGAAACGTCCTTTGGATGCAGAAGATACACCAACATGACGAAGAAAGTAGAGAAGGTCGTCGAGAATTGGTGCGTGGGCATTGACGAAGAAGAGATGGACGATGTCCTCGAGAGTATGCAGTTGAAGCCAGACGGCAAGCGATTAGATCGAAGAGAATAGAGTCGTCACGATAGAGGTGCCGGTAGGGAATCTGGTCACGACAGTAATCACGACAACGACGACAACGACGACAACGACAACGCCGACAACTACGGCGGGCGAAGGCAAAGACGAATACGTCTTCCAAAACGGAAAGTTCCGCAGTGTGAAGGTCACCGCAGCACGCGCAGTCATGGGCGCAGCGGCAGTGACCGGCGGATTAGAGACCAGATCTCACAAGGAAAGGTACCCAACCCGAACTCACCGATTTTGATGATTTTCA
>JAZHPH010000102.1:0-82727 GCA_037356405.1 Nasonia oneida
TTTCTTAGTTTTTCTTAGTTTCCCTTAGCCTTTCTGAATTAATCTTAAGCTTTATCATTTTTTTAACGTTTTTTAAGATTTTTTCTCAGTATTGTTATATATCTTTTAAAAAGATTTTCCTAGTTTTTCTTAGTTTTTCTGAATTAATTTCAAACTTTACCGTGTTTTCTTAATATTTCTTAGTTTTTCTTAACATTTTTTTGTTAGTCAATTTATACTAAAACTATGAGATTAAACTGAACATTTTTTCCTTGATTCTTTTTGTACCTATTTCGGAGGAAGTAGCTCTTTCAAACTCAGTTAATTCGCAATTTTCCAAAAATGAAAAAAATGTTCCATTACAATATAAGGACAATAAGAATATTATATTTCGAATACAACCGTGGCGCCGAGCTAAAGTTCTTGCCTCTGAACCGAAAGGTCTAGGATTCGAATCTCAGGGTAGGTTTTTTTTTGGAATAATAATATAAATTTTTTTACGGAAATTCTATAAAAGTTACTGTTAAGGAAAATTCCTCGACATTGTATCTAGAATATTCGACGACTGGCGCAAGCGCTTAAGCGAGTATGTATAATGTATATATGAAGGTGTGTATAGGTATCTAAACATGAATGTTTTTCTGGACGATAGGCTCGGCGCGAGCATCAAGCGACACGATAGTCTGGCCCTCGATATATATGGACGGGTGATATTTTCGGAAGCCCTCGAGTATGTTAGAGTAAGAGGTGGAGAGTGCTTTGTTGAGGTCATATCACTTGTAACTACAATAAACTCTATTATAACTACACTGCGCCTATTTTACATTTTACTCTGCTCCTATAATCTTTAACAGTTACTATAAACTAAAAATCACTAAGAAAAACTAAGAAAAGTTAAGGAAAGTTAAGAAAATCCAAGAATCAGCGAGAAATTTGTCCATTGTTGTGTAATAATTCTTAGGTTTTCTCATTTTTTTATTAATCTTTCTTACAATATCCTGGCTTTTCTTATTTTTTATAAGCACCATTTTTTTTCTTTTAATTACATTCCATAGTTTTTCTTAATTTTAATTTCTACCAGGGTTGCTCTTATGCGCATCTGTTGGTACCTATTTGAAATATATTAACCTAATCTTTCATCTTTAAAAGGATTCATTAGGATGTATTACGTTATTAACTCAATATTGCAAGTTGAAAATTTGATCGTTGAATTTCTTTCCGTCAGAATTTCTTCTCCCGAGATTTTGTCTTATCCGGTCACGTGACTTCCGGTCAGATGTATTATTCGCCAGTGGTTACAGCAGTTATAATCTACTTTACCGACATTATATATATTATGTATATATAATAATGCTATACGATTATATGCACGATGGGATCAACGTCCAAAACAATAGTAGCTTGTTGTCTATCAAATAGATCAGGAATTCAAAGCGACTATGCTTTGTAAAAGATGTGTATATGCGAAGAACTAGGATTAGTGTTAAGAAATGGAAATCCAAAAGGGGACGAAGAAGGAGAGATTACATATATTGTGGAGGGAATGGGTTTGGTGCTCGACCAGGTGATGGAGATAGAAACAGAGAAGGGAAGCATAATAAAAGAAATAGGAATCATAAAGCGTATAGAATCTGACCATCTTCCGGTAGCCTTCTCAATAGAAAAGGGGGAAAGAAAAGATAGAGCCACAAGAGAGAGGAAGGAGGGTAAAAATAAAAGATTTAAATGGAAGGAGAGGCGGGGGCGGAGTATAGGAATGTAATGAAAAAAAAAGTGGAAAGAGTTAAAAGAGAGAGAAAGGAACAACCAGGAAAGTTGGGACAAGTTAAAGAGAAATAAAGGACACGGAGAAAGGGGTAGGGAGAAAATAATAGAAAATAGTTGGGAAATGGAAGAACAGAAAAAGAAGGTGTTCAAAGCACTGGAGTGGTGGATAGGAACTAAAGGGGAGAGGGAAGAAGAAAAAGAAAAAGAAAAGCAAGGAAAGGGCGATTCTAAGAAAATTAAGGGGAGAGAGCAAAAGGCAATGGGCAGAAAAAAGGTGGGAGAGAGTAGAAAAATGCAGAAATGTAAATAAATTCTGGGAGGCAATACGAGGAAAGAAAGAAAAGGGGGAATGATAGAAAAACAAAAGTGGAGAGACCATTTTGAGAGGTTACTGGGAGGTGGAGGGGGGGGATAAATAGGCATAAGGAAACAAGTGAAAAGACCAGGGAAAAAAGAAGGCAAAAAATGAGGAGGGGGAGAAAATAGAGAATCTATAGAGGGGAATATATAGGAAAACAGAAAACGAGGTAATCACAGGTGATGGGATAACGGAGAGTTTCGAAACATACAAGGGAGTAAGGCAGGGCTGCCCTTTAAGTCCGGCCTTATGTAGCATATATATGGAAGATTTAGAGGAAAGATGAGAAGACAAAAAAGAGGGAGGGGGGAGTAATTGGAGGAGTAAAAATCTACTGCCTGGAATTTACAGATGATGTGATCGCATTAGCGGACACGAGGGAAGTATTACAAAGTATGTTAGGGGATCTAAGCAAATATTGTAAAGAAAATAGGATGACTCTGAACACAAAAAAGACGAAAGTCATGTGTTTCAGAAAGGGAGGGAGGAGAGACAAGAAAGATTAATGGTGGTTCGAAGGGAAGGAGTTAGAGATAGTAAACGAATATAAATATCTGGGACAATGGTTTATGACAACAAATTCATATGGGTTGCAGGTAAAAAAGGGCGAGAAAAGCTAGGAACGTGACAAATATGGTATGGGGAATGTGGAAAAGAGCTAGGATAGAAAGCTTAAAAAGGAGGACTTACTTATTAGAAGTGATAGTAAGGTCAAGCTGCTTATATGGAGCGGAGATATGGGGATGGGAGTAGTAAGAAGGACTATATAGCGATACAGGCTTTATTGATTTCCCCATCCCCTCGGCTTTGGAGGCCTAGGCCGGTATAGCGCACATGGTGTTCCCCCGTCTGTCTCGTTATCTCTCTCTCCCTCGGCCGGAGGGCCTGTTATGGCGTAGGTCATTTTTGATTTTTCGGGGGCTGATAAGAAGTACCTGTTGCTGAATGAGCATTAAATAATGCAACAGATATGTCCTTATTTGAGTCTGACATGGTGTTGAAGCGCTATATTTGCGCTCTCCACTTTCACGTATGCATAGTGAATCTGTTGTACATACTCAGTGTCTCGTGTCTTTTTTTTTCAAATGTTAGTTGTTCTATACGTATAGATATTTTTGTGGCCCTGAAAAGGGCCGATGGTTTCTATGAAATATAAATTATAATTTTTATAACCCTTTTTTCAGGTATAGATTCGGTATTTATAGAGTATTTTCCTGTAAATCATTTAAAGGAGTTTTCTTCTTCCTTCTTTTGTTTTTTTTTATCATCGACGAGTGCTTGTAACCGGTCTTTTTTTGCGCTGTGCTTCTGACTTATCTTGGTTGCCTAGTCGTCTCGCAAGTGAGACGCGACGATGATCGGGTGCTATTTATAGCGGTAAAATAATAGTTGCAAAGAGAGGGAAAACGTTACGATCTCCTGATAGGTAAACATTTATTGTCAAAGACGATTCTCTCGTTTAAATTATCTGTTCTGTTGGTTCTGCGAAATGTTTCTAATTTAGTGTGTCGTTTTTTATAACTCTCTATAACAGTCTTTTTTTACCCCACTGTCATTCGAATGTGCTAACGCTAATTTTCCTGCACATACACCCATCTTGCGCATTGGCTGATTGCCGAATAAGGATCTTTAATAATTGTTGCAGTATAAATAAGGAAAAGTGTGATGGTGAATAATAATAAAATGTTTTTTTTAATGTATTAAAAGTTTATTCAGGAAAGTATATACATGGTATACGCAAGAGGTTAAATTTTTGGGCGAATTTTACATAATTTAGCACATATTTTGCGATGAACGGTAAACCGCGCACGAGGATTTCGGATAATACAATTCTCAAATATTGCTCTTTAGAATTGTCGTTGTATCGTCAACCATTTCATCCAGTACAAAACCTTCTATAGCGATGTTATTTCTCGAATAAAACTGTTTGAATTTCTTGAAATCTGTCAAAATGTTTTTAATTTTTTGTGGTTCTTCGACTTCCAGAGCAGTCTTCAAATATTCGAGAATGTAGTCGTAGGTGCGGTTTACCTTACCGACTAGAGTTTTCAAAAAATCCAAGCGTTGATCGACCAGTGAACTGTGTACACGGAGTCCTTCGAATGTTGGGTGTTGCATGACTAAACCCGGTGGGTTAAATGTTTTCATTTTTTTACAAACGGGCTGAGCGATTTCTCCTCCTTCGTCTTCTTTGCTTGGCTGTGTATTTTTAGGCCTTTCGTCGATTGTGATTGCCTTGATGCCGTACGCGGTTAAAAAGTTTAAGTCTTGATTTGTAAGATAGATTTTAACAGGGTGTCCAAATTCGTGATAAAACGAATAAGAATTATTCAAATAAGCTGTTATAGCGTCAAACAGATCTTTTAAGAGATTCCAGCTGTTTTCGTCAAGAGTTGTGTTTTTTTACATGGGCCCGTTACTTATGAGTTTAATAACTTGATGATAGTACCCATCACTGTACTCCAGGGCGATGCAGACTCTCTTTGAGTTGTATTTGTTGAGCGCGTAGGTCGTCGACAGCAGTAGATTTGGAAATTCAGCAGTCGGACCACGTTTGCCGGGTGTTTGACAGTTCGCCATGGTGAAGCACAAACAAATTTCACGGTACTATCTCACTCGTAAAAGAAAAAAGTTGTTATAGCGTACAAGCGCACAGTCAGAAAAGAAAAATTCATTACTGATTAATAAAGGAATACATGTGTGTAGGTAGAATGAGAACACATTCATACGTTTAATTTTTTTCTTTATTCAAGGTTACAAATACATCAAACACATCTTAGTCTAGAGGTACATACTTGATTACATGGTTCTGAGCCTAGAGAACGCTCATCAGCAAATGTAGACGCCTGCTTACATTTTTTATATTTAAGTTTATTGCGTTTCTTTTTATAAAATTTGACGACCAAGGTATCGTTTTGCCAAGTGTCGATTTTGTCCACCACGTCCCTTCCACGAAATTACACAGTGTTACCTCTTCGAGACCACATATGCTTTTGAATAGCTTGATAAAACACGTCAGTGCCAGTCTCTTGTATTTTTTCCAATATTTCACTGGGCACATGTGAATGGATCCACTTTCGTAGTATGTGTGCTCTCAAGAGCGCACAGTACGATCTTTTATATATAATCCAGCTGTCGTGTAATCTTCGAGATTCTCGATGGTGCGCATCGTTATAGATTGTACATATCGTGCTTTCTCCAGGCCCTTGACGGATATTCTTTTAGCCGTTCTAGCAAGGTTATACAGGTGATAGTGTAATTTTGGTAGTGTTATATCGTCCTCGAACCAGTGTATGCCAAAATGTCGCGTTGCTGCATAGTCGTTGGCGATCCTTAAGGAGCAGGGTAACTTTGCAAACTCGTGCGGTGGCAAAATCACCCAATGAGAAATGATGTGTTCTTGCAGAGAAACTACAGCCACTTCTTTGGGCAAAAACTTGTCGTCTTTGTCCCTGAACCCCTGAAGTTCTATCACGCAATCATAATCCATGGCGAATGTATCGGGTGCTGCTGTCGCTGATCAACTGAGTCGACGATATACAGCGTCAAGACTCTTATACCTTTTTTTCTCTCTTCCTCCCTCCAGCCACTTTAAGAATTAAAGTCCGTTATAATTTGTCTATTTGAGTCGATTTCGAGCACGTTGTCAAACTCTGCGTAAATAATGCGAAACGCACCCCAACGCGTAGAGACCCCGAGCGAATGAGATTCCAATGGCTGGTAAAATGCGCTAACAAATCCGGTGTCAGATCGAAAGCAAACAGGCAACATTCGTTGGGATAACCGTAACGGTCGATATCGAGACCCTTGTTTAGGTAATGTATACCTGTGCCGGAAAAAGCGTATGATAAGCGTCTACGTATAGCTTATGGTCACCGGTAAAGCGTGGCTGCAACGGCCTGCTGGGGACTTGAACGCCGTCCACGTAGAGCGAAATAAAATTTATGTTAAAGTGTTGAAAATTAAAAGGGTTGAGCTTTCTATTGCCGTTGAAGGCTTTATTTTTAACAAAGCCCAGGATGATCCTTTTGGGTAGCTGTCCGAGTATAACGTTGTCCAGTGTGTCGCCGAGTATACCGCTGTTCAGCGTAAATGACTTGACTTCGGCCCTTGTTAAGGGGTACTTGGCTGTTGTTTTAGCAAGAGCGTTCGCGTGCGCTAGTAAAATACCCAGTCTTATCTTGGCTCGACTCACGATCAGTGTAGCCTCCTTGATGTGAATAGAAAATTTTCCGTCGTCGGACCAGTCCATGAGGCAAAAGACGCTTGGCAAAAGGACCTATATATATGTTGCCGCTCATTTCAGCCGATCGCTAAGGGCTTCTTTGAAATTAGCACCGTTATTGGCGACGTCGTCGATTACATTCAGACCCGCGCGAACAGCTTCTTTGCTAACCGATTTGGCACCGCGCGCGAGATAAGGTGCTATTCGACGAAAAATCAAGCCAAGAAAGCTTCCAATACCCGAATCTCGTTGGTAAGTCGCTCCGGTGTATACAGATTTTACACCGACGCCGCCACCGACTTGGTCGTTGTAGTAATGAATATAATGACTTATTTTTATGCCTACAGATTACGCTTAAAGTGTAGCGTAACCGTCAGTGTCCCGTACTTGAATGGTATTTTTACCGTGCTGATCTCTTATATCGATTACGATATTTTGGAAAGAGTGCTGCAGCAGTGAAATGTAATGGATCGGTGCAAACTGTTTAACCATGTACGTGCCGAATTTGTACTTTGAGTTTTTAAAAGCAACTATGCGCATAAGTGCTGCTTGCGTATCGCCGACCGTGTATGGTGTGCATATGTCTGTATAGACGTAAAGCTGATCGGGCACAGCGCGTGCCAAAGAGGCAGGTCTGCTACCCACGTTATTGCTTACACCCAAATTCGATATTATAAAAGTGCCCGTTTGTCTGTGCACCTTCGGCATCTTCGAATCCAAATATGCGCCGAATTTTTTCATTAAAGCTTGTATAATGAGGATCTTTACACTTACAAGTACGTCTCAAGGCGTAGTATCCTTTCTGAAATTCAGTCGGAGCGAGTATTTGATGCTCGCGAGAATCTCGTACTTTGTTCAATTTTTCGGCCAGTTGGTCCACAGTTTCGTATATTCCATAAGGAAAATTGTAGTACTGATCGCCGTCTTTGCTGGTCTCACTGCCAAGTTCAAAAGTGTAGTACGCCTCGGATTCTTGAATATGCATAACGGTGCGTGGTACGTAGATCTCGGAAAGACCCACGTGCCAATCTCCTGTCAGTCTTATTTCGCGGCACAGATGCGTGCTGAAACAAGTTGTCGCGTTATCGGGAAAATAGACCAAGATGCTGTTACTCGGTAGCACGAGATAACAATCGTCCGCGTAATCGATAGTTTAAACACCTTCGATATCGCTCGCTTTTACCCAAGAGTTTATGATGACGAGTATGTAACAGAATCCGTCATTCGCTTCTTTGAGCGCGGTTAATTGACACAAATCTGCCTCCCAAACGTCGTCAATGTTGGTGGCGTTATAGTGCAATCTTCAAATTTGTTTGCGTATCGGATGATGAAGCGTGTACGTGTCCTGGTTGCTCAGCCACTCGTAGATGCGACTCTTCTTTGCTCGTTAAAGATTTATCTCGAGTATTGACACGGAAGAGATTTCGAGCACCGACGTAACCGGCCTCGTGTCCGGGATCATAATACTGTTTCTCAAACTTCATACCGGCAGATTTAACCATCTTTTTTCACGAGCCGATCGTCTTGGCGGCTGCGGCTCGTGTCTGATTTTACTCGGCGGCGGTGACGTGGCTACTGTATCCGTACTTCTGCGTTTCGCTACCTTTATTCAAGCCGATATTTGTCTAATCATTTTTTAAACGCGCGTATTCCCGTCGAATTGATTCGGCGTTTCGGAGCTGGCGATAAACTTTGCAAATTGAAATTGTCCAACGGGCGGATCGTACTGAGCATCTTTTTTTAGCTTTATTTATATATCGCTCAGTAAGTCTGCGATATTCGATTGAAGCACGAGATTACCGTCTATGATAACGCCACACGTATTGTTCCATTTGAGCCGATCGGACTCGTTAACCTGCCAGTGTTTAAGCAACAAGCGTGCTTTTTTCTGATGAATTTTCGGCATGCTTTCGATAATAGTTTCTTCCGAGAGCGGTGTCGCGAGATTCTCATCGCAAGGCTCTTCGAGTTGTTCGCTTTCCTTAAAGAACAGAAATCTCCGCAGTGCTTGCAAGTAGTTTTTACACTTTTCCTCTTCACTGTTAAATTTTTTTGAATTAAGAATCTCGTGCATTTCCGCGTCTAGTCGTCATAAGTTATCCTCAAGCGTTTGTACACTGCCGTCGGTTGTTGGTGGTATTGGTATCGAGTGCTGCTAAACAGTCGAAAACTGGGCAGTATTTCGTAAACGCTCGGCCATCGTCTCCGGTACAACAATCATTTTTCTGGCATGCTCCATGTTAGTGTAAAATTTTCGAAAAAATCGTGCTGATGAGCGGTTCGAGAAGCAGCGGTGAGAAAAAACCACCGCTCTGAATTATAGTGCGTTTTTGGAGTTTCCAAGTACCAGCGGTGTAAGTGCTGCGATCGATTTTCTCAAGACGCGTTTGTGCTTTTTTAGACGACGTTTTTCACATTCTTTGATTTCGACTATTCCGTGTAAGACGTTGAGCGTGCACTCGCAGATACACTTGATAAGCTGTTTATCAGCGGTCCGTATCAAGGCGTCGCGTTGTTTTGCGTGGGGGTGACAGTACGTTCAAAAGTGCAACGTGCTTTTTAAAAAAATGTTTACCACAAACAATACGTGGATCGGTGCTGCTGCTGCAGGATGTTCGTGCGGTCGTCGTCACAGAGTCTGCTTTAGGCTCGTTACAATCAGCACATTAAATAATGTTGTGTATCGCACTCTGCGTCTATCGTCGAGTCGTTTTGCAGCGATGAGGCACGTACGCGTATTGCAGCTGATCGTCGGGAAAAAAAACACATGTTCGGAATCGAAAGTCGTCCGGCGTATCTTGTTTTAGATCCAAGAGTAGATAGCTATGGGGACAACTACATGCGTTCATGTAGGCCTCTTGCAGAAATTTTGAGTCATCGGGATAAACTTGTCGCGCTAGGTACTGGATTTGCGCACGGTTGCGAGGATTCTTGTACAAAACGATGTAATTCGAATTGAAAGACAAATCACGCTGATTTGCACCTTTGTAAAAAAGATTCTGACATAGATATATAGTGTATATGTTTTTGTGATGACAGCCGCGTACAAATAAGTCGAGTACTACACTGTTAGAAGATTCACGCATCAATTCGTCTAAAATAAGCAATTTTTTCTTATCGTTATCGTTGGAATAGTCGCTTGGCTGTGACGATCGTTCCCGAAACTCTGTATTCAGATTACCGGGTATTTTGAATTCGCTCCTATAGTTATCTTGCCATTCACCACAGTAAAATAAGACGCGATCAAAGCGCACGTTGCACATTTCAGGCAGATAAGCGAGAAACCGTTTTAAGAATACGGTTTTTCCACACATCTTTGGGCCTGATATGATGCACGTGAACAAATTCTTCCAGCGAATATCCATCTTTGTAACTGACAAAAATAAACAACCGTCCACCTTTTTTATTGTCGTCGATCCCCGCAGCGGCGGCGGCGCGGTCGATGCACGTCACAGTCAGCTTATCGCGTGCCTCGTTATCAGCTGTTTTCCCGGGCGGGCAGGCGCAAGATAAGCTGAAACAGCGCGACCGCTACTTTCTAGCTTACTACACGCCGCGTGATCAGCTGATGATCGGCCGTCGCGATAATAAGCTGATTTTTGGAGTGATGAGTTATGGTAAATAGATTTTTTTTTACTTCTACAGTATAGATAGGAATACATCAAGGTAAGTTTTTACTTTTATTTTAAATCATATTTATTGAGATGTAGACATATTTTACAATGGGTTATTTCTTTTATAACCAAAAGGAAGAGAACAGTTTTTTCATGATACGTGCACGAAAAAGGCCACTTTCCATGCATGTAAAATGAATGAAAAATCGAGTTTTTCTTAGCAGCGGGAAAAAACTACTACTCCTTTGGGAGGAAAAAACTTTTATATTAATAATAAAAAAACTTTGTTATAAATAAATACTCCCTTGGGAGGAAAAAGTCTTTTCTTCCCAAGGGAGTATTTTTTTCCAGAAAAATTTACTCCCTCGGAAGGAAAAAGTTTTTTCCTTTTGCAGCCTATCTGATGGATGTGTGTAGATATAAGTATTTTCAAAATTTTCTAATTTTTTAAAATCAGTTTGAAATTTTTAAAATTTTCAGAATTTTTGAAATTTTCGAAATTTCAAAAAATTTTCAAATTTCAAAATTTTTCGAAATATTCAAAATTTTTTAAATTTAAAAATTTTTTTTAATTTAAAAGTCCTTGAATTTCCCACTTCTTTCATATACATGATAAGTGGCCTAGGCCTATTCGTACACTTATCATAAAAATTACGGTGTGCAACAAGGGGGGAGTGGCTTTTTCAGACTCGGGTGATGTTTTGACCACTTGTGTCCGTCTCGGGCGCCCACGGCGCCCTCGACTCCTACTCGTGCTCTAAACATCACCCTCGCTAGAAAAAGCCAATTTTCTTCCCTAGTTGCACAATTTACTATTCGACACATATCGTCTTTTTTTAAGAACAACGCTACAAGTTTTGAACTCGTCACGAGTCACAACCTCGTGAGTAAGTGTGCGTCTGATTGTTGAAAAGTGTACCTTAATTGTACACTTGTCCTTGACAGTGTCGACATCGCTATTGTCGTTGTCGCTTTTGTCGGCATTTTCACTAAATTCATTGTCAATTAGAGATTTTATGCTGTCAAAATTTATCTTCAAAGAATTATTGTAATTTGGACGTATACCTTTGACTTTACAACATTCTATAATGGCACCGGTGCCCGGTGTAATTGCCCGAAAAGCGAAAATTTCGGCGCTGCAGATATCATGGTTTCTATGTACGTACCCGCGCCATAACTTCTTAACTCATCCGTCATAGCACCTAAGATATTACTTATTGGTGGCTCATATTCGTCCGGGTCGTTTTCATTTTTCACAAAAATGCACGAGTCTGTATCGCAGTATAGTAGGCGCGATCCGAGTTTTTCCAAGTAACCATACAGTTCGAGGGGTGCTTGCGTCGTTGTGTACGCAGCTATGACGACATTCGTATAGGGTGTCGACGTTACAGCTTCTTCTCTGAATTGCCAATTTACATACGGAATATCATCATTGATAGGTAAAATGTCAAAAACTTCCTTTTTGGTAGTAAATAAAAGCTTCAACAAGTTTTCGCGTGATTTCACAACAGTGGTTTGTTTCATATTTGTGCAAATCCGGAAAAAACTGGACACTTCAGGGGGTCTGAGTGAACAAATTTGAAATTTAAGGGCACACCTACCTGACCAACTTTTTTGGGTTTCTTAGGCCACCCAGAACCCGACAAACCTTGGGTTCCCAAGATTAAAAAATACCTATTTTTTTCCGGGCAGTTGAAATTCTCTTATGGGAATTTAACAGGGGGAAAATAAACGAAAATTAGCCATGGTTCAACTTTACCCACTCAGTGTCTGAAGGTGCAATCCTAAAATGTGTATTACTAGGATCGAAGTATCAGAAGAGAGCTTCAATTTGAGGGCTGGTGAATTCATGAATACTTGGATTTTTTACGAAAATCGGCGATTTTTCTTTTTTTTTTAAATCCTTATAACTTTTGAGCCCAGCGGTCAATTTTGACCATCCGGGGCTTAAATTGAAGCTCTTTTCTTCTGCTTTCGCTTTCAAAAATTCAAATCAGATCAACATTTTTATTTTACAATCAGCTATATATATGCCCATCAATTATGGCTGTTTTTTGATCTTTTTCATTGACACACACACACACATATATATATGGGTGGTTCTCTGTGAAATCGAGCGGTAAAAAAATGAATATCGGGATAACTCTGGGAATATGTTCCTTAGGTATCCACACATATCCCTAAATTTTTTCAGATTTTTTTCATCATTATTCTTCGAGTTACAGAGGGTCAAAGTAGGTGATCTAAGCATTTTTTGCACATTTTAATTATTTCATAACTTCCCAGGGAAGCATTTTTCACTATAGACATACCGATAGTTTTTTTCTTTGTAAAATTTTCTCTCCTTTTCAATAAAAATACTTTTAAATGCATAGATATATGTTATACCTGTCTTATAAGCCATTTAAACCTTAATATTAGTAAAAGCAAGATTTTGATCCGGACTAGGNTTACGTGTTTTACAATTTAGAAACACAACAAGATACTCTGTATAGAATGCGAACGGATACGCGTTTGCATTCTCCGAATCTGTGCGTTGTTCAACATTTGTGTACGGACTGTCTGACACGCGCAGATGATATGAAAATACGCTGCGACACCTGCGGTATACGCGAACACATCTTTCGAGAAAACGTCATAAAGCGTTTCATTGAATTATACGTTCGTGAAAAATCGGTGTTTGAGCGTATTATATGCATCGCGCACAATGCTAGTGGTTTTGATGCCCAGTTTATTTGGAAGTATTTAGTTGAAGAGTGTGAAAATGCCAATCCTCGTGTCGTGCTCAATGGAAAAAATATCGTTTTGCTACAATGTGGCCGTACCAAATTTATTGACAGTCTAAATTATTTTCACATGCGCTTAAGTTTATTGCCCGAAACTTTTGGCCTGCCGCCGTGCGCGAAAAAGGGCTATTTCCCGCATTTGTTTAATATCCCCGAGAACAAAAATTACGTCGGCCCTCTGCCCGATGAAAGATTTTACGCGCTGGATTCTATATCCGTCAAAGAGCGACAAGCGTTCTACACGTGGTATAACGACGAAACTCGATAAAATCTGTCCATTCGTTGAAGCAACTACTATAGCGAGTGCTTGCTTGCTTGTATACAGAAAAAATTTCTTATGTGATAAGACTATAGGTATTATACCTGCTAGCGGTTATCGCCGAGGTGAAAAACATTCTCAAAAATCTATAGAGTGGTTGGTTCAGTGCGAACGCGAGTGTGGTCATGAAATCATTAAGGCGAGGCGCGCTCGAGAGTTTCGATTACCCGAAGGTTTTCTAGTGGACGGATTTTTACCACCTGTAAATAGAGAGCATAAAGGCACAGAGTATCTTGTTGTGTTTCTAAATTGTAAAACACGTAAAGGTACTTTTTAGATTCTTTTAGCTGTTTTGTAGCACGCACAATCTGCATGTAATACGCGGCGTTTGTAGAGATGTACGTGTACGCGTTTCTGACATGTTTGACATATTTTCAACAAATCGCAAATTTTCTTATTTTGCTCTTTATGCGACCCCGACGTTTTATGATTCTGAAAACAAGTATTTCCGAAAGAACTTCTAAAGTAGTCGTTGCACTTAATCAGCTGAATGTCCTCTTTTCTACAACTAAGTGTAACAAAACAACGCGGGCATATCGAGTTACATGCGTGTCGATCAACGTACTGATACTATTTATTACAACGGCCGCAAAACAATTTACTTTTAGCAGCACCCGTTAAATTCAAAATTGTATCAAAATGATGCGCGGTTGCATCGTGACGAATATTAACTACTTTCGGAGATAGAAGATTGTATATATAACATAACGCGACCGTCGAAAAAAGGAGCCTGCCCAGAACCAAAAGTTTGACTATCGTACACGACTATCGCTGTATTCTTTCGCGCATAATAGTATTGAAATCTTTTAATTTCGCGAAATCCACACCCGGCTGCCGGTATTGTAACACCCGCTGCAACGGTTAACTCTAACGCACGCTACTTTTATAAGGCGCGACGACTGTCGCGTATTACAGTCCATGCTTCTTTTGTCGTGTCAGTCGCGTCTTCTTTTAAGTTAACAAAAGCCTCACCAACAACTAATGCTCGCGGCAAGCACAAATTATCAGAGTTTTGAATGATGGAAATTAAAGACCGTTGACCCAGCACATTTATGCCAAAACTTTTCTTTCGACCAGCGCCAAGCGGCACCTCCACGTACGTAGCTTCAATAGAAAAATTATAGTCTATTTCAAAATTTTCATTGCTCTGCGTTACTCCGCTGACAAGCATCCATAAATCATCCACGAAAAAATTTGTGTATAGCCGTAGGGAAATACGCAATGACCAGAAGGCGAGTCCGCATGAGCGCCGGCCGCGGCAGCTCAACAAGCGATTCAGCCGTAACGCGCCAGGCGGTGGGCTCAGCGCACACTGGACCTCGCGAAAACACCCACCCGACATACACGCGCAACAGCGCACACATACACGCCGCAGGGCTTTATAAGTCTTTATATATAAGGCTTTATAAGTCCGACCGCGCGGTGTCGCTGGCAGTTCAGCTCGAGCTTCCGATCCGGGCAGTACCTTGAGCGAATGATACTGCAAGGAGGGCCAGAGTTAGACCACCGCCGACGAAACCGTACTCCGATCCTCCGGATTATCGTCGTGAGCACACGAGATAACCAGGAAACTAGAGCGACAGCGAGTCTCGTCCTCGTGAGCACACGTGGGCGATACCCAGAGTCGACGAAACCTGACTCGCACATCCCGACGTATCTCTGCTCCCACTGCCACTGTGCGCACACAGGGTAGAGAAAGTAGTAAAACGCTCACCGACGATTCCTTGAGTCGTGCGCTCATACATCTCGGTAAATTTATGGTTAACCTCTCTCCTCCGAAACTACCTTTACGCCGACGTCTTTCGACTCTTTTTGTCACTGTGCGCACACAGGGCGAAAGGAGGAATAAGGCCAGCGACGAGGATCCGCAGAGTCGTACGCACACGTCTCTGCGAGTCCGAGGCTAATCTCAAAACACCGTGATATCGGTCCGACTGCCACTGTGCGGACACAGGACAACCGAAATCGTTATCACACGACGCATTCGGATCGACGTAGCCGTGCGCACACGACTCCGTCGCAACCGACTGCAAACCTAACCTCAAATCCCCGTCATCGCTCCGTAAACCCGACACCGTACCGTATCACCGATGCCGCACCCGCATAACTCTAATCGCACCGTAGCTCTATAGTTGCACTGAAATATTCTTCCAACCACGCCAGTTAAAAATACTTAAATTGTACAGACAGAATCTTCCTAACAACCGCGGTATTTTATTTCTGTTACAGGTAGGCCTTAACATGACTCACCCACATTGTTAATTTAAACACCAAATACATATTTGTTTTTGTTATCGTACAGAGTCTTGAATAAACCTTTTCCCCTAACTAAATCCTGGATCCGACTGATTGCCCAGCACTGGGGAAAAGTAGAAACGTTACAGTGTTTATGTATTTTAGATAGCCAAACAAGTCACCGCGGTATATGCATATAAATGTAAAAATAGTGTCTCGTAAATATTAGAGTAGTCATTTACATCACGTCGGATGCAACTAACTTAGTGTACTTTCTAGACACTTGTGCCAATAAAAGCCTACTGTCAGTTAATTTCGGTGATTGCTGTAATATTTACTTATAAGTTTCATTTATATTTTGAATAATACTGCAAAAAATACTATCATTTTCAGGGTGAAGTAATATATGTATTAAAAGAAGTTGAAATGTCACCTGCGCAAATATGTAGCTTTGTAATTGGAGATGCTTGTGAGGATGTATACAATCCACTACATGATTGGGAAGTTGTGTTTCCGCCAGTTAACAAACCTACTATAAAGCCACCAGTATCTCCACTTGAAGGTGCTCCAAACTTCAAAGTATTACATATCTCAGATACTCATTATGATCCATACTATCAAGAGGGCACGAATGCTGAGTGTAACGAACCACTTTGTTGCCGATTGACTAACGGGCCTGCCTTGACGCCATCTGCAGCGGCTGGAAAGTGGGGAGACTATAGAAAATGTGACACACCTAAGCGCACTGTTGATCATATGTTAAACCATATAGCCGCAACGCATCCGGTATGTAATATTTAAAACGATTCTAAATTGAACAATTAAATGAATTATTTTTTATTGTGCATTGGCATAAATTATGTTTTAAATTTTTTGTTTTATGATATAAAATGCAGTATTATCTTCTTCTACATACTTTTTATATTCTTTAATTTGGAAAACGATGCCTTCTCCAAACATTCTTATATGTCGTAAAATATATATTGTAAAATTTTCACGACCGATGCTGCAACTGAATTTATAAAATTACACATCTTTAGCCGACACTTACAATATTTAGGTGCTTTGAATGATTTAAAAATACAGCACTTTCTTTCTAGATGATCCGGGATTAGTCGAATCTATCCACAAAGAAAATTATATTAAGGATGATCAATGTGGTTTTAATCGGTTCAAAAATCCTAGCAATAGTTTTAGGCAGTACATAATAGATAAAATAGTAAAATAAATCTTTACTTACTCTTTATCAAAGTGTTCTCTCTGCTTGAAGTTTTCTCGTATTCTTTTCTCTTTCGTTTTATATCTATGTATGTATGTAATGAATTTTTTAACTTTAATAAATTTAATAATTTATACTTAAAGATGTTAGTGTAAAGACCGTACTTAGTATTAGGACGGGCTGCGCGAGTATACAAATAATTATTTAAATTGAGAGAAACTAGCCTTTGGCTCGAGAGCTTTATGTTACTAGAGTTACATGCGGACTGTAAGATTTGAGTATGTCCCACGCTACTCGTCTGCCCTGACACGAATTTGTGCGAGGACGGTATTCTGTCCGCGGCTACGTTTGGCGGACGTAGGTGTCTCCGCTGTTACTTACAGTCGTTGCAGGCAAGTTGTTTGTGACACTTCTGTGTCCTGCGGACTCAGCGTTATGTCCGCTAAACTCACTTCGTGTGTGGATGCTGATGGTTTGTCCACACGTATCGAACTCTTACCTACCGGTCGTGACTGCGTAGCTGATTTGAATTTATTTGTGCCAATTGAGGTTTAATTATTATTAAGGGGACGGATACACCTTAAATTGTCAAAAAATGAAAAATTCAATTTTTTGTTTATATTTTTCCTGAATTGTTTAAAAAATGAATTAAACTATTAAATATATTCAGGTATAATGTAAAAAAGATAAAACAATGTTTATATATGCCATATTATCAGGTATGACATTTCTTCGAAGGCCAAAATTCAGAATTTTCATTTTTCAGCTACCGCAGACTTACTTAAGATTTGGGCTTCGAAGGGCACTTTTATACTGTTAGATATGCTTCGAACACATAAGATTTCCAGATAAATGTGGGGTTTTGCAAAAAAATATTAATTAAAAAAGTTGTCTGGATATTAACATAAAATTTGTTACTTTTCAAAGTATTTAAACAATTTTCGTTGATTATTTTAAGAAAACTTTTTTAAATAATATTTTTTTGCAAAACCCCAGTGTGGTTTTCATAAATTTCGCACAAATGCACACACCACATTTGCAAAAAATTTCCCAAGCATTCTATTTATTGTTAATTTAAGTTAGATAAATTATCGTAGTGAAATTCACTACAAATTAATACCAAATAATATATATATGGGTCATTCTTTTTGAAACCGATCACCCCCCTCTGTCCAAAAATCAGAGGCTCGAAATGATTCCTGCCCGGGCTTAAAATTTAGTTTATTGTATCTAGTTTCCATTACTGAGTGGCCTTTTTGCGAAATTCAAAATGGTGGACCGGTGCAGCTCCGACAGTACACGAATATGACTACGGAATAGCAGTTATATGTCCTTAAAACTTGCAGGGGCAAAGAAAAAATTAATAACAAAACTTATTCGCATGTATTTTTTCCCGCTGAACACGAATCCACCCTTAGTTTTGGCCTCTGGGGCCACCTTTCGTCCATAACCTCAAAAAACAGTCCAATAATGCATTATTACGTGGCTGAGACTCGCGAAAGTGGTCAGAAAATTAGGGAAGAAGCTTAGCCGCATGTATTTTTTCCCGCTGAACACGAATCCACCCTTAGTTTTGGCCTCTGGGGTCACCTTTCATCCATAACCTCAAAAAACAGCCAAAAAATGCAGTATTACGCAGTTACTACTCGATAAAGTGGTAAAAAAATTAGCGACAAAGCTTTTCTTATGTATTATTATAAGACTAGCACGATAAGCTTCCTGTTTAAATGCTGCTCCAATGCCATCAAAACAACTTTTCCCATGTGCTGTAGCAGTGTAATGCCACTCAGCTTCGATGCCAAAATCTACTTTATGATTTAATAAATTTGCTATTTGATATTTGTTTTTAAAATGTTGCTTTGCCCAATCTGTCACGTAAATTATTTTTTTAAGTATCTGTTTTCAGATCGGCGGGCGTTTTTCATTCGTCTTCAGCGGAAAAAAAACACGCGACTAAGCTTCTTCCCTAATTTTCTGACCACTTTTGCGGGTCTCAGCCACGTAATAATGCATTATTGGACTGTTTTTTGAGGTTATGGACGAAAGGTGGCCCCAGAGGCCAAAACTAAGGGTGGATTCGTGTTCAGCGGAAAAAAAACACGCGACTAAGCTTCTTCCCTAATTTTCTGACCACTTTTGCGGGTCTCAGCCACGTAATAATGCATTATTGGACTGTTTTTTGAGGTTATGGACAAAAGGTGATCCCATAGGCCAAAACTAAGGGTGGATTCGTGTTCAGCGGGAAAAAATACATGCGAATAAGTTTTGTTATTAATTTTTTCTCTGCCCCTGCAAGTTTTAAGGACATATAACTGCTATACCGTAGTCATATTCGTGTACTTTCGGAGCTGCACCGGTCCACCATTTTGAATTTCGCAAAAAGGCCACTCAGTAATGGAAACTAGATACAATAAGCTAAATTTTAAGCCCGGGCAGGAATCATTTCGAGCCTCTGATTTTTGGACAGAGGGGGGTGGTCGGTTTCAAAAAGAATGACCCATATATATATATATATATATATATATATATATATATATATATGAGACATATTCATAGACCATGACCTAACATGAAAGGAAAGAGGAAACAAGGAGAAACTAAGAGAATACGTGGCAAGGGAAAGGAAAAAGGGAAAAGAAGTGAAAAAAGGTCACAACAAGTTATGGATAAAAGGGGTAGCATACATATGGAGAGAAAGGGAATAGGAGCTTTTTCGGAAAATAAAGTATGGGAGAGGGAGAGAAAAGGAGACAGAAGGGCTTAAGGATAATTAGTTGGAACATTGCAGAAATAAGGGGGAAATAAGGGGGGAGAAAGAGGAAGAGAAAAGGGGGAATAGTGATGACTGTAAAATTAGGAGAGTAAACAGAGAAAATAGAGTGGATAGAAGAAAAGACGAATGAATTCAGAGGAGCAAGGATAAAGAGAGGAGCGATGCATGATGGATAGGAACGGTGTGCAATGAGAGAGGAAGAACAGGACAACTTTCAGAAGAGATGGTGGAGAACGCCAGAGGTGAGAAGATGATATGGTATGAAGACATGAATGCGAGAACGGGATGTGCAGTAGGTGGAATAGACGAAAAAGGAAACAAAGTGACACGAAATTTAAAAGACGAAAAGGAAACTAGAGATAGGGAAGAATTACTAGAATAGATAAGAAAGATGGGCCTCAGCATAATGTAAGGAAATACAAAAGGAGATGAAGCAGGAATACAGGTACATAGGAGGGGCAGGCTGCTTAGTAATAGGCTACGTAATAGCCAATGAGGAAGGAAAAAGAGGGGTAAGTAAAACGAATATTATTTTCAGGTTAGGATCGGATCACAATGCTGTGGAGATAGACACGGGCACAACGAACTGAGGAAACGAGAAAGAGGAGGAAAAAAGTACTAAAAGGGCATTATGAACAGAAAAGTCAATAGGAAAATAGAACAATTCCGAGAAAAACTGAAAAAGGGAGAAGAGACAACGAAATGGTCAGAACTGGGACGAAAACTAGATAAAGCAATTAGAAAGAAAAAGGGAAACAGCAAGAGTGTAAAGCAAAATACGTGGTGAGGCAAGGAATGCAGAATCAAAAAGCAGAGGTGAGAAAGCTGGGTGAAGCTATAAAGAAAGGAACAGAAACGAAAGAGTACGTCAAAGCAAAAAGAGAATGGGGAGTTTTAATGGAAAAGAAAAAGGAAGCGGTAATGGAAAAGAGGATAAGAAAAGCAAGGAAAGGCAGAACCGGAAAAAATTCTAGAAAGTGCTAAAATGCAGAAGAAGGAAGAGGAGAATAATATGGCAATGAGATAAAAAATGAAGATTGGATAAAACATTTCAATGAACAGCTGCGGGAGGAAGAAGAGGGAAAGAAAGTAACTATCGAACACGGGACAGAGGACGCCGTAGAAAGTACAAATAATAAGGGAAAGATGGAAAGAGAGCTAGAGGAAAAAGAGATGCTAGACGATACCCAAATAGGCTTAATAAAAGGAAGTGGCACGGTGGATGCGATTTACATTTTGAGTTAAGCAATAGAAACAGAGTTGAAAAAGAAGGAAGATAAAGTTTACGCGTTTTTTGAGGACATGAGAGCGGCTTTCGACAAGCTGAATAGAAGAGAGACATGGGAGATGATGGGGAAGCTAGGGTTAGGAGTAAGAATAAGGAATAGGGTCAAAAAGTTGTATAGTGGAAGAAGGAGTGAAATCAAGATAGGAAAGAATAAGATAGGTGGGTTTGAGCTGCACAAATAGGTAGGGCAAGGGTGTCCGCTAATTCCGATACTTTTCAATGTAGCGATAGCAGACACGGAAAAGGAATTGAGCAAGGTACAGGAAGGAGGGATATTACTAGGAAGAAAGAAATTCTGGTAAATTTCTTACGCGCATGACGTAGTGATGCTAGCAAACAATGCGACTGGATTAAAGCAGATGCTGAGGGAATTTAAGAAAATATAAGATAGGAAAGGTTAAGAATTGAATACGCAAAAACGAAGATAATGTATTTAAAAACGGGGGAAGGAGAAAGAAGGAGGATAGATTTTTCTAGGAAGATAAGGAGATAGAGGTAGTACAAAATTTCGAATACCTAGGGTACACGTTGAAAGAAAACGGGAAAGAAGAGGCAGAAATTAAAAAGGTAAAGGAAAAGCACAGTAATAAGCTTGATGTGGGGTCTAGGAGAAGAACTCTTCAGGACTAACTGGGAACTAAGGATGAGCTTATTCGATACGATGGTAAAAAGTGTAATGGAATATGGTGCAGTGGTGTGGGGATGGAAAGGTAAGAAAGACCTGGAAAAGATACAGAGAACGTATATGAAATGGGTAATGAAACTAGACAGAACCACTCTGGAGCACGTACTACATTTGGAGACAAAGAGTTACAAATTCGAAACAAGGACGAGGAAAAGAGCCATAAAATACGAGGTCAAACTGAGCAAGGCATAGAAAGGTACCTTGTGGAGGGAATGCTGGAGAGCTCTAGAAAAAGAAGAAGAAGAAGAATGGGGGAAGAAGATGGAGGTACAAAACTAGAGAAGAGGAACTGAAAAAAGGCTGGGCACTGTCAGAATGTCACAAAAGGCTAAGAGAAAGAGAGCAGGTGTGGGTTAAGATGGAAAGAGTAGAGAAGGACATACAGTGGTAGAAACAGGAAACCGAAATGAGAGAATCAAGGCAGGCGAAAGATGTAAGAGAATTATCAAAACCGCAGGGTGAGAATCTGGAATATTTGAGAAGAAAAGGGAACACAGGAGAAAAGGACTGGCTATGACAGCAAGATTCAAATTGGGTAACGAAGCAACAGGATACAGGTATTGGATGAAAGAGGAGGAGATAATATGCAGGTTATGCGAGAGAAATGCAGGAGAGAATATGCAGGTTATATAACTAGAAAAACATTCCAAACAGGAAAAGGAAGAACTTGGCGAAATTATACAGAGTCATATGAATAAGGGGGGAGAAAGAGAAAATAGAGAAAATTTGAAAAAAAAATGTATTATTAAATTGAATTAAAAATATTATCTAATTTTTAAATAATTATATCGATTTTTTAGTTTTGAGAGTTCAGTTCTATCTGATAAAGTTATCAAAAAAATGAATCAAAGTAAATTGCTTAATATGTACCTTTGAGATAATACAGTTAAATAATACAATTTATCGTTGTTTTATTATACACCATAAAGCGCAATTGAAAAACTAAATGTCGAACTTTTCTAAAAATTAATATGATTATTGAAGATCTAATTTAGAAGTATACACCACTTAAATTTTGAGTCATTTCATGGGGCAGATCCGCAGAAAAACACCAAAAACTTAAAAAAGTCGTTTTTCTATGAAATTCGATAACTGGAGTAAAAGGGCAATAATTAAGTTTAAATTTTAGATTTAGTTAGCATTATACAGTACAACAGGCCCTTTCTTTAGGCTGTTTACGAAACTAGTTAGTTTAGAAGATATTAAGGTTCAAAACTTTATTTTTTCACTCTGTATACTCTGTTTAACTGAAAAAAGCATGATTTCTATCTTAGCCTTTATACAATGAATTTTAATCTACCTAGGCTTGTTTGTTCTATTTCTTTATTTATTAATTTATTAAAAACAAGATTTTCAGTCTTGCATGTGCGTTTATTTCATCGTGATATTTCGTTAAACATCTGTTAATAAATTATAGCTATGCCAGCGAAATAGAGAGAGAGAGAGAGAGAGAGAGAGAGAGAGAGAGAGAGAGAGAGAGAGAGAGAGAGAGAGAGTTATACAAATTATAAGTGATTTCATTGATTCGATCCCAAGAAATAGATAAAATACTGAAAAAACACGCTTTTCTGGGTTGCACGATAGCTGAAAATTTTTCCCACTCGCCCGCTTATGTGCAGCACGTGTTAAATAATTTTATCCATTAAACAGAAAAGTAAAAAGACTGTATGTAATTATGTATGGGATTAAAATAATTTTGATATCAATGAATAATGTTGAAGGAAGCTACGCACCAAGGAATTAGCAGCGATTTTTTAATTATAAAGTGAAATTATTATTCTTTCATTTAAGTTTTAGATGTGCAGAAAATTGATTCCCCGGATGCGCTGCTCTGGCACAACGTAAATAACATGCTGAATCTTTTATCTATCTACAAGTTGCCATAAATTATTCAAAAAGGACGTCATCCTTCCCGTATAATGTCATGAGAGAAAAAATCTCGAGTTTTTTCGAGAATTCCGAAATTTTTCGAGTCTCGAGCTGGGCCGAGAGTCTTGACAGGACTTGAGAATCTCGACAATTTTCAGGATTCTAGAAAAAGTTCGGAATTGTCGGGCGAGACAGGATCCCGACTGATCTCGAAAAAATGGTCGAGATAAGAAGAGAGAAATGCAGCATCGTCCGGTCGTCTACTTCGAGCATCATCGAATGGCCATCATCTGGACAGACTTGACACCTACGTTCCTTTGCATCGGGTGAGGGAATCTGGGCTCAATTCAGTTACCTACGTTCCTCAGCTTCGATCTGAGGAGCACTTAAAGGTACTCAACCCTAGCTCCTACGTTTCTCTGCATCGGGCAGGGTGTGAGAGCTCAACTCTGTGACCTATGTTCCTCTGCATTAGTCCGATTTTGAAATTAAAATTAAGATCTATCAAGAATCCCGAGTTGCCGAGAGTTTTAGTTAAAGTTAGTTTCGAGAATCCTGAAATTTTTTCGAAAGTCTCGAGCTGGATTATGAGTCTTGAATGGACTTGAGAATCTTAACAATTCTCGGAATTCTCGAAATATTTTGGGATTCACGAAAAATTTCAAGATCTTTGGGCGAGACGGTATCTCGAAGTCGAGACGGGATTTTTTTTCTCGAGACAGGACGAGAAATCCCGAGACTTTTTTGGTCTCGCACATCCTTACTGCCTGAGCTATTTGTGCTGTTGTAGGTCTTGAAATTCTATGCTGCTTTACCTAAAAATATGTTAGACTTTGTACAGTTTTGTACAGTTTACATGCATACTTTAAGTAAAAATTGAACAGATATAAAATATTTTTGAAGTTAAGATTGATATTTATAATCTAAATTTGATTTTAACATTATATTATTCAATATATAAAAATCATTCTTATGTATAAAGATCAAAACACAAAATAAACGTATGTTTACTTGATAAATTAATTTTTTTTGTATTATGTAATAAAATTATTTTCCTTATTTTATCAAATAACAGCAGATAGTATATACACGTAAATGATATATTACTAAGATTCATATATGATCTGCAAATTATCATTATTAGGATAAGTAAAACTGAATAAGGGAGTAAAATAATAATGGATTGTGAAGTTGATAAATACTTGACAAATACTTCAATTTTATAAGTGATTTTTGACGTGAGTTTTAACGTGATTTATCAAGTGAGAACTCACGCCAAATAGTCACGTGATAAATCACGTGATTTTTGTCGCCAGGGTGACCCTGCCTCAGACGCTATAAAGGTATACAGCGCATTGATTCTTGCAGCCACTTTAAAATGTACAGCGCATTTTATTTTTGCTAATGTCTAAATTTACAGTGCATTAAAATTTTGTAGCCGCTATCTTCACAATTATCGCATAATTATAATATATTTATAATATTATTTATTTTAATATTTCGTTAAATACGACGTTTTTAGTATATAATTTTTGTGTATCTTTTTCGTTTTTTGATCTTGAACATTCTGTTAGTAAAATTTTTACATTTGCTTTTGATCTTACCCCTGATAGGGCTATAGATAATTGACCGTGACTAAATACAGGAGATAGAAGATATACTTCAACATTTTCGAATGTTTGACCTTGAGATTCATTTATCGTCATTGCTAATCCTAATCTCACTGGAAATCGACGTCTTGATATATTAAAAGGAATATCTTTTTGAGACGGGGATAATTCAATGCGCGGTAGCAATACTTTATTTCCCATTTTATTTCCACTACTTATTTCTGCACGAATAAAATATTGTAACATTGTATTAACTTTTAATCTTGTTACGTTACAAAGTCCATCATTTAAATTTATATTTCTTAGTGGTATTACAATTGCTCCTCTTTTTTTTAATTTTAATTTATGTGCTAGAAAGCCATTTGGTTTTAGTGAATTGATAAATTTAATTGGTAATTCAGTTATTAAATATTTGTCGTTATCATTAAGCGTTGAATCTATACTAATATATTCTTCTACTTTACGTTCTATTTTTGATAGAATTTCATTATTAAAACTTAGTACATCTGTATTTTTTGAAGATAAAATTACTACCATAAATTTCATCAATAGTATTGTTAGTGCATAAAATTTATTTTGGTATTTCAACTACTTTATTGCTACTTTCAAAATTAGTTAGAAATATTTCATCGCCAACATTTAAATGCCAATGTTTGAAACCCATATCATTTTTATTTACTCTCAAATTATCTTTAAGAGTTATATGTTGAAATATAACAAGTCACCTGTTACTAACACAATATTACCTCCAAAAATTTACAAGTATTGCGAAAGAATCTATTAACTGTATTAAAAGCACATTTAGGTGTCACTGATATTTTGTACAAAATAATAAGTTCTGTTTTTAGAAGCTCTATTCCATATAGTGTAACGAGCCCCACGGCATGACAATAGAGCGTTCTCGTGAGATGTCGCGCGGTAGCGGCCGCAGGCAGGAAGAACGAGAGCTGTAAGCGACGGGGCGCAGAAGGGGGAATGCGGATCAGCACGCGGGCCAGCGGCACGCGCCGCGATTGACCAGCTTAACGGCGAACGCAATATGACGCATCTTTTTGCGTGTAAATCCTCGTGCTACGAGCAGGACAGTGCAGTTTCAGCGAGCGACCTTCGTGCAGCGACGCAGAGGACAACATCAAGAGTGGGACTGACGTTAAGTTCCGCACGTACTCAGATACCATTAAGTACTCAAGAGCAACTCAGAAAAAAGTTCCTAAAATATCTGTCAAGAAAAACAATAACAGCAATATCGATGTAATGAAATCGGTAATTGAATGTCTCACAGCCGCAAAAAACATTCAAGCAAAGAACATTTACGTTAACAAAAATGATGAAGTTATTATAGGCTGCCTAAATGATAACAGTGCCGTATTAACGGAGACAGTACTGAAAGAAAACCTAGTGGACGAACGTAACATAACAAAGAATGAATTAAATAATCTGAAGATCAAAATAGTGGGTATCGACAATTATATGAACATGCAAACCAAGGAAATCAAGAAGGACATTAATGAAATAAATTTCAGTAACTTTGATTCAGAGTGGAGAAATCCTGCATATCTACAAGAACAAGCACAACAACTTAAGTACTGTTCTAATGGAAGTCCCAGCTAAGATATACAAGCACATAAGAGAAAATAGCAACAAAATTTTGGTTGGGTATCAACATTGTAAAGCTTATGATTTAGTAAACACCTACCCATGTTTTAAGTGCGATATATTCGGACATAAGGCAAATATAAGGTAGTGCCAGATGCACTATCGCGAATGTTCGAAGACAAAGAGACGGTAGAAATAAATGCAATCGCGATCAACGAGACAACGACCGACAAATGGTATAAAAAACGGTTTTATCAAATACTGAAATTTCTGTGCAGATATAGACTGGAAAATAGTCGACAGAAAAATTTATAGGTATAAACTAAGGGTTTGTGAGTACTCGAAAAGTCAGGTTACTCGATCGAAAAACTCGACTCGACGAGCTCAAGTCGAGTACCGAGTCGAGTAAAGTTACTCGAATATTTCAAACTACTCGAATTTTTCAAACTACTCGAATTTTCCGAGCTACTCGAATTTTTCGGGTTATTCGAATCTTTTGAGTTACTCAAGTTTCTCGCACTACTCGAGATTATTTTTTAACCAAATATTTATCAAACCACTCCAAATTTGATAATTATATTTACGCATGGCTTTAAGACCGCCTCAGTAAAGCAGGAAGCAATGAAAGTGAGAGCTCATAAAGCTTATACAAGCGAATTGCTTTTCGTTCGTATATAAACTAAGCAATAAGCGTATAGGCTAAGCTGGTCGTGGTCAAGCCTTATAGAAGTCGCAAAAACACACTGCTCTTACTGTTCTCGTAACTACAGTTGTGAATCCCAGTTTGAAAAGCGCGCTACATTTATGCTCATCCACGGGATGGCCTATTTTCAAGGTTACACTGTAAAAAATTTTGTCGTAATATTACTAACCCAGTAGTAAACTACTGTTACGCCCAGTTCCTTCTGTTCCTACGCCCAGCACAGTAAATTTATAACAGTATAAGTAAATTCACAACGGTATATAGTAATTTTACTATTTTGCGCGCTGTAATTTTAACGGTAGTATTTTCACACTGAACGCGAGAATCTGTCCCCTGTAAAATTACTACGCTAAGAGTAGTAAACTAATCCGACCTACGCTGCCCTGATAGAAACGGAATCCTAGTAACTAGCAAGTTCTTAGGGTCTCAATCTAAGAAATCGGTAGTTTTACTTGCCAGTTTGTGTTACAAAATGTAACGCTTTTTCTTAGATTGAGTATGCTTAATAGTAACTTCCCATAATAGGTAGGAAAAAACTGGAATACAGTTACACGTGGGATAATGCAATTCGAGGTTAGATATGAAAAGCTTAACATGCTTTATGGGAGTTTTCGTTGAAGTAAGGTATTGAATAACGATTTCTATGCGAAAACTTGTTTCCGAAAAATTGAGTCTGATCAGAAACTCGCTCTCCCGCCTCCCAGGAAGCGAAATTCGTATGACACGCGCCTTAGCCGTTTGAGAATGCTGAAATTAAGAGCATTCTTTTCGTAACGCCTAAATACTGATAATTATTTATTGTATCCCACTTAAATTTGTTAAATTATCAATACTTATACAAAGCATATTTCTATCTCATTAAAAATCGGTAGTTACCGGCAATTTTCAGCCATGTAAAATGTGAACAGTTTTATACATTTTAACTACCTAGTTCTTAGGTTTTCACCCAGTTTTAATCGAACTTTTTCAACCATAGTGGGCGGAGCAATTTTACTACAAGAATAGTAAAATTGCTAGATTTTTGTAATTTTACGTAGCTGAGAGTAGTAAAATTGTTATACGTGGGGTTGGAACCTCATGTAATTTTACTACATTTTAGTGATTTAAAAAAATCATTTTATAGCACTGCGTGACATAAATCCGCTGCCACGCCAATCCGTGGCATAAGTAGTCCTTTATTGCACCGCTAACCGCCCGGTGCAAAAAAGGACTGCTAATGCCACGGATAGGCGTGACAGCGGATTTATAAAATATCGTACGATACACGCGTCATAAGTCGATCTTCATGGCACGGCGTTAAGCGCACTTGCTACGCTCGGGCGCTTATACACGCCGTGCCGTAGAGTACGACTTATGCCACTAGTATCGTAATGTACTATTTTATAGTGTAGGTTACTATAGGGAGACTTGTTTGACATTTTCGTTCAGGCTTTCAAATACGCTGTTTTTAGGGCCGAAAATATGACCGGCAAGCCATGTTCAATGTATTATATACAATGTAACGCAACAATTTTATGTATGTTTATATTATGTATAAGGACTATTATAAAATATTAGGACTGTTGAATCCTTTTTGAGTATCTTCCTAAACCTAGACGTCTCGTATGTGTCTTTAATGGACTCACTGAAACTTTTTACGGATTCCCACTTTGCCGACCTGATTTTTTCTTTATATTTCCTAAAACTGGCTTTATACTTTTCCTAGCTTTCTCTTATATTTTCATGACTGGTTGCGCCGAGGATCTTCCTTGTTGCTATCCTCAAGTTCCTCAGCTCCGCTTTCCACCAGGGTTTGGTGCTTAAGCGGCTGTATTTTATGGGGCATGCTTGTTGGAAAGATCCCGCTAGCGCCTCCTCTAACCTTCAGACGGACTTTTCAATGTCTTCGTGAGTTGGGTTTGCCGAGATCTAAGTTTGTGCCCAGGTTCCTAGCCTTTCCTTTATTAGCTCCGAAAACCTCGCTTAATCTGTCTTTTCTGGGTTCCTAAAAGCCCTAGTTTCTGGGATGTCGCGATTTATTTCAAATAGGATTTTCCTGCGGTCTGAATATGAGTTTATAAAGGCTACCCTCCAATTGTTAATCGCGAAGGTCCGAGTTTGTAGTCAAGGTTTAGTCAAGAGTTTGTAGTCTATTACTTCCTTTCTTACTCTATTTGCAAAGGTTAGCACGTTGCCTTCATTGCATATATGATAAGATTATTATTGGAATGTATGTATTTTAAAATTGACTTACCTCTTTCGTTGATGTCGCTACTTTTTTATTAGACATGGTGTCCGTTGGCATCGCTTTCTATCACCATCTAGCTGTCCTTGTTCGTGATATTCTTTACTAGGTCTTGGAGTGCTTGAGGTGGAGTCTCCTTCTCATCGTACGGCATGTATACAGATATGATGATCAGTGTTAGGCTACTCCTCTGTTCGTGAATAACCGTTGGCATGTCATTGGTGCTATGCTGTGAAAGTAGTTTGAATTTTGATGTCCTCTTTGCTACTATACAGGCTCTTTTCTTACCCGTTGTTTGATAATGGAACAGGTCATATCCTTTTGCTCTGAGTCCTTAAATTTTGTCTCTTGCAAGCCATGGTTCTAGAATCAGGGCAATGTCTATGTTATAAAGTATATGTGTAAAATCTTTCAAAAGGATTCATATAAATGCCTTGCACAAGGAACTTTTTGAATTCAAATGAATTAGTTAGGAGAAAAACGCGTTCAAAGTTTGATTTTTGTATGCAATCTAATGTAATAGTACATTATGCAACAAGGGAGTAAAGTCGTTGATTATTTCCACGGGGGAGAGTTTAGTAAATCACCCGAGGAAATAATCGATTTTACTCTCGTGTTGCATATAGTGCTTTATTGAACTGTGTAGCCACTTTATTTCTTGAAAAGTAGGACCTACTCAGCTATCAGCATTTTAATAAAAATATACGTTTGTCATTATTTTCTATTTATTCTATTATACATTTAGCGGGAATAAACCCTGCTAAAAATATGCGATTGAATTCGATTGAAATCAATAAAATTTAATCGAATTTAATCGTTTTAAATCCATTTAATCGACCAGCTAAATTTCGTCGATTAAATTCCTATCGATTTAAACCATTTTTAATTACAATCGCTATTAAAACAAAAAATAAGTATTAAATTTTATATGTTTTTATCGATGTTTATGTAGTAATTATTTTAGTGCAGTTGAATTGTAATTTTTTCACTAATTTTAATTGATTTTAAAATCTCTAATCATTACTAAATCGTCTATCGATCTTAATACTAGTTTTATGAATAGCTTTGAATATATTTTAATCGACTAATAACCAAAACAATTACTATTCTTGTTATGTCATTTAAATGTTATTTTGTCAATCTATTTTAATCGATTTGAAAATCACCATTCATTACTAAATAGTTTATCGATCCCAATACTAGTTTTATGAATAGCTCTGAATATAGTTTAATAGACTTTAATAACCAAAACGAATACTATTCTTGCAATATCATTTAATTGTTATTTTATTAGTATATATAAATCTGTTAGAATGGTACTTTATAAGTAAAATATTAAATCTATCCCAATTTATCTTTTAAGGATTAGCTTTTATTGTTACTTTAATCGATTAAAATGATCACAACAATAATGATACTTTTAATATTTATTTTTAATTTTGTCAACAAACTTAAATCTTTTTGAATGGTAATTGATAAGTATAATATTGAATCGACCCTAATCTTTGTTTTTTAAGAATTGGTTTTATTATTTAAATAGTACTTTAATTGATTCGAATGATAAAAATAAACATCATTTTTCTAATATGATTTGTTCGTGATTTTATCAATAAATTTGAATTGATTTATAAGGTAATAATTCGTTTATATAATATTTAATCGATCTCGATATTTTTTTACGGTTAGATTCAATTATACATCACTCGATTTAAATTTTCAAAAAAAGAATCCCTGCTAAAAATACTAGATTGATTTAATTGACGTTTTAAATTATCGATGTGAATTAGTCTCAATAGCAATCTAAATCTCAAAATGACGATATTTTTATCGAATTTCATGCGATGATTATTTTAATGCAGTTCCATTGGGATTCTTTCAATAAATATGAATCAACTTATTAGTCTATATTAAATCAGTTTAATTTTACAAATAATTTTGATAACAGTTTAAGTGACCTTAATGATCAAAGTTTTGTAATATCCCTTATGAAAAAAAACCTTCACATTTCGATTAGAATCGATTAAATTCATTGCGAAACTAGTTGATTTTAATCCACCTTATGTTTCTTAATATAACCACTTGGTGTCGCTTCAAATGTTCATACTCGCAAGTGACAAGATTTCTTCTCCGTTACTATATAAGAAAGGTCAAATGCAGTAGAATACAGAATAGATTTATTAACTACAATCGATTTAAATTGAAACTTTATTAAAATCGATTGACTTTATTAAACGACACATGATTAAAAAAAATTCATGTCAATTCAAATCGATCATTGGTTCCGATTTAAATAAGCATTGAACTGATTAAGTGAATATCCTAATACTTATGTATTCTAATCCGGTTTAATCGATATTATTTTATCGTTTTAAATCAATTTTAATGCCATTAATATATTACACACGCAGCAGCCTGAATGTAATCGCTTTCAAATTTAAAACGCAGGATTAAGATATAGACTCGGAATCGATTCGTTTTTTGTCCATCGATTTTAATCGCATATTTTTAGCAGGGCTATTGGAAAATTAGTAACTTATTTGTATTTGTATCAATTATTTATTTTTGTTTGTAGATATTCTTAAAATATATCTTATTTTAATTTTATTCTATTGTAATTTCAGATAAATAATACAACACTTCTGTATCAGTTATCAAGAGGAAGTAAACAAAAGGATGATATTTTGTTTGTAGGATTTCAATTAGAATATTAGAAAATTGATTGTTTAGGTATTTAGCATAGTTTAGAGGGATGTAGTAAGCTACTTAGAGCTTTTCTTCAATCTAAGCAATTTTCTTTATTGAGTTTAGGTTTTTCTAGTTCAGTATATACACTTGAATTTTGAAAGTGAATTGTACTGATTCAGCTTAAAAGATTTAATTAATATAGCGTACGTCGTTATATGATGCCAAGTTACACGGATTGTATTCGGCGATTACGTATTTCCTAAATTATGCATTTTTTATAATTTAATTTAAAAAGTGGTTTAATTTTGTATATATGTATGAGATAAAGGCCAAAATATAACTTTCAGCTTTCAATAATATAGGAAAATTGCTGAAAATAATTGGGTTGGATGAGGCATGTCGGACCGAAGTTATTATTGAATTTATGTATCAAAAAATCGCTTTTAGGGTTGTGTACGTCAAAAAGTGTTTAAAAAAAATGTTTGTCACGGTAAAAAGTTGTATTTTGAAAATGTTTACAACTTTTATATTTAACATTTTCAGGTAAAACGTAAATCCGTAATGTTTTATGGCAAATAATTGATTTTTAGCTATAAAAAATCGATTTTGGTCTGTAAACTCGAGTTATAAGCATTTTCATGATTTGATGTCAATAGAAAAAAGTTGTATTTTACAAATGTCTACAACTTTTACATTTAACTTTTTTTTTGTAGAATGCTTGGATTTAAAGTTACAGCCCAAAAACCGTTTTTAGCGATTTTTTATGGCGGCCGCATTTTGTATATATGTTAGGAATCAGGCGCAAAATAGGACCGTCAGCATACTATTATGAGACGAGTTCCCAAAAAAATTTTGAGCCCGATTGACTAAAGTCTCTCAGAGATAATCGCATCACAGGAAAATTTTTATTAAAAAAATGCTTAAAAATCGAACAAATTGTGCCCGCATTTCAAAACGACGTAGAGGATCGGGATACAAAAAAATAGTCTTTTAGCTTTTGCAAAAGGAGACTTCTCCTAAAATTTCAGCCCGATTCAAATGTAAAACGCAGGATTAGGATATAGACTCGGAATTGATTCATTTTTTGTTCATTGATTTCAATCGCATATTTTTAGCAGGGATAAAAGCCACTTTATTCCCTGAAAAGTGGAACTAAAGTAGCATTTTATTCCCTTATATTTTTTTCCCGCAAAGAACTTTATTCCCGCAAAATACGGGAATAAAGTAAATTTGCGGGAAATAAACTCTTCCCTACGAAAAATAATGAGCAAGTTTTCAACTTGCAATATTAAGTTAATAACGTAATATATTTGGATAAAACTTTTTAGAGAAGAAAGATTAAATTAGCATATTTTAAGCAGATACCAACAGATTACGCGTGCGTACCTTACGTTTGTATGCAATTACGGTTTGTATGCAATCGAGATTTTTTTGAAGGTTTGTAAACCTAATTCTAAAGTATATAGGGTTGCACTGTATTGAATCGAAGAATATTATTTTGGGAGTTATGGATCTTCCTGAGGCAGGTGGTGAAAAAACTAACTAATTATTTCGTTTTTCAACGTTTTGGCGATCAATTCCACTCTCATCAAGAAAACTAGTAGAAATCTTATTTTACATTATTGTAACGGAGGTCGATTTTGGGGCAAAACTCGGCAATGTCCGACCGGATCACAATCCCTCGGTGCGGCAAAGAACTCTCTCGACGCCTGTGATTAACCCGCGTTGCAACGCAGCTCGCTGCGAGAGCTGCTTCGCGAACGTAGTGTTTGCACGTGTGCTATCTCTCTGAACTCTCCTGTGCGGAGCCGGCTTCTCAGATTTGCGTTGCAACCGCTTGTTGTAACGCCCGCGGAGGTGGCGGTATTCGCGGTGAGGACGTAGGGAACGAGAGAGAACAACTCGGGAAAATGAACGTATCCCGATTAAAATAAAATAAACTAATGATGTATTGTGCGGTCAATCTTGTTTCTGTACAAGTACGCGCCAAGTCACATCAATGTCGACACGGCGTGGAGGGTATCTCGCGAAGCGTACGCGCGCGAACGAAAAGGCCGCTACTCCGTGCCGCTACACCAAGTCGCAAAGCTGTAGCCGCTGTTACCGCTGACGCGATACAGAAAAAGGGCTCAGCCCTACTTACTCGCTGTCGCCGTTCTCGGTAGGCGCGCACCACACACTCTGCGCTGGTGGTGTTGCTGGCTCACTTGCAGGAGCCGACGCGGACGTCCTCTCGTTCGGTCGCTGATCGACAGGCCGGGTCGTCCTTGCTTCTGATGGGCAGGAGTTGGCTTGGGCGTCTTCTTCTCGCGATCTCACCCTACTGAAAAAAAAAAATCAAATGACAATCAACTGATAATCAGCTAATAATCAGCTATGTTAAAGAACTTATAATAAATATATTAATTATGTTCTGTTCTTCCATTACTACATAAGTTCGCTGCAAAACCGGTCAAAGCAACACATAAAATAGTGCATTATGTAGTTTTAAGTAATCTATTGAAACATTGAGTTAATAACTTTTCGCACTCCCTCTTGGTCCATCAATAATAATACACTTATACTGTTTATAATTTAAACTTTTTAAAACTGCATTATGTATATATTTTTGATTAATGTTAAGTGATGCCACTTTCTTTTGCAATTTATCTAGCATATTAGTTTCTTTATAAATAATGTTACATTATTAAATTCTTCAATCTACATTGTTATATTAGGCAAATTGAAATCACTTAACGTGAAACCGTTAGCTTGCATTACTTTTTCAATTGCATTTAGTGCTATATTTACACCTGCACATTTTTCATATTTAGGATAATAAAAATTACTCTTATATTTCTCATATAATTGTAGTGCATTGATAGGGTCATGAAAAATACAAATAAAAGCAAACAATTTACTTAGTACTGTTAAAAACCGTATTTGTACTGCTTCTTGTTAACATTTGTCCCACTTTTCATCTTCATTAACAATCTGTTTTGCTGCAGCAGATTCATAAAATGTAGGATAGAAAACTTCGTTAACAGTGAATCTTCAAATGAGGTTGGCCCCTTAACGTGTAACAGTAATAATCTGATAAAGTATCGTTTTTGATCTTTCGGATTTACTAAATACAATCTGCTTATGACAGCAGTGTGCGAGCAGGCGGCAACATCGTACGTTGTCGAATTTAAATCTCTTTCGATACTTATTCTCTTTCAGACTCTTACTTTCTCATTTGCTACGCCTTTAATAGCTGTATAACAAAGAAAGTATTATACAGCATGTTGATTCTATCCCCAAAATACGTTGTAACGTGCTCAACGTGCATTAATTGTACTAGCAGCCGTTACACTTTTTTCTTAAAGAATGTGTCAGAAGTATAATACTGCTCGCGCCTAGTTCGCAATACGTCCGCCTCATGCTCTCGCGACATGATGGCGCTGTCGCTACTCTCTGCTTCTAAATCATTCGAGTATCGTCCGAGCTAGAAGCAACATCTCCGCAACGACTCATCTCATTATTTTGTGCACTCAATAAAAACCTCATCAAAACTACAAAAGGACTAACCCCCTTTACTTCTTCCGTCACAATCCACCAGCTTCTTCAACAGAATGTTATATAATAAAATTTACAATATTTTAAAAATGTCAACTTTTATATAATTGAAAATTTAAATCATAGAAAATTTGTTTTAAATGTACTTATTTACAATGTACATATTAAACTGAGTCTCCATCAAGCAAAGTGACCATTGCTAGTTCTTATTAAATGTAAGTTATTATGCACATGATAAAAAAGAAATGATAAGCACAAGTGAAAATTGAAATATTTTCGCATTATTATATAAATTTTTATTATACCACTCTAACCTCAAAATCACAACTTTAATGTGAATTTTCAGCTCTCGTGGTATAAAATATCTTTGGCTCGTGCTGTAAACTCTCGTTTTGCAAATGCAGTCTTTCTGTACCCGTTGCATAATATACTATTATAATACGAAAATAATTTAAGGTTGTAGCAATATTAATTAAATATTGTACAGTCCAGTAGCTGTTTCCTGAATACTTGCAGCAATATTAATGAGGTTCCGTGCAACATTGTAAAATCTGGTAATGCAATCTTTAGGCAATGTTTCCAAAATATTGGGACCTATGTTGCAGAAAATCAACTTTGCAATGAAGAAGTGGACCTGGCAAAATTTCCTAATGGTTGAAGCAATGTTGTTCTGAGAACTTGCAATATTGCCGAATCTAGCGAGGCTTGCAATCCAATTTCGAGGCGATGTCGCCAGAATTTCTGATGGATAGATTGCCTGACTATTATTTAAAAATTCTCAAAATTAAAAGTGTGATTAAAATGTTATGTAATCGGAAACTACATTTCTATTGGATTTGTTATGTTTGTTTAAATGGACACATACACTTCTTTTTGTTTCGCCCGTGTACATAGCAGAACAGTCATAGCATTCAAATTTATAGATCACATGACGTTCAAGATTTTTCTTTTTAGACTTTACCTTTAATAATGATGTTATGCATTTGACTGTTTATTTTCGGTACTGTTTCGATGTGATTGGCTTTCAATGCATGGCGCGTCTGTTCGTAAAACCGTTGATATGGTAGGCTAACAATATTTCCTTTTACATTGCTATTCGTTAGTTTTTTCAGAAGTGTTGTCGGAACCGAATGCCCCCCCCCCCCCCTCTCTCTCTCTCTCTCTCTCGTTAACCTTTACGTACATTCAAGCCTTCCTTCCGGCAGTGTTACATACTCGCGCCTGCGACACTAATTTTACCTGTTCAAAATCTCATGTGAGATCTCAGGTGAGATCTCCGGTAAGATCTTACGCCAAAATCTTATCTGACCATTTTTATGTGTTTTACGCGTTTTAAACCATTTTCAGTCGATTGGTGCCTTTTGTTGAAAAATTAGACTTCATTTTTTTAAGTAGAAATTGGTGATACATTTTCTATGTTCCAATTTTTCAAAAAAGCCACTAATCGACTAAGAATGGTTTAAAACGCGTAAAAAACAAAAAATTGGTTAGATGAGATTCTGGCACGAGATTTCACGTAAGATTTTTTAATAGAGTCCTGAAACCTCTTCCTGGAGAAATTTTCCTGGAACAGCCGTTGCTTCTCGTAGCTTCGCTGTTCCGTAAAAACTTCTCTTCTCTCAATTATGCCTCGACGATTTTCGCTCACACAACAACAAAACACTCTCATTAATAATTGCAAAAGCAATTATTATTAACGAGGAAAAAGCAAAATTCTAATGTTATTCAGTATATCTAATGTTAATCTTCACCTTGAATAAACGCCAAGAACTCTAATAATTTTGTCCAGATTTTCTCATAGCGAAAATTAGAGTCTGAGTCGTGCGCTACCTGGTTTCCAGTTTGTAGGTGCCCGGTTTACTTGTAGATTATAGACACTTTCGCATCACCTTAATTTTGTTTAACCTTAAAGTGTGATATTATTGTACAGTATTACGCAAAAGACTCACAAACCTATTAAAATGACGACCCTCTCCTCCTTGACGCGATCACGAAATCGGTTAACATATCAACACCCAAGTAAGCAAACAATCGCGAAAAAAAGCATTTATTGACTCCTGTTCAGCGAGCTAATCATCATTTCCGGCTGCTGACATTTATTTTTGATAAAAGGTTGCTTATCCAAAAATATTAAAATCTTAATAAAAACTGCTAAACTTTGGCAAGAAAAATTATTTGCATACAAAACCAAGTATTTTTGAAAAAATAGTTGAGCTAATAATTAATGTTGTTGGAATTTGTAGATAACTAGGTTGCAAACTAACCAAACACAGAAGCTAAAAAAACATTTTTGTATTAAACAATACGTATGTAATATAATTAATAAGCCTGCAAAAGCCAGCAAGCCCGTCTAACATTGTTGATTAACACGGAGTAATGTCGAGGCATGTGAATTGCACCATCTTTACAGAAGATAGTACGATGACTACTCATTTAGTATAACATCAGGATTTTTACATTTTTTAATATATTCAAAAAATGTTTTTAGGATATAGATTATATAATCTGGACAGGTGATTTACCGCCACACGATGTCTGGAATCAAACCAGAGATGAAAATTTAAAAATCCTGCGTGACACTGTTAAACAAATGGTAAAGACATTTCCGGGAGTACCTATTTTCCCATCTCTTGGAAATCATGAAAGTGCTCCAGTAAATAGGTATGTTTAAATTATTCAAATTTTAGTATTAAATCTTTAAAAATCAATTTCTCATTAAGAAATCATTTCTATTAAAAATAGAATTTTTCAAAGTCGAGGGGTGATTTGTAAGAACCTACTAATTTCACGAAGAAAAAGTTTTGTCATAGTAAAAATATAAACATCAAAGATTTTGATGTATTTAAGGTGCATGAGCCAACAGTGGTTCCAAAAAGCACGAAATATTCATACGAAATGTTTCATGCAATTTTTTAGAGTTGTATTTCTGAACTATTATAAAAACATTTAAAAAAAAACTAATTTATATTTTTGTGCAATATTTCAGAAATATTACTTGAATTTTCATGTAATCTTATAAAATAGTTTGGGACAAACATTACATTAGATAAAACGTTGGAAAACGTCTTATCCTTTCTTTTTCTTTCTTTCTTTCTTTCTTTCTTTCCAAAGCAGGATGTAGAATGAAGACGTGAAAAAAATTAGATCATTTTCTCTTTACCCTTTGCGACGAAAATAACAATGTGGTCATAACTTACAATTACGGAGTGTATCGTCAATATATGTTTTTGAAGAGAACCGTATCCCCGCGCTGAGAAGGCAGGGAATTAAGAGAAGATGTTTGTCTCTCAGTTGTTCTGATTCGTATGCACGTAAGCCCGACAGTCGCAGAGTTTATATACACGCGCTGTGTGTGGACTAGAGTTGAGTGGTTTGTTGACATTTTTTCTATATTGACATCAGAGCTATGACTCATCGCTACTCTCCTTACTCTAGTCCTTGTATTAGGTGTATGCATACCTTATTGAGCTGTCGGGTATCTTCTATTAAATTTATTCCAATTTCTTATATACAGGGTGTTTCATTTTAATCCGACCACGACAAAAAACCATAGAAAAACTAATTTTAACGAAAAATGACCTTAACAAAAGTTGAAGGGGGTAAAGGGGGCCATCGAATGACACAAACACCTATGACCTTGAACTCGATTTTCAAGGTCATTTGAAGGTAATTGTGATTTTTTTAAATAGGAACCTCTATTTTTGACCTCGGAGGTTAAGGATACAGTTTTGCCAATGGGCACGACAAATGATTGCTAATGATCGTCACTTTTTTCAATACGTAATGTTTTCTGATGAAGCAAAATTCAAAAGCAATGGAGAGCTTAACCAACACAACTGTCATTATTGGCCGAATGTTAATCCGCATTGGTACAGGCAGATAGATAACCAAAATCGTTGGAGTCTTGATGTTTGGTGTAGAATTGTTAACGGATACCTTGTAGGCCCATACTTTTTCGATGAAAATGTAAATGGCCATAATTTTTTACAGTTCCTGAGAGAACGTCTTCCAGTACTTCTTGAAGAAGTAGATTTATACACAAGAGCAAGAATGTGGATTCAATTAGATGGAGCTCCTGCGCACTATGCTCGAATAGTTAGACAATATCTTAATCAAAATTACCGTGACAGGTGGATTGTACGCACTGGACGTGGAGATTTGGGTGTTCGATGGTCACCGAGATCTCCAGATATGACATCTCCCGATTTCTATTTGTGGGGGTATTTGAAAGATGTTGTTTATGAACATGAAACTACAACAAGGGAAGATATGATCCACAGAATTCAAACCGCTTGTGAAAACACCCCAAAAGCTGTATTACTCAGAACAGTAGAACATTTTCAGCAGCGAATTGAATTGTGTATCCAACAAAATGGTGGTGTCTTTGCGCACCTGCGTTGAATTTTGAGCAAAAGTGAGAGGCAAGAGGACTCACTCTAATTAAGCACCCCGAAAAGTGAGAGACAAGGTGACTCACTATAATCGAGCACTCCGAAAAGTGAGAGGCAAGGGGACACACCCTAATCAAGCACCCCGAAAAGTGAGAGGCAAGGGGACTCACTCTAATCAAGCACCCCAAAGGGAACACAATCCTATTACGTCCACGTCGTTGTTCCTGGGTCGTGCTAAAGTTAGGATATAAATATGAACTTCACATAACATTTGATATTGCATTTTTGCACTTTTGACCTTACAAAATGGCTTTGAAGTCAGCAAAGCATAATCACATTTTAAGTCAATTATTCTCTTAATATTTATTACAATAACAAAATGATAATTCTACGAAAAAATTGAAAGGAAAACAATCTTAGGCTGATACTTCTTATTTGACCTTGAATTGACCTTCTCAAGGTCACTAAGGCAAACTTGAAATGTCATTTCCGACGTAATTTTTTCCGCTGCTCCGTATTCCGAGGTCAAAAATAGGGGTTTCCGTTAAAAAAAACAATGACCTTCAAATGACCTTGAAAATCGAGTTTAAGTTCAAAGGTGTTGGTGTCATTAGATAGCCGCTTTTGCCCCCTTCAACTTTTGTCAAGGTCATCTTTCGACATCAGTAAAATAAAACCAGACAAACAGCTGTTTAGCAGATTTTTTGTTATTTGACCTTGAGTTGACCTTCTCAAGGTCACCAAAGCAAACTTAAAATATCCTTTGCGACGTAATTTTTTCCGCTCTATCCGGTTTCAAGGTCAAAAATAGCGGTTCCTATTTAAAAAAATCACAATTACCCTCAAATGACCTTGAAAATCGAGTTCAAGGTCATAGGTGTTTGTGTCATTCGATGGCCCCCTTTACCCCCTTCAACTTTTGTTAAGGTCATTTTTCGTTAAAATTAGTTTTTCCATGGTTTTTTGTCGTGGTCGGATTAAATTGAAACACCCTGTATTTATATGTAGAGCATTTCAGAAATTAATCGTTTATTGAGATTCGGTTCTCTTGTTACGAGTGAAGAGTGCAACGAAACAGTTACGGACCCCGGGCTTGAACCGAGATCCTCTGGCTTGCAAGGCAGACGTTCTGCAAAAATTATGCAAAAAATAATGTTGGTTTAAGTGGCGGCTCCCTTCTATGCTCTCCTAATTATACGTTTGATTTCGCTGCAGTTTGCATTCTGTTCTTCTATTGGCTAACTTTTCCAAAGCAAATAATAAAAAATAAAATAGCTGATCTTTTTACTTACAGTTTGATTTATTCTTGGCGAAGATATAATCTTTTTTCTAGTATTGCTAATGATCTTTGTGAATATGTTCGTCGGCGGCGCTAGTGTGCATGCGCGCGCGGCTGCCGACAGCCTACTTTAGATTTCAATAACTCGTGAACTAAACTTCAAATCATTGTTCACGAGATCTCAAAAAATTTGTAATATTGTCCTTAACCGTAACTTAACCTTAAGAGCTCGCGCGTGCAGAAATGCAAGGTATGCATCTCCACCCGCGCGACCGCTCGCCGTCGACGAATCGCATCGACGACAGAGCGGGCAGATCACCGGCGACCACCAAACTGGACGGAGCTCCCTTTTTGGGACTAATACACGAGCTTGTTCTCCACCTCTGCTTTTTTCTTTTCTGCGCCTCCAAGTGCTCTCTGGGAGCACCCATCTATTCCGTGACATCTGGTATCCCTACGTGGGGCTCAGCAGCAGCCAAGACAGCAGCTGAGTTTACGGCAACTTTCCACCACAGCCGTCTGAAAATTACTCAGATAATTTCTAAAGAAATTGGAGGAAAGCAGCACGTGGCACCACGATCGCTACCGCAGAATACAACAGCGAAAAGTCTAAGCTAAAAAAAAAAAATAAATAACGCAAAGCATCGAAAAAGCAGTCGGCCGATTAAACAAGGAAGGCCTGAACTGCAAAGCAAGTATCAAGAAATCCACAAAGTCGATCTTCGGCCCTCAAAGTCCATTTGGACCAACAAAGCCCATCTGGGCCAACGCACAAGCAGCAACACCCGTCGGCGCGGACCAACCACCGACGAGCCAAGCAGCTCAGCAGCAGTCGCTACAACCAGACAACCGGAGCCAGCACCAGCCTCCACGCGCAGTACAGTTGTCGGCGCGGACCAGCCGCCGTCACGCGCGAGTAACCAGCTATCCCCAGCAGCGGCAACAGCAACCTGCATGGACAGGGTCATCGCAGTCGCGCTCGGCTTTCTGTAAGTCCCCCTTATTAAATATCCACGCAGCTTGGTTTCCGGGAACGAATTAAAATACCCATACATATTTTCAGAACATCAGGTGAAGAGAGCGATCCGCAAGATACGCGAAAACAATTGAGCCGGGCACATCGAATATTTGAAATACACCAGAAATTGCCGCCGCGTTATCAAAGAAACGTAACGCGTACGTTAAGCACCGCGGTATTAGAGTCAAGCGATTTAGAAGACGAGACACACCGCACAATAATGACGCGAAATTGGAGCACAGCTCAAAAGCAGCTGCTCGAAAATAGCAGCACGGTCCCGCGAAGAACCGAACAATCCAATCAGACGGATGAAGAAATTCGCGAATTAATCGACATAAGGGCAACAAACAGCCCGGCATTATCATATGCAGAATTACCGCAAGGCCCCCAATCTACTCAGATCGACATGAAAAATCTTGAGAGTAGATTGGAGGAATTGCGCTTAGATCAGTCCGTGTAAGTTGATAACCCGTGGGGACCAATCGGACAGCCACTAGAAATCCCCGAACGCCTGGCGATAAATGCTAGATGTCAGCAAAATATCGCGAATTTGGGCGGCGTGAAAAATATAGTGTGACGCAATAACGATCTAATCACTGACGGTCCCAAGCCTCAAGACTACGGTTTACCCACGGCCACCGACAGTACGCAATTCGTGGGTCTCCCACCCGTGTTACCGATGGACAACTTAGGGCAAAACGAAGCAAACGGGGAAACGGTACGCGCGGAACCAGCTATTGTAAACGCGGCGGGCACGTAGGAGCTTCGCTTGTCCAGGGGACAACTCCAAAGAATAATTAAAGAGTCGATCCGGCAGTATAGTGAAGAAGAGGGCTCAGTACTCGGTGGTAAGGCAAACCGACGATATTGGGTCCGCGAAGGCAACACCAAACAACGCGGAAGGACTTACGCGGAAAAAACACCGAGACGCGACGAAAAGACACCCGACAGGCGAGAAAGGTCGCGCGAACGAAGAACGATAAGGTGGCAATCGGAGAGGCGCGAGACAGGGAAAGATACGGTTGCAGGCGACAGTCAGAGAAAAATCAGAGACCACGTGCGTAGCCAGAATATCTCGCGAGAAATTCGCAGAAACAAGTACGAGCCCCATAGCATCCGACGCTCAGCGTACCGCGAAGCGGTCGCAAATTCGAACAGAACCCGGAAAACGCACAACTCGCCCAGCCGGGGATTTATGCGATATAACGGTCACGTAACACCGAGACGTGCACATAATGCGTATTACGCGGATACGGAATCGGACAGCGAAGACGATTTTGAGACAGAAACAAACGACGAGCTGGAGACAAGACGAGATGGAGCGCGCACATACGATGACTACTCGAGGGACACACACGACAGCGAATATGAGAGCAGCCCAGGCACCCGACCGGATCGCGCGATATACTAATTAGTCACAAGCGCAACAGACATAACATTCGACGAAAATTACGAAAAGCGGCGCAAAGTCTGGGAGAAAAAGCGCTGGCGCCAATTGCAATTAGATCAAGAAGCATTTGAGAAAGAAATCTATGCCCGCGAGTCGCGAAAATCTCGTAAAGTAAAACCGGAGACAACATCGGAGCGCCGCAGCAGAAAAGTCGACGAATCGGACCAGGATGAACGCGACGCGTACTGTAGAAGTAATCATCGGCGAGCAAACGGCAAAGCCCCCCAAATTTCCAGGTGAACGGGAAGGGCACCTGCAGCGACAGGATCCGCCAGGGCAAGCTAGGCTTAAAATGATTAAAGCGGGAGGCCCGGTGATTGAAATCGAGCACACACCCATCAATCACGAATATCCTTATATTCAGTACGCACCCGCCCCTTCGATAAATGAAAGCTCATTATACCATGATAGCGACGAAGCCCCGCGAAAGAAAATATCATTCCACCAAGCAGCCAGTTACATACCATATTTCGACGGCGATCCCGACAACTTGAATTTATATTGCAATACCGTACGCGAAGTGGCAGATACATTTGGACCGGCGCACGAGAAATTTCTACTGATGCAAATCGCGAATCGATTAAGCGGAAAGGCGGCTGATGGCTACCGAGCCAGAACTGCCGATTATTCGTCCGTCGAGGAATTATTGAGCGATCTAACTCTTCACTACGCGAATATAAGTATTGCGGAGCAAATTCTTTCCCAGATACGCACGGCAAGGCAAGGCGAAGGTGAAATGGCAGACGACTACGGTTTGTGCGTCAGTATATTATATAATCGGTTGAAAACTATTCTAAACTCAGCCCCAGAGTTATCGAACGCCGACAGAGAGGCGCGGCGGCGACAGGCGGACGAGGACGTGCTTGAGCAATTCTTGCTTGGACTCAAGCCCCCGCTAGACCACTTGGTTCGAAGTAAAGGGCCAGAATCCCTTGGTGCCGCTATCACGATAGCGATCGGATATGAAGGGAAGCAAAGCGCGAGATCAGCCATACCCAGCGAAACCAGCGCTGCAAGGACATCAGCACAGGTAGGTCTAGTGACCGCTGAAGAAGCTAGCCCCGCCGCGGATAGGGACGCAAGACCGGAAAAACCCAACGCGCAGTCGGACCGCCAAACCGAAAAAACATATTGCATGTACTGCAAGATGCCAGGCCACTCACTTGATGAATGCCGCACAATAATAAAACACGCCGCGGAAAAAATAATTCAAAATCCGATTGCAAATAGAGGCAGAAATTTCCGCTATGATGATAATAATAGAAACGGCAACAATAATGGCACAAATCCAGAAAATCGCAACGCGAGCAACGGCTCCGCGAGTAAACTAAACGGCGACCAGAATTATAACAACGGGGGCGATAGCAACAACGGCGGATACCGCGGCAGAAATCCGAACTTTAACCGTGATTCCCGATTTAACAACTACCAAAATAATCGCAATTACGGCCAAAATAACCGAAATAATTACGGCAACAATCGCTATAACAATCACTATAATCACCGTAACTATAATCGCAATGATAATTGCAATGATAACCACAATAACAATCGCAATAATAACCGTGATAATAACCGCGACAACAATAAATAACGAAACTAATAACCAAAATTTAAACTAGAAGCACGCTCGCCGCGTTCCTCAAGCGCCGGGCGTTGCAAAGAAGCACGGGAAAAGAGAGAAGAAAACACTATGGGCGGACAGCACGAAAACTCAGCCGCGATTAAATTTTTGACAGCTGGTAGACAACCGCCGATTGTAAAAATAGAGAGCCCCCAGTTGAGGGCTAGAACGGGCAAATTTTACGCGGACTCGGGAGCAGACATTTCAGTTATAAAAGTGGGGGAACTAGCCCCTGAATATCCGTACAACGCGCGTAAGATAATAAAAGTACTCGGAGTTACCCCCCGGTACATCGTTTACACTAGGACAAGCGGTCATACAGCTACAAGGGCTGCAATGTGACATTCACGTAGTGCTGAATGAATTCCCAATAAGCGAATCAGGAATCATCGGCTGGGATATAATAAACGCACATAAGGGTTGCGTAGATGCCGCCAATAAGAGCCTAAGGCTTGGCGAAGTAATTCTGCCGTTGAAGGCAGACGAACAAATTACAATTCCCCCTAGAGTCAGGATGGTTATAAGCGCGCACGTACGAAATAATAATGCAAAAATCGGGTGGGTTCCACTAACGGACCTACACCCCAACCTACTATTCGGTAATTTCGTAGCTGAAAATAATAATGGCCAAGTCTACGCGGAATGCATAAACATAAGCGAGTCCGAAATAACAATACCTAGCCCCGTTATAGAATTACTTGATTGCGAAACAATTACGGATAATACGTTGTACCGAGACAATGAGGACGGCTCAGCTGAAAATATCGCGAATTTTACAGCGAGTTTGCGGCGCATGTTCAGCTGCGAAAAGCAGCAAGAAAAATATAAAGAAGTGAGTGCATTAAATAATAAACTAATGGCTGACGACAATGATGGTTGTCAATGATTACGCCGGAGTTTTCGGCCTCGAAGGTGAGCCACTCCCGGCAACGCACTTACTGCAACATAAAATCATATTGAAATCTGATAAAGTCATAAGAAACGCGCGATTCAGATTCCCGTCGGCTTTAAAGGAGCACATGCTCCGAAAGCTAGCCAAGCTCCGCGAGCAAACCATTGTAGTACCGTCAAACTCGAATTACTCATCACTTTGGATAGTCCCGAAAAAACCCGATGTGCAAGGCAACAAAAAGTTTCGCCTGGTGAGAGATTTTCGTGCCCTCAATGATGAAACGGAAGGAAGTTGCCACCCGTTACCGTTTACTAGCGACATACTTGAACATCTCGCGGCCGCGAATTACATTACAGTGATGGACCTTAAACAAGGGTACCATCAACTCGAGATGCACCCAGAATCCGCGCATCTCACAACATTTTACGCGCCGGACGGTAATTACGGAAATCAACTTTTGCAATTTAATCGTATGGCGATGGGCCTTAAAGAAGCTACAATTACTTTTACGCGAGCCATGTCCCTAGCTATGACCGGTCTGCAGGGGGAGGAAGTCGAGATCTATCTCGACGACCTCATGGTATTCAGCGAAACGTTAGACCAACATATGGTCCGCTTGCGACGCGTGTTAAAAAGACTGCTCGAAGCGAATTTAACAGTTGAACCGAGGAAATGCCAGTTCCTGAAAAAGGAGGCGCACGTTCTCGGACATATCGTCGGAAGCGGTAGCATTAAAACTGATCCGGCCAAAACTAGGGCAATGGCAAAATACCCAGTGCCTACCGACCCGAAAAAACTAAAACAAGCACTCGGTCTATTCAGTTAGTATCGGTGATTCATAAAAAATTTCACGGGGATAGCGCGACCGCTATTTAAACTCCTGCAAAAAGAGGCAGAGTATATATCAGTCCCGGAGCAAAAAGTAGCGTTTAATACGTTGAGAGAAATTATGTCAAAAGAACCCGTGCTAAAAGCCCCAGATTTAAACCAACCATTCATCGTAACAACCGATGCAAGTGACTGGGCGCTGGGCGCTATTTTAAGTCAAGGGAAGCTAGGAGCGGATCAACCCTGCGCGTACGCTTCGCGCTGCCTGAAAGGCAGCGAATTAAAATACCCGACGTACGACAAGGAACTCCTCGCGATAGTATTTGCCAAAGATCAATTCCGCTACTACTTATTCGGGCGTAAATTCACAATATGTACAGACCACGAGGCGCTTAAGCATTTTCATACAACCAAGAAACCGGACCTAAGATTTAACCGATTAAATACAGCGCTGATCGGGTACGATTTCGATATTATATATCGCCCGGGCAAGAAAGTCGCGAACGCCGACGCGCTATCACGAAATCCGGTGATAAGCAAAGGCGAGGATAACCCAGAGCTGACGCAAGTCGAACTATACGCGCTAGCAGACAAGCAAATAAAAGAAAATCTGGACGAAGATGCAAACGCCCCAACGGGCAGAATTTTTCGCACACGCGCAGTCAAAGGGGCGGCAGGAGAGAAAGCACAACAATCGTCATCGAGCCACGACGATTCGAGCAAAGCCGGGAAAATAAAGAAAAAGCGGGACGTGAACGCGCTAATGTTCAGCAAAGATGATACGCTTGCAGTGAGAAACGAATTCAACGTGTTTTACTTATGCCGCGCGCTGCACGACGTACACCACGGTGACGAACTAATTCAAATACGTTGGTTCACAGAAGCGAAAAATCAACCGAAAGTGTACGCGCTAGACTACCGCGACGCGATAAGATTCGAGACGGTGTTAACTAATACAACGCTAAAAAGAACAACGGAAAACAGATACGTACTAAGCAAAAACGAGAAGGCGCGTATATTTAAAATACTACACGAGGCAATTGAACTCTACCCAGCGCCAGTGATCTCGCAAGTGGGAGCCGAAACGGCCCCCAACGCGGCGTCAGATTCCGACGAGTCAATGATAACGGTAAAAACTGCAGTATCAGACAGCATCCGCGACGTAATTTTGCCGCCCGAGGCGTGGAATTACGTTAGAACTGTAAGCTCAGCAAGCGCTACGCGTGGCGCAAAAAGCAGTAAAAGCCGAAAAACCCCGAAAGTGTACAGCACGAACAGCTCGTTCAGCAGCGAATCAGAAGGCCTAATACCCCCGTCGGGAAAAATAACGAGCCAGGAGCCCTTGCAAACGTTCAAATTTCCGATAGAAAGAGTTAACCCGCGCAACATACTCTTATATATATATAATAACACAATACTAAATCGGAAATTGGAGAAGAATCCAATGTACGAACCTCTCTCATGTGGGGTCACCCTCACTGGCATCCGGGACAAAAATTTATTTCGAATTTAATCACACACACTCACTCTTACAAACACAAACTCACACAAGCGCTCCCAGGTGCGGCAATCGATATCTATTTTTTTTCTGGGCGACGAGGACGTCAGCCCGTGCGGCCTCGGACGTGTCACGGACGAGCAGCAGGCTCTCGTCGGCACATCCGGTGGTACCACCGGCTATGCAGGCGCATCGTCAGCGAGGTAAGCCGCCACCTGAGAGCTCGCGCGTGCAGAAATGCAAGGTATACATCTCCACCCGCGCGACCGCTCGCCGTCGACGAGTCGCATCGACGACAGAGCGGGCAGATCACCGGCGACCACCAAACTGGACGGAGCTCCCTTTTTGGAACTTATACACGAGCTTTTTCTCCACCTCTGCCTTCTTCTTTTCTGCGCCTCCAAGTGCTCTCTGGGAGCACCCACCCATTCCGTGAAACCTTACTATAATTTTTCAATAAAATCTTAAGAAGCGTTCGGCTACAATCAATGAAAATGAATGTACTACGACTGTAGCTGACCAAGTTTTTTACCTGCATTTGGATATACAATTGTAAAAAACATGGGTAGCACCTCCAAATTATGCCAACAAAAATTGATGGCTCAACTAGTTATCAAAAAATAGCTTTTATTGTGTCCCGGGTAATTTATTATCCGGCCAAGCAAACATCATTTTTCCCGGCATTAATAAATAGCTTAATCCCAGAACTTGAAATTAAAAAAAAAAATTTGTCGAAAATGAGCATCCCTACCAAAAGAAGTTTATCGAAAATGCCTTCGAAATAAGAATTTTCGGTATTTTGTTGGATTTTCATCCTATTTTAAATTACTCGTAGTCGTCGTACACTATTTTAAATCGTCTAAAATGAGAAAATCCGACAAAATAATATAGTTAACATAATTATAGTTTCTTATTTAAAAGATGGATTTTACAGTTTAGAGTGCCTAAACTAACTGAATGGAAAATCTGTGCAGTTTATGCTTTTTACTGTTAGGTTAAGTAGGTTAGTTAAGTTTATTTGAAAAATTCAAGTGAAAAATTTAGTTCTATGCTGTTTTACATTTGGACTTTTTCTACTACAAATTTGTTACTTTGTCGACTTCATAGGTTTCAGTGGAGGGGCACGGTTCACTTTCTTAAAATTTCTTTTTAAAAAATTAGTCAAAATGTATGCAACATTGACAATTCACCTACCATATAAGTTTTTATGTACCTAACAGGATAAATATTTGTGATATTCCTGAAAAAAGTTGCGTGCTTTAACACTGAACCTTATGAGACGTAGCTCTTTTACGCACACTTTTATTTATAGCGCTGAAACTCTTTTTTAGATTTTGTTAAAAAACTAGTAAGCAAGAATATTTGGAAGAAGATTTTTAAAATGTTATAGCTCGAGCTTTATTATTTTTAAATATATATAAAGTACACTACTAAAGCGAACTTTTACGCGCGGAGAGCGAGAAAGTCAAAGCACTGTTGAGACATGACATCGCTTCAGCCCCGCTTCGAATTTTGACACTATGAGATTTCTCGGATTACATTTTTTTCTACCTAGAAATCGGCAGTGGAGGCTGCGGTGGGTTAGGCTTTGGCCGCGCAGTATAGTAAGTCCGTCTGTCCGTGCTCTGACACGAAATGCAGCGTTGCCATATCTTTATGCCCTCACGCGGCAACTTGTGTGCGTGTACAAAACAGACCTTTTCTATGTTTGTGAAGATAGACACTGCTCACTGCTAAGAGATGGGATGGGAGAGTGGGGATTGCGCTAAGAAATCAGACCGCTTAACACTCAGTGTGCTGTACTCTTAAAGAGTATTGTAGCGACACAACCCCCTCCCTTTTAAAATTTTACGCAGATATGTCTTTTGAGTTTTGTAGGTGAAGGCGAAGGCTAGTCAGTATACGCAACTGACTGCATACAACTACTTATCCTACACACCTTCTAGTGTCAGCTCTTTTCGACTAAGATAACGTACGAACAGATCCGTTCCTGAGTTATTGTGGGGATCAAAATTTGAGAAAGAAAATAATTTTTTTAATTAGACATGTTAATAAATCCAGAATGTGACGGACAATCGTACTCAAAATTTATTAAGTTCTAACTACAAGCATAGTTGAAATGCATGCTTAATTTCGGCATACATCCATGCATACATTTTTTTTGGCTCAGAAACATCGAAAACATCGAAATCTTTAATGCTGAAATTTGCATCGTTATAAAGCTTTTTATCTGAGAAAGTGCAAGAAAATATCAAAGAGTATCAAACAAGTATCAAAAAAGTATCAAAAAGTATCAAAAAAGAATCAATAGGTATTTATACTTTTTGATAAAGTATCAATAGGTATCAAGAGTATCGAAAAAAAGTATCAAAAAGTATCAAGAGTATCGAAAAAAGTAGTATATTTTTACCATCCAGACGTGTTTATTAGTGCTTGGGAGAAGAGGATATTCAAATAATTCCCAAAAACAGAAACACATGGAGATAGGATTATCTTTACCAATGTAATTCAATAGCTGAATTTTTTGTTTATCAGATGCAACAACATATGACATCAACCACTCTATCGTGATCAAGAAACGTTCCGTTATTGCGGTGGTTTTCGCGACGTTCTACGATTTTTCGCGCATTTTAGCAAGGATTCGTACAGATGCGAGGTGGTACCGAGCGTCCGATTACCAGCTAAATTCGAGGAGAGAATCTAAAAGGAAAACCCCATCTTGACGAACGACGCGTCCTTTAATCGCGACGCCGACGCCATTTTGGGCGAGTCGAGTAACGAATATCAGAGTCACGAAAGCGCGATTTGTTGCATCGTCTTTGCTAATTTCTAGTAGAAGTTATCTTGTCTTAAAGCCAATAATCGGGTATTATCGTGTCGACAAACTTATTGTCGTTTGACCAAGGATATCAGTCCAAATTGTTTACTTATTGAGTTCGTTTATTATCGAGTAACATAACGTCTCTAGTTTGTGTTGATTTATTACGGGGTATAAATAACTTGTAATCAAACCAAGTCTGGCTCGCCTGTCCTAGTACCTACACGTTGTCCCCCTCTGTAGATGTAAGAGTCCGCGGTACGGAGATCGAAGTAAAAACTAGTGTAAACTGATTGTTTGCGTCACTGGAATCGGTAATAAATAGCGCAACATTACAGTAGTTACACCAGCTGCTACAGTACCTTACTGGATTATTACGTTCAAGTCGCTTCTTGATCTTGTGAGAATGAGCTCATGCTTTATATTAACTATAATCTTTTTATAGTCTTCTGCAAGACCCAAAATCATACTTAGTGGAATGGCAACGTCAAAATTTCCCCTGTTATCTACGACCGATTTGATATCGTCTTGAATACCAAGCCAGCCTGCATTCTCCAGCATATCATTCTGATTCAAATCAAATGAAATCAATTTTTTCATAACACTGCTCAGACCAACATTTTTACTTTTATCTATCTCCACAGCATTAATCTCATAACAAATTTCATCAAACAGATGACAAATGCCATTGTTGACAAAGTCAGTTTTAGCAAGTGCTTCTGATCCACCTTTAACTTGTAATTTTTCACATATGTAGATAGAGCTGCGCGATGGTAAGAGGCATAGATCTTGATGTTGGATAGAAATACGAATTTCATCGCTGTTGTCAAAGCTTAATGATGAGTATAGTTGATGTGAGTGTACTTCGTAATGAGCAATAGACTCATCCAATACGACACCTGATTGTTGAAATAATAATCAAGCAGGGTATAACTTCGGTGAATATATTTATTAATACAAAAAGGAACAAGAAATAAGTATGACAGCGTAGTCAGATGTCAGATGAAGCGTTCGACTGGACAACTGCTCGCTGGCTCGATTCGGACAGAACTAACTGCTATCCTCCGCTGAGGGTATTACAATACCTTGGTGACGTGGTCCTACGGCTGATCGCAAGAGGGACGCTGCCGATATCCAGGTACGCGATGACGCGGTCGAACCGTGAGTGGACGGACCCTTCTTAATAGCCCCCGCCGCCTACCTGGGTATCATAATGCGCGCTACTTCTTAATCCCTAATTGCCGTGTTTGTCGCACGCATTTTTCGTAGGCTACAAACAAACCGCGTCTCCGAGAAACTTATCATTATAAAACAAGCAGATGCGCTGCCGAGTTCGGCGACGGACTCGGCACGGCGTCTGTTCTTGGATTTTCCCAGCTACAATAAAACAAGAACTGAATAATATTTAAAAATACTAAAACTAAGTTTTAACAAAAACTCCAACAGAATGCTTAGATATTAACTTACTTGATGGATTGTATGAACTTTTTTCTTATTGATATAAGCACCTCCAGTAATATTGCACTCAACTCTGAGTGCATTGATTCTCAATATTTTCACTGGTAAATCAGAGCTGTGTTGAATGTTCTTTTTGAGGATGCGAGTAGCAAAGCTAAGAAGGCGGCCTATAGAATCGTGAGGTGTGAGATCTATCGGATGACTGCAGAGAATTTCACTTCTAAGAGTATTGTTGTAAGCTTTCAAAGAGAATTCAATTCCTTTGGATTCCAATATTACTTGTAGAAATTGATTAATAGCATCAATCTCATAACTGCCAGTAGGCATACTAATAACAGTATCTCCGTTTAAATGCAGTTTATTATTTGAATAGTCAACATTGGGAATAGAATTAAATGATAAAAGTTCAACTAAACCCAAGACAAAATTTGTATGCTTCGGTAGTTCAATCGAAGGAAAATATTGCGCTTCTAAGACAGATGAGTTTCCTTAGAGACTCAAAGTGAAGCTATCTTCCATGACTGATCGGAAGATAATGATTGTATTCGTCAGTGAGCACCTCTTTTATAGTCTCCCAGCTAAGAAAAAGAGACAAAGATGGCCACATATAAATGAGTTAAAATTTTGATATTTTTTATAGCTGTATTTCACTTTCTTCACGTTAAAATATAACATGAGATCATTGGGAGGTTTGAGATCACCAAAACTATCAAAATAAATCACTTGAGGACCACGTTTGCGATAGCAAACCCAGTGAGTGCCTCTATTTTGAGTCATCCAAGTTTATCACTGCTGATTCATTATCCAATGGGTCATCGGGAGGTAGATTATTTCTCATGAAAACACCACGAAAATCTGAGATTTTCATCATATGAGCATATTTGTTTAGATCGTAGTCAGTCAGTGCAAGATCTGCAAAGTTAAATCAGTTTTTTTTTCTACTGACTTGATGACCACGGCCTATATGAGGTTTCATAAATAATCTCATTCCACTTTTATAGGGCTTGAGGTAGAGACCTTTGCCTAAAGCAATAGCTTCCATAGTCTTATTATGCCTCTTACTTTCTTCATCAATTTTTTGCGCAGCTTTAGCATCATTAACTGGTTTAGCTATTCCAGCACCACCTCCTGATAGAGCACCGGTGGCACTTAGTCCTGCGAACAATGGAATGAGAAAAAGAAGAAATCCACCAATTTTTGATGGAAGTAGCAGAACACGTGGAATGAACTTTTTTCTTTCCACCTACACTTTTAACAGCTTGACGTGCACCCTTCAAGGCTGATTGAATAACCTTGCGAGAATGTTTACTTGCTGTCATTGATTTTTTAGCTACAGTCACTAACTAGATATTTTAATAACATGAATGTTATTAAAATATCTACGGTCCATACAAGCAACATCGATACGTACGAGAAGGCGACAGCTGTGCACGGGCTGCGCGCAGGGGCACAGGTCACGTGGGCAGTCTCCTTATGCGCGGCAACTTTAAATCGCCAACGAGCGCTTATATGTCTAGTGTAAGTCTGCCTGCGTACCGTGCTGCTAGCAGACACCGCATAGGTGGGGCTACTGGTGTGTAAGTGAACTCTCTGCAATGAATTAATTAAGTAATTAATCCAACAAAACGACATTCAGTTGGAAACTTGTATGCAGGCTAAGGAAAAGACAATTTTAATAAAGTAAGTTATATTAATTAAGAAACGTCCCTACAGATTCAAGCTCATGCACAGACTGGGAAGACATACCGGAAAAGATTCTTCACCAATGTGATCTCTATAATGACCAGCCCGATGAGGAAGTCTGGCCGTCACTCTACAGTGGAAACACGTAGATTTTCACCAGCAAGAAAAAAAACTCTTACTAGGTAACGAAGTTATATTTATGAATAATGTATAATGTTCATATGTATGTATGTATGAATATGTAAGTTAAAAGTCAGCGCGGATCTGTGAGAGGTTTAACCTAAACCCATGAATTCGACTATAAGGTACGTGCGCACGTACAGACACTTAGTCAGTTTTCCACGCTCAATAAAAATTAGACCCTCACATAGATCTGCTAAACCTGTTCTCGTGTTCGGTGGGTCTCGGAGGGCATGAGCCGTGCTTCGGCACACATTCTGCAAGAAGAAGACACTAGGCCGGTTAGGTAGCCTCTAAGGAGGTGCCTCGACTGACTGCGGGGTAGTCCGAGACTTGTGCACAAAGAATCGGGAGCCTTGTACGAGTACCCTCTCAACCGCAGACTATAACACCCACATGTATTTTTTACAGCGAAGAAACGAGTGGCAGGTTGAGAGAACCCATAAGCCACTGTAGCGACGTAGAGAGAACAGGAGCCACTACGCCCATGACCACGAGTACCCCTTAGGTCTAGGACCGAGGAAAAACGAACATGAATGAATACGATAGCCTGATCAGGGCACAAATGCACGAAAAAGTCTCCTTGCTGCAGGCAAGTCAGCATTAGTCGATAACTTGAAGCTGAAGGACCAGGGTATGATCACACGTAAAGTCTGGCCTGAAAGGTCAAGTTTTCCTGCTCCACAAAAAACCTGCTATGGTCACTATCAACTTAGTTAAAACTATGGTGATAAGTGACGTACGTCCCAAGGAGCTAGACCATTCACCTCTGAAAAGACAAGAGCATCAGGTGACGAATGTAGACCGTTCTATATTTCTGGGGATAGAAAATAGAAATACGCCAAGGTCAACATTCAGTGCTTCGTCTACTCTCATGCCAGGACATCAGGACTTCAGTCTGTACGAATGGAACGAATACGCAAATATGAACGATACGAAATTAAAATCTGAAGCCGCGGAAGTTATTTTACGTTCTTGAAAAACACGCTCAAGCTCTAGTACAAAAGTTTATCGTAGATTCGGGCGCGATCGATCATATGGCAAATTCTAAACTCATTTTAACACAGCTTCATGAAAAAGCCGAGTATGTAATAGGTCGTGCCAACAGAAACAAAAAGTCAAGCATAAAATCAACTAATCAAGGTCAAGTCAAGTTTGAATTATCAAATGGCAAAGTAATAAAACTAGATAAAGTAATATAAGCGGAGAATTTAAGTAAGAATCTACTGTCACTTAAGCACTTCACAGATCAGTGCCTATGCGTGTATCTGGACAATAAAAATATAATTGTTTACAAACCAAATACAAAAGAAAAGATCTTAGAAGGAAAGTTTGAAAATCTGTTTTGGTCAATTGACTTGAAGTTGAAAACAAATGAGAGCCAAGCGATACACACAAATGCTCTGGTCTCCCATAAAGGCGATAAAAAAACGGTTAAGAAGAGGGTATCCGTTTAGTGATGAAAAAGTAATATGAGAAGAGAAGCTCTTCAGAAGAATCAAGTATACGAAGTAGTTAGTAGAACATGCAAGGATAACAAAAAGTTGAACATTTTAGACTCGAGATGGGTCTTCAAACGTAAAGATGGTACTGAAGGCAAGAATCGTCATAAGGGGCTTCAAAGATTTGAACCTCTACCATATCTGCGAAACATACGCACCAGTATCACGTCTTGCACTTGTAAGAGCAGTCCTAGCCATAGCAAACAAACACGACTATATGTTGTGGCAACTGGGCGTTAAAGCAGCGTTTTGTCACAGCCCAATAAATAAAGAAATATTTCTGGAAATACCAGATGGTTTCGAAGACTATGAAAATCAAAGACAAATAAAAGTTTGGAAGCTACACAAACCCTTGTATGGGTTGAAAACAAGTCCAAAGAATTGGAATGCGCATTTCTCGGAGTTTGTTAAGCAACTAGGCTTCCTAGCAAACAATAAAGACCCAGGTTTGTTTGTGTATACTAAAAACAAAAGTCGTATAATAATGTTGTTGTACGTCGATGACATATTGTTAACAGGCAATAACGAGCCCAAAATGAGAGAAGTACAGAAAGAATTGAGTAAGAAAATCGATATGAAATTCCTAGGTGAGCCTAAAGAACTCCTAGGAATTACCATATCAAGAAATAGGAAAGAAAAGATCATACGATTGGATCAAATTAAGTTTATACAAGGCCGGACTTAGCCTACGCAGTCAACGTGCTAAGTAGACATCAGCAGAATCCGACCGAAAACGACTGGAAAATGGTCACCAGGATATTTAAGTACATTGCCTCCTCTGCGAGTTAGCAATTAACGTACAGAGGATTAAGTGAGGGAATAGAGTCTTTCTCAGACGCAAGTTTTGCAGATTGCAAGAACTCACTTACTACTAGAGCTTATGTCGTTACGTTGTACGAAGATACGATAGCATGGAGAACGCACAAACAGGCCTATGTGGCTCTGTCAACATGCCAAGCCGAATATGTGGCTATGAGTGATGCTCGTAGAGAAGCAATCAGCATCTGTCTGTCATTAAAAGTAATTGTATATATGACGTACTTTTTAATCATCTTATATAATAACAAAGCAGCAGTAGCCTGCACAAAGATGAATGGAAGTAATAAACTCAGGCATATGACGGAGGTACATGAGGACTACGGTTAAGCAGTGCGTCCAAAACGCCTATGTAAAAATAGAATAGATAGAATCAAAGGAGCAAAGAGCAGATATTTTTACTAAGCCTATGCCCTCTGATAGTTATTATAGATTAACTAAATCTTTACAAGAAAATTAACCTAGTAACGACCGTGAGCAGAGGCGCAATGGAAGACGGCGGATTAACAGGTCTAAAGAAAGACTTGACGATGTCGAGTGGAATCGAGAAGGAGTGTTGGAATATTAGCGATATTACACGACACCTAGCCCTTTCCGATGGCGCCTCAGCGCCCCCAAGACGTTAAGCCGTCGCGACCACGTGACCCGCCGCCGAGCTCGGCGGTGCTCTCCGCTATCCGCCTCACTGCTTGTCAGCTCCTCGAGCCAGCAACACGCTCTCCGCTCTCGTCACCCGTCTAAGACCTTTGGTTCTTTTCTAAGCTATAATAAAGTTACATTTATCATCTTACTCCTTTTGTGAAGTGTCTCTTAATTTACGTATCACCGTATTCCTAATCGCGTCTAGAAAATTCTTATATTCCGTCAAAATTATTTCTTAAGACTTTTTGTAGATAATTACTTAATTTTTTTGAGACGTCTAATAGTTTTTTAGAATTTTCTATTATATCTTATCTATTATATAAATTTTTAACATACAAGGTAAGGTATTGAATTTAAAATAAATTTATAATATTATTTATTATGACGTGATAAAAAATAATTAATATATTAAAAACAGAACTAATTCTCGTAAAAATATACGATTATATAATTTTTTGGCGTTTGCAAGTTTTGTAATGTAAACCAAAAAATATTATAATGTCAATTACAAGAAATGATGAATTAGATAAAAATAGATATGATGAAGCTACATGTAATGAAGTTGCAATGATATTTGTTGGAGAATATGCCCATCCGCCAATCGAACGTGATATTGTTGTATATTCAACTCATAGTAAACCGATTAGCATACCTCTTTATAAGTAAACACACTAATCCAATGACATATCCAAATGGTGGTTATAAATTGATGCCTAAAATGAAGTGTAAATTTGGCAAAAATAATATTATTAATTTGCAGTTTTATAATTAGACTTAGTGTAAGAAATGAATTTAATCCCTATCTTAATTTAGGCAAAGGTATCTTAAGCGGCAATAATAGATGCGTTTGCTAGAGTAGAAAAAGTGGCAACCCCCGGTGGAGGATTTAGTATATAGGTACTTGAATTGTTTATATATATAGTTTTTTTTTTATTATCTGTATACACCCCAGTCCTGCCATCAGGTATTAGTCATACTAATATTCTGTAAAATTACTGATTTTAATAAATAAATAAATAAATAATAATTATTATAATAATAATAAAAAATGACATCATTTGCTTTTTCATTTTTCATCAAATAGTGTAAAACAGAATGGATTATAGAGATAAAAAAAATTATTTATAGAATATTATTTACATTTATTTATTAACGCCTTTTTCTATTTTCACACATCAATACAAACAAATATTAATAAATTTTTACATTAGTCAGACATTTTTTTTATTTTTTCGTTTTTTTTTTTAAATTTTGTCACATTTGCGGAACGTTTCTTTGTGGTCCCTGTTTCTGTTGTTGCTGCTACTGACAAGAAGTCCATAGACCATGTCTCGTTATAAACTAGCATTTTTATAATTTCCGTAGAAATTGTTATCAGAATGTTATTGAAATTCCTTTATTGTAAATTCAACTTATAATGTATTTTTGTTTATAATATTAGAGTATAATAATAATCTACAATCTTTTATCTTTTGCCATAGTGCATTTTTTGTATTGAGCATAAAATATATTATTTTACGATGTTTTTACATTAATGGTAGTCCTCATAAAAGTGTTTAAAGCACAATGCTTTTTTGCACCAACCACATCGTACAATTGCAATGTTTGTGCACCCTTCTATTTCACAATGTGTTGCACAAGACTTTCCAAAACTAAAATCTATAGGATTATCAAATTTATCTGGTTTTTCATTAACGTAACCGCTTTTATACCAGGAATATTTAAACAAATCTATATATCTCGGTGAAGACAGTTGGTTGTGAACCAATGATTGAAGTTTAATTATATTATTTCTCACGTGTAAATTCATATCATGATCCATTAACATTACATTATCAGAAAATGTTCGGACAAAGTTTTTCCAAATACGGAATCCATAGACATCAAGTGGTTGTATTTTTCCTATGGTTCCAGTTGGAATTTTTTTTATGTTAATAATTTTATTTTGTGGCATTGTTTCTTCTATAACTTTGTCACAATGACCACTCCAAGAATCAAGTAATAGTATTGAGTGATGGCCTACATAGGGATAAAATATTTTTTCCAACCAGATTTTGAAGTGATCTGCAATTAAACGACTTACTAATTAACTGATCAACGATATTACAATGTAAAAATTGTTATTAGTTCCCTTACTTGTTGTTAATTTTCCAGATTTGGATGCTTCCACGTACACGTTTTCTGGTCTAAATATGTTTTGTTCTACAATAGGGCCAAACTTGCCACTTGGTTCCTTTAAAACAAGAAATAGCGGTGACAGCAGTTGTCCAGTAGCTGATATTAGTGGCTGTATAGTATAACTATGCGTTGTTGCTGAAATTGACTGTACCAGACATTGCACTTGCTTTTCTCCTTCTACTGCTAATGTTCTTCCAGAATGCATTTCTAGCTGAAATCCGCTCTGATCTGTATTATACAAATTTTCGAGTCCAATCCTTGGTATACACGATTTAACGTCATCGATAAATGCTTCAGCTTTAGCCGTAAGTTCTGCACTACTTTCTAGTGTTTTTCTTGTTATGAACTTATTTATTTTCCTAGAAACTATTCGGCGTGCTTGCTTAAATTTGAGTAACCAATGTTTAGAAGCTTTGAATCTAATATCATCAAAACCAATTTCTTTTTTAGCTTGTAAGGCCCATCGAATTATATCTTCATCATGGATAATTGAACCACTGTCGAGAGCTGCTTGAAAATTATCCAGGGTATACTGACAAATTTGTGCTACTTTTTCTCTATACGTGCCACCTTTATTAATTGAATGAGCCCAACGACGTAGCTGACTAATAGATGATACTTTTTTGAATCTGTTTTGCACTGTTTTGAGACTTAAATTTTGCTTCGTTTTGCTACTTCTCCAAAATTCTACAGCTCTTTGTTTGTATTCAAAATCTAGTTCTTCATTATCTGCTGTACATTGATTTGTTGGTGCTATATCCGGATCAGGAAAATGATGTTGCACTTCATCTTCAATTATTTCCGTATTATGGTCTATATACTCTTCTTGAAAATCCAAAGAGTCATCAGTAATCATTTCTACATCGTTGAAATCATGTGTTGCATCTATTAAAATTTCTTTTATTTTTTCGGCCAACTCTGTTTCGTGATAATTCGTGACACTATCTGGTATGTTTAACGCTTGAAAGTATGCTAATAATAAGTTTAGAACGTTTAACGGATTAATTTTCATTTTTCAATCTAAAATGAAAACAAGCGGTAAAATTTATACAAGCTGTGTTTTTGCATGTAAGGCACGACTGCTACATTTCTACCAGAATAAAACGAGTGAATGTAAATTGAATCAAATCATTAATTTATGCATTGGAGAAGAATTCTCGTTCCACTTTGTGATGTTCGGAAAACTCTATTTTTGGTTTTATTCAACTTTTATTCACTTTGAAATTGAATAATGTAAATCTATATAAAATCACTAAAGAAAATTTTCTACAACTGTATGATACCACTGACAAACAAAAAGACGTACTATTCGTACTTTCCGGCATCGAACTAGAATACCCACAAAACTCACTCACTGCCTAAAAAATAACACAGGCAGCTGAGGTAAACACTCGATGAAAACAATCTAAAAAAAGAACATACTGATTCGCACATATTGTCAACAACTTTTATGAGTGAAAGACATTTATCTGTGGAATTATCATTGAATGTACGATAACATTCATTAAACTAATGAATGCATATAAAATTCCCTTTCAATAACAACGTGTTCTTTAATTGCAAATGAAGTTCGAGTATTAATATTCTTTTATGTATTTTTACCAATAACAAAAATTATCATAGTAATATAATAATAATAATAATAAGAAGAAGAATAAGCATAATTGCAATAGCAATAATAACAGTAATACTGATAATAGCAATGATAATGAAAAATAATAATAATAATTAGAATAATATTTATTATTAAATTTAGATTTTTTGATAAATTCATTAAATCGTAGCAAATAGTATTATTATGGAATTCCAGACTGTAAATATTTTACTATAGATACAATAATCATTACTTCGTGAATTCACCTAAAAAACTTTCGGCTTACGAAATAATTGTAACAATGAAAAACTCCCAAGTTTGACAACATTAAATTTTATTACAAAACGCAAAAGAGTTTGATAAACTAATTTTATTAACCTATGTTTTTTCATTTGCAAAAAAGTGTGGACTTTTTGAATTTATAAAATTATACAATTATGCAATTTATGAAATACTTTATAATTTATGAAATTACTTTTGAAATTATGCTAATTTATAAAAGCAGAAAAATAAATAATCTTTGATTGAAACATAAAACGAGACGTTATTTGTTACATACAAAATGATAGAATAAAATATCGGTAATATGTCTATACTCGTGTCTACGGTAAAGCATAGGCCTTCGGCTTCTCTGGAGGTTAGGGGTTTGGAGTCGTTTGGTTAAAAAGCACAACCATTTAGCCTATTTGTTCTTTAGGGGTTTAGGGTTTAAGGCTCTTTAGTTCACATGTACAGGCTACAAAGATCACACATTTGTAAACAAGTTTTTTTGAAAGTTAAAATTTTTTTTCGACATTTTCGTCCACAACATTGGTTTCGCCATTTTGTATTTTTAAAATCTGATATCAGATTTGTAAAGAGCGATCTCGAAAACCCCTATATACAAACCTTCTACAAAATATTATGGATTGAAGTATACTTATAGTTATTTTGTGTTAGGGGTGGTTTACCCCCCTAAGGGGAAGTATCTATGAAAAAACCGAAAAACTTAATTTGTTTATTATAGATGTTTACAAATTTTTTCCAAATTTTTTAGTCGTTTAAAACTTTTTTATTGTATAAAATTTTTTTTCGATATTTCCGTCCGCCATATTGGATCCGCCATTTTGAATTTTCAAAATCTGATAACAGATTTGTAATCAGCGACCTCGAAAACCGCTATATACAAACTTTCTACGAAATATTATGTATTGAATTACATATTTACAGTTATTTTGTGTTAGAGGTGGTTTACCCCCTTAGGGATAATATTTATGAAAACACCGAAAGACGTCAACTAAATTTTGTTATTAAGGATGTTTAAACATTTTTTCCAATTTTTTTTAGTCGGTTTAAACATTTTTATTATAAAATTATGCCAAAAAATATATGTTTTCAACCCCTAAAAAATAGGGTATGCTACTCTTACTCTTCAAATCACCATGAAATACTTGCTCTTTTTGTAAGAAATAACCTCCAATTTGTTTCATTGAAAAATATTAATTTTAAGCCGAGATATTTAAAAAAAACGCTTTTTGGGGGTTAACTTTAGGGGAGGTTTTTACCCCTTAAAAGTGAAAATTAGCCGATAAAAAAAATACGTGTCTCTTATTTTTTTATGTTCTACAACATATATGAAAATCATCAAAATCGGTGAGTTCGGGTTGGGTACCTTTCCTTGTGAGTGTTGGACTGTTGCTGTTGCTGCTGAGTGTTGTGCTGTTGCTGCATGCAACTGCTACGGCTGCTTAGTTTTCGATATAGTGTGCGTAAAATGCACTTTTACGCACGCTCCGCGTGCGTTCAAGCACATTTTCCGCCCCTGTATAAAAAAATAACGTTCGATACACGTGCACAAAAGTTGATTCTACACTCGTGAGATTGTGTAGAATCAACTTTTGCGCACTTTTATGGAAATATACTATTTCCTATTACGTATAACTTTTTAAATAAAGCTTGTAATGAAAAATCAAGCTTGTATCACTCTAGTGTTAGATTTAATAAATGATTATACCGAGGTAAATTTCGATCAAACGTTTAGTTTTTCTAAAATTTTGGAAATACGAACAGATGTTTAAGCGTACTTACGCGATTACAGCGCCAACCTTCAAATCTAATTTTACATTTTCAAACAAAGCTTGCAATGAAAAACCCGATTCTGTAGTGCCTTAGTGTTAAATTTAATGAATCATTCTACTGAAGGGAATTCCAATCGAACTTTTTTTTTCTAAAAGTTTGGGAATACAAAATACCTTGTGGCGGATTTGCGAAGCTTTAACGACAACATCCCCTTAAACTAAGCAGACTACGACTTGATAGTTTCTCAGCTTTTGCATCCGCTGCAAAAAGACAACCAAATAATTATATATGATAATTAAATAAAAAATGTTTATGGTAATAGAGGTAATAGAATTAATAATTAAAAATAAAACTTATTATTCAATTTGACCTTTTTTGGAATAGGCTTTTAATTTTTGATGCTTCTCACTGACTTGCATGTCTCGCAACGCGATAAGGAGCCACTGGAGCTCGAGGAAGAGCTCGATTTCCTCAAGCTCGACGGGTATTGCTGAGCGGAGAGCTTGTCCTCTCTCGCCGTTCATTGCCAAGCGAAGAGCTTTTCGGCCTAATCCCTTCGTATAATTGCTGCATAACAGCAAGTGGTGGTAGTGATAGCACTATTCCACGGCATTTTTCCAAAAGTCCCCTGTGATGAGTGCAAAAAATGTTCTCTCCCTAATTTTCAAGAACACGCTTCCTTATATCTCTTTGCCAATAATTGGTGAACATTTTTTGTCAAATGCTTTAAAATTTGATTTGGTGATTCACCATAAAAAAGGTATCTGCAAAGGGAGCCGAAGCGAAGCACTGCTTCTTATAGGTGCCTTAAATATGAGTGGGGTGTCATGACCTGCTCTTTTAACGACGTAAGTATGAGTAGGGTGTCATGGCGCGTCTCCAAGCTCAACAGATCCAAACTCCATTCGCTTTGCTTTTAGAAATGCACGACAATCGTCACATGTATCTGCGAGACTTTAAAGTTGAACTTTCAGTCGCAAGTCGCATGTCGAGGTTAACTAGTCTAGGTGCGTTTTTCAGCAGATCTTACCATTGTGCAACTCGACATAGATTTTAGCGTTTTTGTATATGGATTAGCTCTTTATATTATAAAAATAGTTTCGTCGCCGCCAACGCCATCGGTTCAAAAAGTTTACCCCTCAATTAGTGCCCCTCAATAAGTGCCCATAATTAGTGCCCCTCGATTAATGTCCCTTAATTATTAGAACATAAAATATATAAGTCTATTTTGTCAATATTACACACACGCGCTTGTACCTTCTTCTGGGGTAGCCGGTTTGTTTTCTTCTCGATATTGTGTCGTTGGCTTCATATAATCTTAAACATTCTTCTTCTCTGCCTTTGGTTTGGCCTATTTCGCTTTGAAGCCATGCTAAGGAATTTCTGCGCCTTACGATATTATTAACGCCGATGGCTGTTTTTTGATGGTTCATTTAAACGTTCTATTTTTATACGTAGCAATGTTCATTTCTATACTTTATGATATATATCGGTTGGTTGGTTTTTGTTTATTTTGTTTAATTTGATTGCAATCGTCAGATTTATCTGATCGTTCTGTTTTGCATTTTCGAGCCAAATTAACCTGAAGTCAGGACATATTAAACGAAATTGTTTAGCGACAACAGTGCAGTGCAGTAAATTTAAATATTTTCCATAATTTCTCCGGAAAAAGAAGCAATTCCTTTGGAACAAGAAACATAAGTTGACGTTCTTTGATTTTTTGCTGCTCCTGTTGTTGTTATGGAGAATACGAAGAGATTCGTTTGCAACATTTGGAAAACCGTAATTGTATATTTTTACACACCTAAATTAAAGCTTATACTATAACGTACGTTGGGGTTAGCTAGAGAAGCGAGCAGGGGGGGGGGGGGGGGCTAGTTTATGTTAAACCAAACCATCACGAGTGATTTTGATGCATTTTACAGGATTTTTGTTTAAAAACATTCAAAAAAGTATCAACATACTATATATTAAAACGATATTTGTTATCTATCGGAACTATAAATTTAGTTGGAGGAAGCTTCGTTCCAATAAATTGGCAGCGGTTCTTTTAGTAGCAAACCGTTCTTAAATTTCACGCAAATATTTGGTACAAAAGCAGGATGGTTTGAGCATGAATTTTGAACAATCACTACCGTATATTAATTAAAATAGTGAAAATATGTAGTTACAAAATTGGGCTTTTTGGAGAAGTCTTTAGTGCACTGGTTTCTGACTAGAACTGGTCGGATTAATCTCTGTAGCAGGATTTTTATGGATTTAAAGACGACCTTCTTACTTGCGCGTGCTCTATCCCAGAATTTCCTCCCAAACTCCTTTTTCACGGTTAGACGTCGGTACATCAGTACAACAGCGTCGCGTTTTACATACAAACAAGCACACGAGAATATAAATGTTGTCACTTTTTAAAATATATTGCTAAATAACATTTTTAAATTACAGTTGTATAGTAAGTTTTATATATTTCAGCTATCCACCGCCATTTGCTCCCGAGGATAATAGTATAGCTTGGCTTTACAATGAGCTGGATGAACAATGGAGACAATGGTTACCAGCCGGAACCTCCACTACTGTAAAAAGAGGGGCATTTTATTCGGTGCTTGTCAGACCGGGTTTTCGTATACTTTCAGTCAATACTAATTATTGTAATAACAAAAATTGGTGGTTACTCATGAATAGCACTGATCCCGTAAGTGAATTACAGTGGTTGATTTATGAACTTCAAGGAGCCGAAATAAATAATGAAAAAGTTCATATTATTGGGCACATACCACCAGGTCATTCAGATTGCTTGAAAGTATGGTCAAGAAATTATTACCACATAATAAATAGGTAACACTTTTCTTTAATTCTTTAGCTCAGATACTCCTTAGGCGCTCATGAAACATGCTAATTATTACGTTATATAAAAGATAGCATTAAAATTTCTAATTTCTACGATAATGTCATACAGATGTCAACCTTTAATCTTTAACATCCAAACAAAGATTACTCTTTACTTTTCCTCTTTTTTATCTTACTATTAATCGTTTGTTAAAGACAAGCCCTCTACCTGTAACTGCATAACTTGTTAAACAAAGAACTTTTTCAAATTGATTTAAATTAAAATTTTTGCATGGTATTCATACATATCTATTTCAAAAGATTAGCTTTTAGAACGTGGAAAAAGTTTGTTTAATTTCAACTCTAAAAAAAGTTAGGTTACGTATAAAAGTGCTCTGTGAAGAAAGCCTTGGTAACCAGCTCGAATTATTACACCGTTTCGACTTGGGCTGATCGAAGAAGAAGTAAGTGAGTTTCAATTATTTGTACATACATACATGTATACAAATAAATATATATTGTATATTTAGGAACTTGACGACGACTGCGAGGACGATGGCTATATATCGCAGACCGAGGTAAACAAGGAGAACAAGGCCCTACTGAGAAACGCGCGATTATTCCCGTGATTAATCGCGTTAATTTATCGAACTTTTTTCAACGCAATCAGTCGCACGATAAATCGAGTGACAAATCGCGCTATTCATCTAAAATAAATTTTTTGATAAAATCAAATTGTTTAAAATGCAAAATTATTAAGCAAGGTGGCCAATCTAGGTGTTACAATCTGGATAGTAACACTTATACTAGCCACCTTGCTTAATAATTTTGCATTTTCAACAATTCAAAAAAACTTTAATTAAAAAATTTATTGTAGATAAATCGCGCGATTAGACATGATCGCGCGATTTTTTTCAGTAGGGCTAGAGGTACTCAACCCTAGCTCCTACGTTCCTCTATATCGGGCAGAGGAGTGAGAGCTCAACTCTGTGACTAACGTTTCTCTGCATCAGTCAAAGGAGCGTTTCGTATCTACTACTTAGTGGGCCTAGCAACTGTTTTACTTGGCTGTTTCGCCTTGTCCTTCCCTTCTATTCTCTTCGTCATTTTCAACCTTCTTGAGAATGGTCCTAACGTAGTTAGTAGTAAGTAAGCCGGTATGGGGAGACATAACAAATGACGTCATCACTGGCGCATCTTTATCTTATCATGTAAACACGTCATAAAGATAAGGTGTCATGTTTCTAAACAGGTAATTAAGATAAGGGTATCATGTTTATACACGTGTAATTAAGATAAAGATATCATGTTTACATAAACAAAGAAGATATCTTTACCACAATAATAAACAATGACGGTACTTTACAAGTAATAAAGATAAGATAAGGTATCATGTTTATAAACAATTAATTAAGATAAGTATATCTTGTTTGTACGTGTGTAATTAAGATATCATGTTTACATAAACAAAGAAGCTATCTTTACCGCAATAATAATCCATGATGATATTTTTTTTTATTATGAAAACCGGTAATAAAGATAAGGTATCGCCAACGTCTTAAGCATTTATCTTGTAAACAATTAAGAGAAATATGGATTGTTACTGACGTCATGTACACCTCTTATGGCCTCATAAGATAATGAGATTTTTATGTATGATGAGTTTGTAGTACGTTTATAGAAATATTGTGGTCCTAAAAAGGACCGATTTTAATTGATAAATAAAAGTCTTAGAATAAGACTTTATTGTTGCTATCCCCGATCAGTGTTGTTGTGTCCTTGATATTTGGAATCTTTATTTGCTTCCTTGTCAGGACAATAACTCCTGTACCCTTCTGTTTTCGGGAATGACCCAGTATTGGAAGAATATTGAGGTAGATACTTTTGGAATCCAGAAACCGGTTTATATTTCACTTCCTCTCGATCTGAACCTTCTTTCTTCTTCTTCTCCATATTGTGTTTGTCTATATTACGATTATGACTCGTCAAGTGTACGCGAAACAATGAGAACATACTTATGCACAGTTGATATTTATAGAGAGTCGTAAGGAGTGGCAGTAGAGTGGGAGGTTTAGATGATGTCACAAAAAAAGTGAATATTTTAATATTTTCTGGTTTATTACAAGATAGGAAGATATGTACAAAGCGTAATGACAAAAAATAGCATGTATATTTATACTTTAATTATGGCAGTATAAATGTCTTTATATATATCAAACAATTGAAAAGCAGCTATTTCACATAAGATTATATTTAAAATTATTTCCTCAATAGTATCTTTAAACTTGTCGTGAATTATAATTTTAATATTTTCAGTGTACAAAGTATAATATTGTTGAAACATCTCATACGTCTTTAGTATAGAATTAGGGTCTTTCTCAATACCATCGTTTTTAATACAGTCAATTATAAACTTCTTAATATGAGAAACAATTTCATTCACTTTATCAACACACTCTTCAAGTTTACTCATACGTTCGTCAATACACTGTGAGACAATTTTTAACCCGTCAAAAGTGACTTGCTGCATGCATATCGATGGTTGATGATAAGCTGTTTTTTGTTTCTTTGCTCGTGGTGAAGAACCTGTAGGAAGATTTCAATTAGCTAATTTTATAGCAACAACTGACACTCCACCCAAATTAATAAGTAATCCAGAGGTGATAAAAATTAGTGAAAGTTTGAAACGTGCATTAAACAAAATTCCTTCAACCAAGAGAAATAATTCCGAGAGCGTTCAGACTTTGGAACAAGGTACTAGACTCGCGGCCGCACAACGCTATAGTGCCCCTTTGAATAAGAAAAAATCCATACCGCAAAAAGCAGACAACAAGTGGCAGGCTTATAAAATTTAACATGTCTTATGAAAATCAATACTTTGACACTAGACACGAGATTGGATACGCTAGTGCACGTAATCTGTTACGAATCAATGGTAAAAATAAGTAGAAGAAAAGCGAGGTTAATGAGTGGTTAAGTAATCAAGATGCATACACACTACACAAACCTATTAGACGAAAATTTCCTAGATTGATGTACAATGTAACTAATGTGGATGATTGTTGGGAAATGGATTTGTGTGACATGCAATCTCTCAAAACGTATAACGATAATTTTGCGTATTTACTTGTAGTCATAGATGTTCTCAGTAAATATGCTTGGGTCGAGCCTTTACGTGACAAAAGTACAAAAAGTGTTGTAGCTGCTTTCGACAAAATCTTAAAAAGAGCCGATGGGCGACGCCCAATTCTTATACAAACTGATCGAGGCAAAGAGTTTGTCGGATCAGATTTTCAAAATTATATAAAACAACACAAGATTAATTTTCGAGTAGCACGTAATCCCGATGTTAAAGCAGCCGTCGTCGAGCGTCTAAATCGCACGCTCAAAGAACGTATGTTCAGATATTTTACTCACAAAAATACTCATAGGTATATCGATGTTATTGAAAATATCGTTTACGCGTATAATCACACTATGCATAGTGGTACTAAAATGGTTCCGGCAGTTGTAAATATTCGTAATGCAGTTGTGGCAAGAAAAAATTTAGAAAAAAGAGCTCTTAGTCAGAGAAAAAAGTCTAGAGCACATATATACAGCGTGGGTGATCATGTTCGCATCAGTCGGTTGAAAGGCACCTTCGATAAAGGTTACGAAAAGAATTACAGTGAAGAGATCTTTAAGATTACCCGTGTCTCACGTCGTCAAAATCTCTTCACCTATGAATTGACTGATTTAGAAGGTGAAATAATCGACGGATTTTTTTATCCCGAAGAACTAGCTCGAGTTGGCGATGATCGTTTGTCAAAAAATAAGGAATTCAAAGTGGAACGTGTGATCAAGAGTAGGGGACGTGGTGTTAAAAAACAAGTTTTTGTAAAGTGGCTTGGCTATCATGATAAATTTAATTCGTGGATTAAAGCAAGCGAAATCGTTACACTTTAAACATGGCTGAGGACGAATTTTATTTGATATTACCGAGTAAAAGTAGTATGAAATATTTTTCTGAAAAAACATCTTGCTTCACCACGCACTTATCGCACGAAGTACGTCTGCATGGTAAGTGGAGTGTTGCTCTCACGGAAATCAGCATACCATGCACGATGATGCATATTCAGAAACACGAATATAATATAAAGTTTGTTAACGCACGTAGAATAGCAGTTGCAAGAAAGAGAGACATATCTGAATATTTACCGGATTGGACAAACGACAAACACAACGATGCCATATTTCCACCAGGTGTTTACGAGAATCTCAACAATCTCACAGAAGCTATAAACAATATACCTGAATCTCACTTACGTATTGAACAGGCAAAGAAAAAAAGTGGTTATTACAATTTACATAAAAAGTGTGAATGTAAGGAAACTCATTTTTTCAGCTTGAGCGAAAAAGTCAAACGAATATTTGGCTTTGAGAATGAAAAATATAGAAATCAGGAATTTATACCCATGATTCCATCTGTAGAGTCGAAAAAAATGCAACATTGGTAGGAAACAGACCTGGTTGTTTGGCAAGAGCGATAGCTGATCAATTTTTCGTTTACTCAGATATTTGTATTCCGTACACAGTCGGTGACGTTCAAGCATCCCTTTTGCGCATAGTAACACTCGATAATTCAAAATATAAATTTGGTGCGAGAGTGGTCAAACAATTTGCACCGGGAATTTATCTACCTTTGTTAAATAACACATTTCAAAATATAATAATAGATATAAAAGATGAAAATGGGAATCATATACCATTCGAGTACGGGACGTTGTCCGTAACACTACATTTCAAGCGCATTCTCTGAGAAAAAAATGGCTTACGCGCAGCCGACTATGCCGATCAAATCGGTGGTGGTGATGGTGGAGGAGGAGTACGTCGAGTGTTTGCAGGTTCAACTTATCAACGAGGTCATGGTGGAATCGGCAGCTTTTTGAGTGGATTATTTCGAAGAGTTTTACTTTACATTACGAGTGGTGCTAAAGCCGTTGGAAAAGAAGCTATCAGAGCAGGAATGCATGTACTAGATGATGTGGGAAATCACGGAAGCAATTTTAAACAAGCTGTAAATATGCGCATGCGTGAGTCCGGTAAAAATCTTAAGCATAAAGCCGCTGATAAAATTGCCGCTATGATGAAGGGATCAGGATATAAGATACGCGCTAAAAAGCGGAAGCGTCAATCGTCCAAGAACAGCACAGCTGTACACATCAGCAGTAAAAGTGGCCGTGTAAAGAAGAAGAAGAGCCGTGTCAGTGTTCGCAAATCTACGAAAAAGAAAGCGGGTAAAAATAAGCCAAGGAAGAAGAGAAAACAACGCAGTGTGAGCGATATTTTTTGATCTACATAGATATTATTTAATATGGCTTTTCTACACTCAAACTCATGTGAATGCATGAAATCAGAATTAGATTTATTTACATTACCACCTACACAGACTTCGGTGGAAAGCTCTCAATTTATACATTATAAACTAGTTTCTTCGCTAACAGACGATGGACCGTTGGAATTCGTCGTTCCAGCTGGTAGTGATTATCTCGATCTTGCACACACAATGCTAAGCATTCGTATGCAGATAGAGCCAAATGTTGAAATAACAGAAGCAGCTAAAGCTACAGAGTATCCGAAGGTAGCAGCAATAAATAACACGTTACATTCGCTATTTAACCAAATAGACGTTTTCTATAATCAAAAATTGGTTTCACCACCAAACAATGCTTATCCTTACCGAGCTTACATCGAAACACTGTTAAATTATTCAAAGAATAGTGTAGAATCACATCTCACGAGTGGACTCTGGTATGCGGATACCCCTGGAAAATGGGCAGCGTCTCCCAATACCAAGCGTACTGATGTAAATGCAAATATTGGTCAGTGTAACCGTCAGTATTTTACCCAGAATGGTAAAACTGTCGATTTACTCGGTCATTTGCATTGCGATGTTTTTAATCAAAATAAATTTCTGTTAAATGGTGTTGAACTGCGATTATGATTGGTTAGGAGTAAGGATGCTTTTTGTTTGATGGATTTTACAGATGATGATAAAATTACTATACGCATTAAGGAAGCTTCACTGATTGTGCGTCGAGTTAAAATAAGTCCAGGTGTTATACTAGCTCATGCTAATGCACTTACAAAAGCCACTGCTAAATACCCAATCAATCGTGTGGAGGTGAAGGCATTTACAATGCATAGAGGTATTCTTGGCGATACACTGGACAACGTTATTCTCGGTCAAATACCCAAAAGAATAATCATTGGATTTGTGGATAATAAGGCATTCAATGAAAATAGAAAGTTTAATCCATTTAATTTCCAACATTTTAATATAAACTATATTTCTCTTTATGTGGATGGTGTCCAGATTCCCAGCAAACCATTGCAGCCTCGATTTACGGGTGAAAGTCAATTATTTATCGACTCGTTTCATACACTATATTCTGGGACTGGAATTCATTTTTTAAACGAAGCATTAATTATCTCACGATCGGACTACGATGAAGGGTATACATTATTTGCTTTTGATCTAACGCCTGATTTATCAGCAAATTCAGTTTCTCATTGGAATTTAATCAAGCACGGCAGTGTTCGTGTAGAGGTAAAATTTGAAAGAGCACTTGAATCTACAATCAATTGTATAATTTACGCCGAATACGACAATGTCTTGGAAATAGATTCAAGTAGGCAAATAATAACGGATTTTAATGCATAATACCGTTAAAGCGATGGAAAAGTAAGGGGAGAAGGTCCTGGAGAAGGAAAAGAGGGATGGGGAAAGAAGCAACAGCAGCGCCTCTATGCTATAAATGAGCAAAAAAGCTAAACGTCATACTCTCAGTGACGTTTGAGAAGTGAGCGAGTTTGGATCGACTGTGTCAATTTTGTATAGTATCATGGATTACGTTATCAATATTCAGGGTTTGAGAGACCGTAACAACAAGTTTACACCTAAAGAAGTTGGTGTACTTGGTTTAGAGCACAGAATATTCCAACATTGGATAGTTAAGGAACCCCATAGATTTGAAGAACTTGCAACTGGATTTAAAAGAACTAACGACTACATCTCTAATCATTTTCATGGAATTCGTTGGCATGAAGGTGACATCACCATGGAACAACTACAGTATCATTTAAAACAAATAGCCAAAGTGGCTATACGTATTTTTACACGCGGTCGTGACAATTGGAGATTCCTGGAGACTGTAATCTGTCGAGAAGTTGTGGACGTTGAAGAAATGTATACCCCGAATTTTGACGAATTGAAAATAAATTATTCAGGTAACTTCATGTGTTTAAATCATGGCATTCAAGGTATAAACTACAGTCGCGATTGTGCTCTCAATCATGCATATGTGCTACGAAAGTGGTTACACTCTATAGCTGAAGGTATAACGCAAGATTCTGCACAGAAATTGAGTGATGCATTGTACTGCAAACTAAACTGGCGGGTACGTACAGCTACTTCATCGTCTATTTACGCGACACACGAAGAGGACGTAGTCGATCATTGCTGAAATAATAATAATAATAGAATGAATACACAAGAATTACTAAAAGCAATTCCAAACGTTTTGGAATATCCCGCGGCCATCATAGCTAATACAGATGATCACACGAAGAAAGGAACACATTGGATTGCAATCTACATAGACTCAAACGGTTATGGAACATACTTTGACAGTTACGGACTACCACCAATGTCCCAACATCATCTTAAACGACTCAAAAGAAATTGCAAGCGGTATCAGTGGAATAAAAAAAAGTTGCAAAGTTTTGATTCACAGGTGTGTGGTCAGTATTGTGTTATGTTCCTTTACCATATGGTTAGGCTACCTAACTTACGCGCGTTTTGTCATAAGTTCTCGCGAGATTCACGAAAAAATGATGCCGTAGTTGTATCGTTCTATAAAAAGCTGTTACGAAATAATAATCATCGTGTACGCTCGAAAGATGTTAGGAGGTTTGGAAGTGAAGCCTCGCGCGGCTCAGGATTTTGTAATCAAACATGTACTTCGAGAATGTATGTAAAGTAATAATAATAATTGTCAGATATCATGTAGTAAAAAATATGAATAAAGTGTAATCTTTCATAATATAAAAAATGTTTTCATTTATAGAGCCTTACTCATTCCTTTAATTCCATACTGTAGTACTATGATATATTTTTTCCTGTTGCATCACACCTCGCTGTATAGTCCTAAGTACATATACATCGGCATTTATTAACGGTTATAATACTAACATCCGGTGATATTTACTGTTTAGTTTTATATTCCATTTCAATCTTTATCTGTAAGAGAAAGAGAAGCTGATAAAACTGACGGTTGTAGTAGTAGTAGAGTAAACATCCTGTTCTTAAAAACTCGGAGAAATGTAACCGTAGCCTTTGACGGTTAACGAATATGATACCTCCTTTGTGAAGTTCTGAGAATACACGCGCAGAAAATCTCTCCCCACTGCATTCGATCATTTTACTTTGAGGTAGTGGGGGGTAAAATGTATAAAAGAGCTTAAAGAGTGAGGAGCTCCATCAGTTCTTTCGTGAAAGTTTGAGAGATCATTTGCTAAGTGTAACTCTGTATATTGTGCCTCTTGTTTTTCGTACCATGGCCCAATCAAGTGTCAGTGCTCCATCTCGTGTGCAGAACGTTCTGCCAAATATGCTGCTCTCCACGTCCTATGCCATTAATAAGTCAAACTCGAAACGCGTTACTCTTGGCTTAGAAAGTTACCAGGGAATTTCAAGAATTACTTTGATCTTATAAATTGCTATTTCCAAGATACGTACAGATTCCAAAGTGAATACGCTCGACCAACGAAGGTGTACATGGAGAATCATGATCTGATGTTTACTTCTTCATACAATACCAAATCCATATTGATAGAAGAAAGACCTGTCGGAACATCCATCTTTCCAAATCTTTTGATTGATGAAGGAAACGATGATGTACTGCATACAGTTAGTGCTTCCCATTTCAATGACTACACTGGTGGTGGTGGTGCTGCAGCTGCTGCCGCTACTGTTACTGATGGTGAGAATCTACGTCATCAACCAACAGGTCTACTCCGTACTACGTTTTCTAGTAAATCTATAATATTTGAGTGTGGTATAGCTTTATCATCAATGCTAACTGTACCTGAATTATCCCATTTAATACGATGCGATGCTGATTTCCAATGTTGAAGCAATAAACGTGCTTTTCTCACATAACCCTTGGAAATGCTTGAAAGTATCGCTTCATCGGACAATGGACTCGATATATCTTTATTTTCATGCTCTACATCAAGTATATTTGCATCTGATAAAAGTTCCTGACGTTCCAAATTTTTAAAATGAAGATATCTTCTTAAAATTTGTAAATATTTTTGACATTTTTCACGTTCATCGGTGATACTTTTTGAAAAAAGTATATCGTGCATCTCAGCATCGAGACGACTTAAATTATCACCTTTTGTCTGTATCGTTGGCTCTAAAGCATTACTCGACTCTTCTAATATATGTTGTTGTTGTTGTTGTTGTTGATGCTGTTGCTTCGTTACTCTCTCGTATGTTTCCTCTGGTATAATGACCATTTTACGAGCGTGCTCTATATTTTAATTAACAGAGACTCCAAATATTTTTGACACAAGTGCACCTATAATTGGTGCAAGTAACATTGGTAAAAAGGCACCACCGTTTTGAATAAGGACGCGTTTCTTTTTTTTCCACTCGTTTTCACTGTTATTAGTACTGGATTTATTTAATAATTTTCTCAAGACACATTTATGTTTTTTTAACTTTGACTTGTGTGAATATTTTATTTTAACGACTCCGCGCAATACATTTAACACGCACTCGCATATGCTTTTAATGAGTTTTTTATCAGCTACACGAAACAGTGCTAAGCGCTGTTGACTATCTGCATGACAAAGAGCATTCAATACTGCAACACACTTTTTTGTAAAATGCTTTGGTAGGTATCCACACCTTGTATCTTCTTCTTCTTCTTCTTCAGTAGCAGCAGCAGCACCACCACCACCACCTCCACGCTGTCTTCTTCGCTGTCTACGACTATCGGTTCTCGCAGACGCGCCTCTTCCTGCCATTGTTTCAATCAGACTGAAGCTTTAATCATAGAATCCTCTACTTTTATCGGAATTTCTTATTCTTCTTCGGTACATATGGGTAACTCAATTTATCATCGGGAAAAACAGAGGTACGGAAACGAAATTCATCCTCGGTCGACTGTTTCAAATCCAACAAAAGATAGCCATGAGAAGTTGACGTACTATCGAGATACGCTTCTTGTAAAAATTTTGGGTCTTCGGGATAGACTTGACGCGCTAGATATTGTATTTGCGAACGATCACGTGGATTTTTAAAAATAACGAGGTAATTTGCATTTAATGAGATATCGCGTTGACCAGCTCCTTTGTGAAAAAGATTTTGTGTAATAAAAATCACACTTAAATTCTTATGATGACTTCCCTTTGTAAATAAATCGAGAATAATGTTATTCAAAGATTCTCTCATTAAATCATCAATAATTAATAATTTTTTCTTTTCATTGTCTTGAGAATAATCTAAATGCTGAGGTAATCCCTCGTGAAATTCAACAATTTTTTTTCTACTCTCCCTACTTATGCCTCCTGGAACAAAGTCTGTCTCATACGTAGACTGCCACTCGGCATAATAGAGTAATATCCGATCAAATGTTACACTGCAGATGAGTGGAAGATGTCGAAGAAACCTTTTGACAAAAACTGTTTTACCACATCCCGTGGGTCCGCTAACGATACACGTAAACGGATGTTTGAATCGCATATCCATTTCGCCGAGTACTCACACACACACACACACACACACACACACGAGAGAGATTTTCTTTAAAATTAGCTTATGGCACGCGGACGGTCGGTGGCGGCGGCGGCGGCGGCTAATAAGCTAGTTTTACGTGTGCTGAATCACAAGCTGTTATTACCGCTGTTTAAGCTGATATTCGTGTCCAACAAGCTAAATAATAACGCGAGTAAGCTGAATTATGCCTTAAATGAGCTAAATTTCCATAAGAAGCGTTCTCTTCGATGACAGAAGCTATACTGAGGATATAAAAATGTGTTAGGGATCTTTTAAATGGAAAAATAAGGAAATTATATAAAAATTTATGTTTATTTTTATTTACAATAAATACATCCAAAAAGTTAATTATTCTTATATCCAAAAGGTAGAGAGTTACGTGACGTAAGGTATCGTCGTTTTTTCAATACAACACAACATGTTTTTGATTCTTCACGCGTTACAACTTCATGCATTTTAGTTCTTATGATAGCTTTGAATTTTAAGCGTATTTTACTACATTCATCATTCATGTTTTCAGATTCGTGATCTTCGTTTGCAAAGGCATCGTTAATCAAATTCTTAATGCTATCAAAATTAATTTTTACACCGTTTGAGAAGTTTAATGATATACCTTTTACTTTACAACATTCAATTTTATCATCTTTATTGGGTGTTACAGCTGTGTAAGCGTAAAACTTTGGTCCTCCCGAAACAAAATTACTTATATACGTATTTTCACCATAACCACAAAGTTCATCTGTCATATCACCTAGTTTAGAGCCAATAAAAGGTTTATACTCATCTGAAGCATCGTCATGCGAAACAAATATACAAGAATCTGTGTCTTAATAAAGAACACGATCACCCAACCTGCTCAAGTAATTATATAGTTCTAAACGTGCTTGAGCAGTGGTGTAAGCCGCAATCACGACACTCGTATGCGGGACAGGAGTGACAGCCTCATCCTTGTATTGCCAATTCACGTACAGTATCTCATCATTAATTGCTAGTATATCATTAACATCTCTTTCCGGACAAGTAAGAAGTTTTAAAAGAGATTCACGTGATTTTACAACTTCAGTTTGTTTCAAATTACTCCGTTGTCCAAGCTTACCTCAAAACGAATTTAAGCAGAGCTTAGCAACAGCTCGTAACCCTGAATTTTTTTCGATATTATTTTTATCCAAAGTTATACCCTCATCGAGTCTATACTGTTCAATGTATTGTAATTTAGTTGCTTCATCAGTACACCATGAGGGCCATCCGCTAGCCTCTTGCTTGATTTTTAAGAAAGTATTTACGTATTTAGCAAAAAGACCTCCGCTACCATCAATTTGATTATATTGTGTCATCTCATATTGCCAAATAATATAAATTTTCGTAATACTGTAACCGAGTTCAACAGCTTTACGCAACTCATCAGCAACCCAGGTGCCCGTGAATTCACGCATTTTTTCGTGATTGCAGTCACACTGCTGCATTTCTTCGCAGCATGAGCGGCAAAGAGCAAAAAGAATACGTCCGTGCATTTTAATTGGTAAGAGTGGAATGTGCAGGTCGCGCGGTGGTAATATACTACATTTAACTAATCCTTCGAGAAAAGATAAACTATCGTATATTACAATCCTTCAATATTGTTGAGATTATTGTTATTCCCCTGCGTTAATTCGTTGCAGTCTTCACCAATTAAAATTCGCGGATGTCCCACGGGAAATCGACCTCTTTTACACACGTACGGATAAAGAGAGCATATATCTGTATATTGAATTTTTTCGTTATTTCCGATCGTGTACTCAGTAACTATATTCTCCGTTCTACCTCCAAAAAAAGCATCGCGCGGATTCAACGTTATACGACTCATAAGAGGATGCTGTGTTACATATTCGTAGATTTCGCGATTCTCTGCTTTTATCCGATCAAAAGTAAATTCCCATATCTCTCGAACTTCGTAACCCAGGGCTTTTATTTTTTGAATTTTCCGAAAAGTATTCTCGTACGACTCATCCATAGTTCTGCCGTATGACATTATTTTATCTCGTCGTTTATTAAAGCAAATAGGGCAACCGTGTGTGTAACAGCCTTGATATTCAAAGACAATACCTTTATTTGCATTATCATTTTCCGGAGGTAAATAGCCATCTACACAAAACCCTTCTGGAAGCATAAATTCACGTGCTTTACCCGCGTGTATGATCTCACGTTCACACTGTAACAGCCACTGTATTGACTTTTGCGAATGATTATCAGCGCGTCGATATCCACCTGCTGGAATGATACCGATAGTTTTTTCGCGTAAGAAATTTTTTCTATACACAATGGAGCATGCAGAAGCTATGGTCGTTGCCTCTGTAAACGGACAAGTATTCCCGCACTTAATGAAAATTTTCCGAAAAGCCATGCATGCAAGTCTTAAAATGTCTACATCCATACGGCAATAATCGAGTATTTCACGTTGAAAATCAAACTCATAAGTATTTCGGTTCTCCTCATACCATACAATAAACGTTTCCCTCTCAGACGTCCACATGGCATTAGGCGCATAGAACGATGCTTCGGGTAAAGCTCCAACATAATTTTGATTATCTAAAGTATTGAATAGATGAGGAAAATATCCTTTTTTGCTAGCTGGCGGTAGAGAAAAGGTTCGTGTTAAAGCACTTAATTTCATGTGAAAATAGTTTAAGCTATCAATAAATTTTGTTCGCCCGCATTGAAGCATAATTATATTTTGTCCATTCAATATTACTTCGGTACTATTGAGGTATTTTCAACGATTTCTCTCAAAATAAATTGCGCATCAAACCCACGAGAGTTATGAGCAATACAAATTATTTGACCGAAGGTAGTTTTCTCGCGTACTGTCAAACCTATTAATTGTTTAACTGGATCATCGCGAAATATATGCTCTCTTACACCACACGTATGGCATAGTATATTTATATTTTCATCATCCATACAATCATCGCAAACCTGTTGTACAACACATAGATTTGTAATGTGTATTTTTATCTCTGTATGTTCATGGTAAGCAGAATCTTGACGCGTCTCAAAGTCATAAAAAATAAATAAGTTTTTCTTTGGGGATTTACGATTAATCTGTGCGTTAACATTACGTCCAATGGGTTGAATATAACAGAGCTGATTTACATCATGTTTTTCGAGACATAAGTTGCACCAATTGATTCCACACTCGTGCTTTGACTTGTAGATATTAATTCGTTTGCAACACATATTACAAACTTTTACTACATCGCATATTTTTTTATTTTTTTTTTTTGTATGACCCATCTATTTTGTGACTGTCGAAACATATTGTCCGTAAAATTCTCGGTTACATTTTACACACTTTATAATATCTATATTAGAATTACACGTTGGCGCACAAAAACACCTGTCACATTTGGCTGTGCATCTATGCTCATCTACGTATCTATAGCTTTTATTACAATGTTCGCAGAAAAAACGATTGCGTGCAGCACCGGTTAAATTTAATATTGTATCGAAATGACGCCTTCGCGCGTCGTACAAAAGATTTATAACGTCAAAAGAATTTGAATTTAACAGAGGTCTTCCATCGTAAAAGGGCGGTTCTCCACTTCCAAAAGATAAACTATCGTATATTACAATAGCGATATTTTTTGCAGCATAATACCGCTGATACGTCTCTATTTCTCGTATACCGCACCCGTTTGCAGGAATTACGATGTTTGCATTAATAGTAAGGAGATTTGCGCGCTCTTTTTGCATACCACGTCTGCTATCTCTGACAATATTCCAAGTATGAATGGCTTCGTTTGAAAAGAATTTGTTATACATCATATAAGCCTCCCCGACAATTAAAGCTCTTGGCAAGCATAAATTATTGTTATTTCTTATACATACAGCCGATCTCTGAGCTAAGCTATCAACACTCATCCTCTTTCTACTTCCACCTGGGCCACCATTAGGTATATTAACAAGTGTTAATGTTAGAATAAAGCTCTCATCTATTTGAAAATCCTCATTCCTCTGAGCTAATCCGCTTATTAAATTCCATAAATCATTGTAAACAAATTATTTACTAATCGTAAAGATAACCCACCCGGGCCTCGTGCAAAATTTAAACTTCTAACGGAGACGCCAATCATGTCGTTTTCATTACATAATGAAATTATATAAGAATAAATATCGCGAATAACTAACTCCAACCAAACTATCGGATTTATAGATCCATCCTTCGGTGGAGATCTTATTTTTAGCACAATACGTCTACCTTCTATTTTATACTTAGATATATAATGCGAATTTTGTTGGAGAATATCAAAACGATTACCAGGAGGCTGGATATCCTCATCCTCTCTCTCCTCATCGACTCCTTGATAATCCATATTATCGTCTGTTTCGCTTCTCTCCTCATCCTCCTCCGCCTCCTCATTCTCCTCACTGGGCTGATTATCTTCTTGCTCGTAGTCAGACAAATCATCATTATTGCTGCTTGAATTTTCAATTCTTCTTTGTCCTCTACCAACTTGAATAGAAAAATCACTTTCATCGGCCTCGTAATCCTGCGATTCTACAGAAGTATTGGTGTTCGAAGATGATGTAGATAAGGGAAAAATGGTTGTAGAAGAAGAACAAGATGAATCGTCATAGTGATTATGTTCTGAAAAAATTTATTGAATACAAAATATTTGAATACCCTATTTTACACTGTCTTATTTTTAAATTATTCTTCTGGTGGTCCTGAAAAACTCTGTCCCAGACGATTAAATACTTCAGGTAAATTTTCAGTGTCTAACAGTATGGAATTTTTATCTTTACAAGCATTTCAAAACCAACGTATCTCTTGTGCTCTTCGAACATACATGATACGTATGATATTTTGTTTCAAAGACCTGGGGTACTTTGCAAATCCTTCGAGACCACGTCGAATAACTTAAATAATATTTAAAAATAAGAATTTATTTCAAGAAAAATGTATATTTAAATACAGCATATTAATACTCACGTTCATTAATTTGACGATCTCTTGGATTTCCCTGGTTAAAAAAATGCTCGGTGACCAATCCTCCAGCGCTTCTTCTTGTGTACCGCATTTCTTCGGGTTCTACTGGTCGGGCCAAAAAGTCGAGGATTTGTTGCCGTCTTTTAACACATGGATGCTCCGCATACTCAATAATATTCTCGTTTTCATCAGCTGCTCGTTCCATCAAGCGCTGTAGAATATTATTAGCAGCAGCTGTTGGCTCTATACATGTGGCAAGAAGATGGTCAACATTAACCATGCGCTCAGAATCCCTATTGGCAGGTACATCTTCAGCCTCTTCCGCTCTAGCATCGTGCTCATTCTGCGCTCTCTCTACTGCTTCATCTTTCTCCTCCTCCTCCATCGCCTCATTCACCTGAAGATGCACCGCTGCAGGCGCCGCAGCCACCGCTGCTGCTGCTGCTGCTTCTCTCCTTACGGCTTCGCTCTCCTCCGCCCGCAACTCCTCTCCGTGTGCATCGGCAGCGCTCACCCCCACCATTTCAGCCGCTACAAACTGTACATCGGCTACAGCATTCAGCGCTTGCACTGCATCCTCCTCTTCCGTCTCACTTGACACTCTTTCTTCCTCCTCCACCTCCTCCTCCTCCTCCTCCTCATCTTCATCCGATGACGTAGGTTCAACATATTCACTTGATCTGTATTCTGTAATATTATCATCATCTTCATCAGAGGTTATGTCGGCTA
>JAZHPH010000102.1:102642-192403 GCA_037356405.1 Nasonia oneida
AAATAAAAATTTTGAGATGTGTTTTAGTTTCATAAGCCCTCAGGATGGCTAGATGCTCATTGCTCAGAGACTCAGCCAGCGTGTAGATGTCAGCTCCTGAACAAATCAGCCATATTGAAATTTCAACCAATCATGTTTAATAAAACAGGTTGGGTCAGTAACGAGGGCGCCACCGTCGACAACACTGGTTTATGGGGGGCGCCACCGCTGGCAGCACGGTCGATATTCGGTAAAACAGGGACCTACTAATATGAGTTACCATGCGTCGGTATTTGGTGGCCCAGAACCCGCTTGGCCCAGTAGCCGCGCAGCCCCTACTACTCTCTAAAAATATTGTTGTTATGGACCGTGGGTCTTTACCGGTCTCATCCACTGACTCCTTCTTTCTTTCAACAACATTGAGAGGAATTATGGATACAACGCTCGGCATCTTTTGAAGAGATAGGCTTTCCTACAATGGAACTTGACGAGTGCCATATCACAACGACAGTATCTACTTCGATGCAGAACGCACGACACTCAGTCTACACACGTCACCAACATCGCAAGTAACTTAAGCAATTTTAATTTTCGCAGCGATTCGGGTAGACGTAAATTTGATAAACTCATTTCGAATCTCCAAAGCAAAAACCTGAACTTAGAAATTGAGGATTTTCGCATACACATCAATGATTTATAACATGAATCTGAAAAATTAATAGAACAATTACAAGAAATAATACCAGATAATGTCATACAGAATATTTTCGAAAAACAGGATTTGAATAACAACGATCACCACGACAAACTTAACAAAATTTACGACATAAAATGTTGTAAACTTATAACGACAAATACGAACACCGAATCGAATTGCGGAAAATGGTTCAAAAACCTCACCGATATAGAGATACCAACTGCTGTACAATTTGTAACGTCACTAGGACGATAATTTAATCCAAAAAGTGAACTTGATGACACAAAAACAATCGAATGCATAAAAAACATAGAGAACTCGATTACTTATAATAACTTACTGATCAAAAAACTCACACAAAACTAAACCCATCAAAATATAAGACACCATTTTTAAAAAAGAATTACAAGACACTAATCATGTTCACTTTAGCCGATAAAGGCAATGTGACCGTTGCGATGCTAAGATCCGATTATATTGAACTACAATTGTCAGACAAAAATACATACAGTGAAATAGCGAAAAATCTAGAGTAAAGTCAAGAAATTCTTGAACAAATGGAACACAAGTGGCTTTGTCGGAAAAAAGTACAGTAAATTCAAATTTACACAGACACTAAAATTCACAAAAAAGATATCGCTTTATGACCTATTATCTCAACAATAGGTTCACCTACGTATTTTTTATCGAAAAACCTGCTTACAATATTACAAAATAGCATTAAAAAACCTGACTCATACGTAGAAAACAGCTATAACTTCATAGAAAAAATTAAAAACATTGTAGTCCCACCGAACCACTGCTTAATCAGCTTCGATATAAAATCACTCTATACAAACATTGACAAATCATCAGTCAAGAAGAGCATTGAAAAAAGATACATACAAATTGTACAGAAATCTGAAATACCTCTCAATGAAATCTTGTTAGCTTGTGAATTACTTCGAGAATACGTTTTTTTCAATTCAATGGCAAATTTTACAAACAGCTGTTCGGCACATCAATGGGCTCTCCGATTTCGGGTTTCTTCGCTGACATACTCATAGATGATCTCGAAACGGATTGCCTATCCAAACTATTATTCAAACCAACATTCTTTTATCGATATGTCGATGACAATATCAAATGTGTGCCGAATGACAAAGTCGACGAAATTTTAAAAACATTCAATTTTTATAACAATAGATTACAATTTACTCACGAGACTGAGATCGATAACTCCATAAGTTTTCTAGATGTTCTATTGATTAAAGACAAAGGTAAATTGATAACTGATTGGTACACCAAACCGACCTTCTCTGGCAGATTTTTAAATTACACATCACAATTTTGTACAATCTGGAGAGGAATCCAGATACTTATGGTAAAAATTAATGATTGCAAAAGTGATTCCCTAACAATTACGACAAAAGTACCGCAGGGGACTGTTTTTAGACCTTGGTTGTTTATTCTATATGTAAATGACCTTCTAATTTATATGCCAGCATACTCGATTATCTCCTATGCTGATGATACAGCGGTAATATCCACTGATACTATCTAGTCAAAGGTAGAAGCCACAATCAATAAGTATCTACAAAAAATATATACGTAGCTTGCTCTGAACAAACTATCGTATAATATAAATAAAACGGTTGATTTAATGTCACAGACGCACACGTCTGCAACGCAAGCAGCCAGATGAGTCAGTGATAAGAGTCGAGCAGCTGAATCGTACTGCGATGCATGTGCTTCGGATGCATCGTAGACGTTAGCTCAGTGGTTAGAGCACAGGCCTCTGGCTCTAGGGTCTGCGAGTTCGAGTCCCGTCGTCTACTTTTTCTCGCTTTTCGACTCTGTCTCCTCTCCGTTCGTAACATTCACTTTTGGTAATTACTGTGATAGCGTTCCTAAATAGGGTACAAAACACTAAATCTTTAGGCTTAATTTTTTACTATCATGTTACGTCCTGAGACGTATTGTAATATTCAGCAATAAGCCCGTAAGCACAAAAATGATAAGTGCGTACAATAAGTAGCTCAGCGGAGTTAACGAATACACCCGATTACGAAGCGTTGAACAGTCTACATTTGTTACTCAAGCTGGACTCTGCTACGACGCTCCGGGCTGTCGACAGAGCTACCAGTAATTTAAGTCGCGATATCGGTCGGGTATCGGGTATCGGGTAACAGTATAAAGAATAAATTCTTAACTAAAACTACAATCGTGAGTTATATCTTATTATTATCCGTGCACACGACTAGCCGATTGTTCCTGACAACACTAGCAGCAGAGCCGATAGCAGAATCAGCGCAAAGTTAGTACAACAACATATTAATGGATCGGGTAGTGAATTAACAATAATATGAAATGGTCAAGACATATCAAGTATTTAATTAATAGGACCAAATATCTGGTATTTGTTTTCAGAAAAATAGCAAAATTCATTGATACAAATCATTGAAAATGATTGACTATGGATTATTTCATAGTATTAGTTTTTATGTTATAACGGCCTAGGGAGGAGCTTATGCAAATACCATGAATCTTTTACAATCACTACAAAATAGACTACTTAAAATTATAAATAAAAATAGTTTTATAACATCAGATAATCCTGTGAATATTAGGCAACTTTTTGCTCATGAATCTCTTATATACCACTATACCGATTTAAAAATGATTACGTAAATTCTTATAGTAGAACTAGGAACAAAAGTATCTTGATGCCTAGAATGCTAAAAACGATAAGTAATAAAAATAGCTACATAAAGGCTGTAAGTGTTTTCAATGAATTGCCGAATAAATTGAAGGCAATCATTACAAAGAATTATAAAGCTAAACAGAAAAAGTGGATAAAAGAATATATGCAGAGTGAAATTACATTAAAAAATATTACTGAGTATACAAATTTTATTTTAATGATAATGGTGTTGTTGACGTTCAGATAAAGAAGAAAATTTTAAAAATTTATAAAAAAATTTCTGTGAGAACTATTGTACTAGTAGTTTCGCCACTTATTTGTTTAGTTATAAGTTTCTTATAGTTTTAAGTTGTTGCTGGTATCGGGAAAAGCTATCTCTGCGACAGTTTACTATTATGTATATTATGTATACTGCTATGTAAATTTTACTGGGGAATAAATAAATGAATGAATAAATAAATAAATAAATATATTGCAACAAGGCTTCAGGGAACTAAATTGCACAAAAATAAAGCATCAAGGGTGATTTGACCAAACATCACCGAGATCTTAACTAACAATTATTAACGACAACACTTGTTTTTCAATTCTTAATGTTTAAAAGAAATTTTGAAAAATACGCTATTTTTGTCAATCAGCTGAAAAATCTTATAAGTTCTTTGTTAGGATATAATTGATGAACGTGTAGGCGTTTCAGCAAAAAGTACAATTGCATTCGGGAGTTATAATAAAAAAAAAGCGTTATTAATGCTAAGATCAAAAAAAAATTTTTTTTATAAAAACACGCTTTATCTTTGTGTATCGGCTCAAAAATTTAATCAGTTCTTTATTATATCCTACTTGATGAGACCTACCTGTAAAGTTTCAGCGAAAAATATAAATGCGTCAGCAAGGTATCGCGGTAACCATTTTCGCGCACGCGCATACACACATACATTTATTTATTTATTTAATATATAAAACCAAGAAAACAGCTTACGTAGTATACATTAAAAAAATACGCATACTTGTAAACCTCTTAGAGGTAAACTTAGTTACCTGTGTGCAAGCTTAGTATTACAAAAAAAGCAGACAACCTAAGACTTAAAACTTAAAATACTAAGACTTAAAACTAGTACTTAAAGACTAAGATAATTGCATTATTAAAACATTCTAACAACATTTTTTTACATCTTATTTACTTAAAATTAAACAAATTTAACACATTTAAACTGTATGGAAAACTTCAATTTTGGTTTTGATCCAATTCTTGATCCTACTTTTTGACGCGGTTTTGCGTATGTCTAATTCCTTAAGCTCGTTTGGTAGTGAGTTATAAGTTATAATAGCATTATTATAACTGTTTTTATCACTAACTCTTTTTTGATCTTTAGTACAACTAAGCATTTTATCCTAGTCACACTTATAGATATTTGGAATTGAGTTTTGAGATCATGATAATAGATTTTAAGGGCTTTAAAATTAAATAGTTGCTCTAGGTTCAATGGACTATCTTGTGTACTAAAATTATTTTTATTGATAACCTTTAGAATTTTCTTCTGTAAACTTTGCAATAAATCATCGTTATTTCTATAGACACTACGCCAGGCTACTATTCCATTGCTGATTATGCTATGCAGAAGAACGTAGGTTTCGGGGCCAAGTCTGCCCAGAGGATGACTGGTCGATGCTGCACGAAGTAGACGACCAGACAATGCTGCAGGAAGCAGACGGATAGACGATACATGATGAAGACAAGTTTGATCCTGAACCCCTAATCACCTTGGTGGATGGGGATGAAATGTCAAACTTCAAAGGAGAAGCCAACTAGGCTAATCAAGGGGCCCCACGGAAGAATTGTTTAAGGATGGTGCCTGTGGAGATTCGGTGCCCCAAGACCACTTGCGCAAAGCTTGCTCTGCCTACGCTACATAAAAAAACCGCTGCCGATTTTTTGGCACGTAGCTTCCTCCAACAAAATGTATAGTTCTAATAAATCAAACATTGTTTAAATATATAGTATATTGATGATTTTAAAAATACTTTCAATCAATTATTTTACCGAAGAAGCACCCATCACAATAACAAATCATATAATTTTCATGAAAAAATTTAAACCTCAATATTTTAAATATCATAGAGTTCTCATAACCTTATAAAATCATGAATTTTTTCGAAACATTCTGAATTTTAGTTAGCGAGATATAAGGTTTAACAAAAATAGTAATTTTTAGTTATACTAGGTGAGAGACAGAGAATTTAATTTTAATATCTTTTAAACTAAATGATTTTATAAGCTGCAAAAGAACCTAGCCGAGGTGATCAAAAGATATATTTCCAAAATTTCAACTTAATTCAAGCCTTTTTACTCCCGTAATCGTACATCATACAAAATCCAATTGTTTTTCTTTCAGATTTTTATCTCGAAAACCAGTCATCAAAATGGTTTAAAATTTCAACAGCAAATAGATATTGTTGTTTTTTAATGTCATAAATTTTTTAAAAATGTTTGTCAATTTAGTTTGCGAGATATCACTTTTTTTATCATAAAAATTGAACAGTAGGGTCAATCTGAAAAATCTTACGGGAAAAAGTAGACAATTTTATGCTCTTTCAGATACACTATTGTTAAATATATTGTATAAATCATATAATCAAAAGCATAAATATTTTAGCAAAAATCGAAAAATGGCTGTAAAATGGACATATAATAGTCAGAATCTTAAAAAAATTTTTTTTTCCTGAATTTAGAATCAGAAAACATATATGCATGTCAAATTTTATTACGATCGGTCGCGTGGTTCCAGAATCATAACGGTATGCGTACACACACACACACACCCATCCGTACGGACATTTTCTAAAAACGCATGATTTGAACTCTAAACACCTCCAAATGCGTTTCTACGAAGGTTTAGCGAAACTAAAAATTTTACTATTTTAAAGCTTCCTCTAGGAGGAAGCAAAAATAGAACGGTAGAAATGTTCTTAGATGTTAGGACTCATGCGGCAGTTGAAAAAATTTCAATTGGAATTGGAGAAATTTGAATAAATTGAACTGGAAATGTCGTTTTGGACAGAAATTTAAGCAAATTAATATTATGTAGATGTGGCTGACTTGCATAGATCTTAAATTGATCGTTTTTCTTTACAAATTTTTGTAATTTGTTACATTAATGTCTACGTGTAGAAAATGTACCCAAAGTATGGTCACGAATGGCATATCTTATAAATCGTGTGGGTTGGATTTTTATCAAGGCTGTCTAGCGCGATTCAATGGTACAAAAATTTGTAATTCTTGTTGCGTGAAAACATACAAATCTACGTAAACTGAGGTTGATTCTACCTTGCAGCCAGGTACTAGTAGTAGCGAGCGAGCTGTTAATTTTGATATTGCTAGCGGATTTGATACGAGTTTGTTTATAGACATAAGTAACCTTAGTGAAGTATGTCATAGTTCAGCTATTGACCTCAATTGGAATTTAAATTCCACCCTGTCAAAGCCTGCGCAATTAGATTCTGAAATAGTGGTGTCTTATCCAGCGAACTGGAATTCTTTATGTTAGATCGCACTAGGCAATAGTCAGTTAAATCAAAATCTCGACTCTATTATTGTTAAGGTAGAAGACCATGATAAGAGACACAGCACTTGAGCAGGATTCCTTATTAAATCCTAAAGAGATAGCTAGTCTTAAAGAGCAATGCGTTAGGAGTTCTAGACACACCAAAATCAAAGTATCAGGCGTCCTGCATACGTGTACCATGACGTCGGCTGATCTAACCAAAGCTATTTTTGAAAAGCTCAATGTTGCTTCGGATTTGGCTGATGTACGTAGTAGTATAATAGTACGTAGTAAAGGCCACACTTGTCAAAATTCTTCGATACACTGCTTAATCTTTCGCACCTGTATACAAATATTAAATTATCAGGTTATCTGAATTCAGATTTGCTTTTGGACGACTATTATGGTACGCGTTTACGCAATCGCGTTCAAGATCACAATTATTATCTTGTGCCGTTTGGGGCTACACATCACACCGAGTATCTGACACGTGGCTTGATGCGATACTGACAGATTCAAAATATAAGATTATTTTATATGAAAAATCAGATGCACCATTTATCAAATGATGCATCTGATTACATACTGATCGACTTATTATTTGACTTGCCTTATCGTCAAGTTGTTAAAAATACGTCAAGAGATTTCTGTAGTTACTCTCCTTCAGCTTTTCTAAACTTGATGTTACCTAAACTCTGTGAGCTGGCCTCTGAATCAAATATTTAAGTCGATTGTCGCCTAAAAAGTTTTCAAAGGATTGCTTGTACAGCACTCGATACTGTAGCACCGCTTACTATGAGAAAGTTTCTTAGAAAACCTCTACCATGATTCAAACATGAAATCAGTAACAAGTGCAAATACCGGGACAAATTACACAATATTGCTAAGCCATTAGGTAGAAATTCGGCGAAAGTTAATTATAAGAATGCTTATAGAGAAGTAAAGCGTGTAATCAGGAAAGCACGCGATGACTACTTACTAGCAGGTTGTAGAAATAAAGCGAATTGCTAGGCTTTTCTAGGGAAATATTGCATGGTCTCTCCCAAGAATAAATTGTCCTTGAATTTTTTCGCAAAGTAGAAGCTAATTGATTCTATTCCTCGGTGACTTGTGCCCATTCCTCATGATTAGACACTGTGCCACGATCAGTACTTGAGAGTTCTCAGAGTACGCCATTTGAGAAACCTAAATTTAGCTTTAGATCTCTGGATCGTATCGAAATTTTGCAGGCTATGCACGAAAACCTACCAAAGGCCAAAAGTCGTAGCTGGAATGGCCTATTTCTTTCGTATTTTCGGGATGTTCTTCCAAAACTTGCTCCATTTTTTACAATTTTGTTAATTGAATCTATTTCAAACGGCGATTATTCATCCACATAAAAAAAATCTGTTATTGTGCCGCTAAACGAGTGTTCTACTCCATAGCTCACCAGGTGATACTCGTCCTGTAGCTAATATTCCGCATTTTGCGAAAGTATTTATCGCATCGTATCAGTCAGGGTTCTGGAGTAATTACATCACCCAATCTGCACTTTAGAAGGTTACTGACAATATTAGAAGGGGAGCGGATTCTGATTTGATCACGTTGTTGTTACTTTTTGATTTTAAACGTGAATTCGACAGCATTGACCATGCCACGCTACTCAAGAAACTCAAGAACATTAGTGTTCGAATTCGCCAATAATGTGTACGCACAAATACACACAGATATACACAGGTACACACAGGTAAGCACACATTAAGGGAAGGACGCACAGACTATAGTTTTCTACAGTATCTATACCTATATATAGTCAAGCAGCAGTCATACAGTTTTCATTGATATTTACACTTATTCTTGTACACATATTTTGATAATTGTTAACCAATAAAGTATTTTATATTATCATATATTCAACGCATACTCCTGATATTTCCAACAATTAAGTTTTCAAATGAGACGATAGCATGGTGTCATTCTTATTTATCTGGGCGTTCGCAAGCAGTAGTCGGTTTGGATGGCACGCTTTCACGGTTTTTACTTAGCACTTCTAGGGTACTACAAGGTTCTTCACCAGGTCTAATAATTTTCCTGATTTACATCAACGAAACTGTTTCGATTCTTCAGCACTGTCAATCGAAATGCATGCTATTCACCGATGATCTACAGATATACGTTCAATGCTCTCCTCGTGATTTAAATCCAGCTGTTACCAAATTAAATGAGGATGTTAGTGAGACAAAAGCCATGCTTATTGGGTCAGTGCAACATCATATGCGTCAAGCTTCAGCCAGTATTGCACCAATAGTAGTAGGTGGAGTAATAATTACTTGTAAAGATACTGCGAGGAACCTTGAAGTCAATTTATCTAAAACGCTTGCATGGAATGCACATTATTACATTATTTGAGGGTCCCTTATTTACCAAACTGAAAATTTGGATCGTGACGCCACGTAAAAACCTAGTTCGCTGGCAATCGCTAAAAACGGTTTTTAAGCTGTAACTCGAAATCTAAGCATTTTACGGAAATAAGTTAAATATAAAAGTTGTAGATTTTCAAAAAATACAACTTTTTTCTATTAAAACCTGAACGTGAAAATTAATTTTTATGCATTTTACATGAAAACGCTGAAAGTAAAAGTCGTAGATGTTTTGAAAACACAACTTTTTACTGTGGCAAATATAGTTTTTAAATGCTTTAATGCAATACATAGTCTTTAAAAAGATTTTTGATACAAATAATTGAATAACAATTTCAGCACGAAATGCAGAATTGTCATAAATGAACGCATAAAAGAATGCAACAAAGTGTGAGCATCAGGCAGTCAAGCGAACGTTAAGCGCTTCTATCCATCGTTGGAAAATCAAGAAATTTAGTAGATTGATCAAAAATTTGACACCACTACCACCCATGCTCCGTAGATTTTTCCCAACCTTCCAACACAATTTTTATAACATTCTTAGTGTTTGAATAGAAGCTTACAACCGGTCCCTATAGGTGGGCCGACATTTAAAGTTAGCTAGAGCATTGGGTCCGCTTTGCCGTGTATGCCGCTTTGCCCCGCACAGTGTTCCCAAACGCCGAAAAAGTGATCAAAAGTCTTGATTCACTCGAAATTACGGTCAAAATGACTCTATAAGGGCTCATTTTGTTCGTTGTGTAATAGGGAACCAAAAAAAGTGTATTGCCGAAATATCTGACAGTATATTATATATATAATATTGACGAATATAGCACACTTTCCCTTATATCGGATATATCGCTTTTTCCAAACCTAATATCTTCACAAAAAATGGAGATATCGATCTGATTTTTTTTTCTTAATTCAACCGTAGGTCATACCAATTGAGGAAAAATTATTCCCAAGCATCCCCCATTGAGGGGGTGAAATTAGGGGGTTGAAGGGTGAAAACATGTAAAATCGCCGAAAAAATGCTTCAAGGGTTTTCGTGGATGCTGAAGACGATTATGGCAATGATTTTATTAACAGCCCTCACTTTGACCATCCCATCCCTCACTCTAAGGGTGATTTTGGGGGGTTGGAGGGTGAGAACATGGAGAATCGCCGAAAAAATGCTTCAAGGGTTTTCGTGGATGCTGAAGACGATTATGGCAATGACTTTATGAATAGCCCCAACTTTGTTTATGGTTTTCCGCTACCATCCCTTACTTCAAGTGTGAGAGTGAGAGGCAGAAGAGTTGAAATAGTTTTATTTACGGCTTAACTATAATAGCCAATTTATTATTAGAAAAAAAAAAAATTTTATAAACTTAAAGACTTTGGTAAGAATATTTGTAATAATAAAATTAAGGTCTATGATTTTTTTGGCGATGATCTAAGTGGCGCAATTTATTTCTATACGCAAACATGTATTTAAATAATCTATCACTAAGCTTTGAATTTTTAGTAAATGATGGACATTAAGAAACAGTTTTCTCCTACGATAACTTTCTTTATTTTGATATTTTCTACCTCTGTGATTTTTTTAGGAATGCTCCAAGCAATTCTTAACTTTGCCACAGGCTTTAAATATGAATTTTAATAATTTTATCACAAATTTATGGATATCTTTATTTTTAGCCAATGATATAGGGTTTCTGCCATTCTAGGACCCATACAGGAACTTTTGCACTATGAAAAGGTAACTCCATGAATTTTTTGGTGGTCGTAGTCGGGATCAAAATCTTACTTTCAACAATATTGAGATTTAAATGGCTTATAAGATAGGTATAATATATATATATATATATATAACTTTAAAGGTATTTTAATTAAAAAGGTGAGAAAATGTTACAAAAAAAAGTATATCCATGTCTATAGTGAAAAATGTTTCCCTGAGGAGCTATGAATTAATTAATTTGTGCTAAAACCCAAAAATTGCCAAAATTGACATCTTTGGCTCCATACCATTTTGGTAAAAAGTAATTTAAAAATCTGAAAAAATTCAGGCATTCAAAACTGTTTCTGGAGCATATGTACCGTGGGTTGAAGAAAAAACAAATTTTTGATCTTCGATTTGACAGAGAACCACCGGTATGTATGTGTGTGTGTATGTGTGTGATAAATGTTTAGTTAGGTGCATAGGTACATTCATATATACTTTTAATATTAGAATCAATACTAATTTTGGAAAATTTGTATTCCCTTCGTTATATTTAAGTTTGACATGTTTTGATAAAATGTTGATTATAATCATAATAATACAAATGATTGCATACAAGAGTGTGTATAAAATATAAATAAAGAAAAAACTTATTTATAACTAATATATAACTGATATATATAAACCTGTCGCGCAAACATAAACAAGCAACACGTGTGTATATGTGTCGCTCGAAACATAAACAGACAATACCATGAGTAAAAAGATAGGTCGAAAGCGTGGAGATCGTTAGTGTGTTAGCAGTCGCATATTAGCTTTTTTTGACGAACTGAAAAAGGTGTTAGATTTTTTATTATTCATTATGTGTGATTATTATGTTAACTACAGTGATATATTTCTTACAATGAAATATAATAAACATTTGAGTGAAGAAGAACGGAAAAAAGCTGTTATCAACTTTATTATATGTTCTATTGGTGTAGAATATAATGAAAATGTGATTAATATAATAAAAGAGAGACTTCGAATAAGCTTTTATAATAACTACAACAGAAAATTGTATAAATATTCCAGATGCAATCGTAATTTCGCATTCTTCGAAACAAACAATGAAAAATGGCTGCACGGAAAATTGAGATTAACTTTTGACTTATTAAATAATAATCCTGAACCTGCAGGTAAGATAATTCAAAAATATATCGGTATAAACATTGTTATAGTCATAAAATTCCAATTTCTGTATGTATATAAATATATATATCTGTGCACCATATACATAACATTGTTATTGCCAGCATAAGCGAGTCGAAGTAACACACACATACATATACAAACATACACACACTCACACAGATCTTTATAAATTATTGGGTACGTTTTGTTTCAAAATTTCTCTTCGAGTCGCATATATGTATACGGCACTGTGTGTGTGTTTGTGCGTAAGTATTTTATTCAGGTAAATTACATCTATAATATTCAATATACTTTCTAGAACAATTGCTGATGTAACTTCGTAATTATAATTTAAAACCAAGTTCTTATCAATGTGTAGAAAACAAAATTATAAAGAAAAATGTATAATTTCGGGAAATCTATAAAAAAAAGAAACGTGTTTTAGAATTTCACTAAACTACAATATAGTCGCCATTCGATTTACAATTATGTAGCATTTTACGATTTCAAATTTTTATTTTATTATATTGATGAATGTTGTACATTTTAAACTTTGTAAAAGAGATTGATAATTATATGAATCAAGGCAAATATACGATACTTCATCGTAATTTAGTTTTCATTCCTAGATATAAATATATTTGTCTTCGTCTGCTACACATGTCATGAAATTATAACTTTCAATTTAGTTTAAAATCTCCCTAAAATAATCGTTGTGAGCTATTTTGTGAGTCATTTAAAAACTGACAGTATAAGTAAATGTCTCAGTTTTTACTCATACAAAATTGATTTACGTATTTTAATAAATAAAACATTGTTATGTCAATAACATGTTAATAAGATGCTTATAATAACTATTTTTTAAGAAAATAAACCTTACGGTCGACCTACAGTTGCATACGACGATGCTTCTACAGTTACTCAGAGAAGACGACAATATTCTTTGAGTTCAGCTATAACGGATACTCAATGTTACGAGACATCAAAAAAAAATTAAGAGCTAATGGAAATCACAGTGGGGTAAAGTTGATAGACAAAATTGTTGATCCGGAAACTGTGTCTATAGTGAAAAATGCTTCCCTGGGAAGCTATGAATTAATTAAAATATGCAATAAATGCAAAAAATGCTTAGATCACCTACTTTGACCCTCTGTAACTCGAAGAATAATGATGAAAAAAATCTGAAAAAATTTAGGGATACGCGAGGATACCTAAGGAACATATTCCCAGAGTTATCCCGATATTCATTTTTTGACCGCTCGATTTCACAGAGAACCACCCATATATATATATATATATATATATATATATATATATATATATATGGGTGGTTATATTATATATATATATATATATATATATATATAATATACTGTCAGATATTTCGGCAATACACTTTTTTTGGTTCCCTATTACACAACGAACAAAATGAGCCCTTATAGAGTCATTTTAACCGTCATTTCGAGTGAATCAAGACTTTTGATCACTTTTTCGACGTTTGGGAACACTGTGCCCCGGTCTCCTCTACCTGTTTGTCCAATCTCACGAAACAAATTCTGAACTACTATTGAACTTGTTGATAACAACACTTGGCCATTCTTGTTTTATTCAATCCAATTTTTAAATAAAATAAATTAAAACAAAGTTTCAAAAAATACTAATTAAAATATTATGTTCGCGCACATATATCTTATAATAAACATATAATTTATATCTTAACTTATTACGACATATTGTACTTTCTCTAATGTGGAAAAATAGTATATTGTGCAACAAGGGGGGGGGGGGACTATTTTTAACGAGGGTGCGATTTGAGCATGAGTTGAAGTCGAGGGCGCCGCAGACTTAATATAAATTTACTCTTATATACTAATCTTAATTTACGTATCACCTTATCCAAATCGCGTCTAGAAAATTATTATATTTCAACACAAAACTAGGTAATTTTAAATACATATTAAAATAATGAAATATAATAAAAGATCTCAAAGAAAATTTCAAGCCAAAATAATAATATTAAATTATTTGTAACTTAATAAAAATGTTCCACATGAATAACGTATATGTAGATAAATTTAGTACCTTTTATCATCAATATCATCACGCCTTTGCTTTGGACAGAGCCATTTTTATAATTTGGTTGGTACCTTAATAAGCAGTTTGCAGCATTGTGAACTCGAATACTTCCTCTTATGATAAATAAATTACACTACACTACTATGATCAATAAATTAATACTACTTTAAAAGGTGATAAAGTCGTTTTAAGTCAGTACACATCGACAAACTATAAGACGACGGGACGGTAAGTGTGCATTGAAATAATATTTTTGAAAATTTCTAACCTTTTTTTTAATAACCACTAGTCAGCTGATCATATCTCACCTGCTGAAATTGAATGCTTAATGCTTGACATATATAAAATTTATTTCACTGCATTCATTAGCGTATATTTATGCCCTGGTAGAAATGCTTACCGACGGTAAACTGTTGGCCAAAGTGATGGTTTTAGCAGGTTCGTTGGCCAACCATAATCACTGTTGGGTTATTTTCTGCCAGGGTGGAGACCAAACTTATAGTTGCCAACATTTTACCTTATAAAAGGTGTTTTTCAAACCGATTTAATACTCGTTTAATGCGTTTCATTAAAGTTCAGAATTACTACGACTTCTCGAGAGCCTTATTATCTTGCGTATCTTGTCTTTGAGGACCTGCTGCTGTTGCTATTGAGCACCTAGATCATCTAGGGCGCGAGTCTTGATGATGCTCTTCGCTGTTATGGCAGTCCTGCATGTCCTAAAGCGATTGACCGGTGCCCAGTTTTTAGTCCACCGAAATGAACCAAGGGTCACAAGGTGTTCGCTGATGTAGAGCACGCTGTTGTTTATTCTTTGGATTCACATGTCGTGTTTGTGATGATCCACGCGAGTGCTTGTGTCGAGTCTTGGCAGGTGTTCTAGGTACACTAGCGGTAGCATAAAGTTTCTTTGATAAACGCACGATCATGCACAATCACGTACAATCGCGTACAATAGACAGATTTGCGAAAGTTTGTGCGCACCACGCAGTTCCAAAACACCACTGTTTTGGGCTATGTTTATGTTTACACATGGCCTGACGTACTCTGCTGCGGCGTGTGCCTCTGTCCTCTCAAACAAACACTGATGCACGTTGTGTAACATTGGAAATCTTTATTGAGCGTTTAATGAAAAAACCTATTGTTATTATTTGTACGGAGACCTGGAACTTGCAATATCCTCAATACTATCAACTCCATGGCTATCAAAGCTATTATAATGAAAGTCAAATTAATAAAGCAGATGGCGTCATTATGTATATTAAAAATAATATATATCATAACACTACAATAGAAAAGGTTCATAGATTGAGCGTTGTAAGTTCTGATATTAAATTTATGTCCGGGGAGTCAATAAAAATCTCTGCCATGTATAGGTGCCATGACTTACCTAAGAATGTCAAGGCATAGAAATCTTAAAAACCACTGCATTTTTGGAGACTTTAATATTGATATATTGGAAAACTATGTTGAAAACAAAGAAATAAGCAAAAAAACTATTATGCAGGAATACTTAAATAATTTTCTCGAACATGAATATTTACCATACTTTCAAGGAATTACACGTCCTTCTCTAAATCAGGATAAGGGCACGTGTATTGATAACTGTTTTGCTAAGACTAAAAATATTATACTAGAATCTTTTAAATTAAACACACCTTTGAATGATCACTGCCCGTTGTTCATAACCATGGACCAACTTAAATTTAAAAGTGTAAGCGAAAACGATATCACATACGTGAATTATGGTAGACTAAAAAACTTCGCTAAAAGAATTGACTGGTAATCTTTGCTGGCAATACAAGACTCCAACGAAGCTTTAAACGAATTAATAAAAATGATCCATAGCTGTGTTGACAAAGCCACGTGCAGTAAAAAAGTAAATAAGAAAAATAGTACCTCATCACCTAGGAAAAATTGGATAACCAATGCAATACAGGTGTTGTGTAATACAAAAGAACATTTGTATAAAGTATGGAAAAAAACCCAACGAATCAAGTACTAAAAAATGAATATAAAGATTATGAAAAAATTTTAAATAGAGTCATAAAAGATGCAAAATACAAATTCGAAAACAATGAAATAAAACGCAATATAGACAACGCAAGACAGCTATGGAAGATTATTAATACTAAGCTTGGCAAAAAAATCCAGCAAAACAAGTCAATTGACTATTTAGTTGTAAATGAACAAAAAATTGAAGATAAGGGTACTATAGCAAACATAATGAATGACTATTTTTGTAAAGTAGGCTCTGATTTAAGTAACAAAATTTCTAATTTGCATGATGAACAATTAAAACTGCCAGAAAGAAATAACAAATCAATTTTTATCTATCCAACAGATAGTTTTGAAATTATAAAATGTATAGATTCATTGAAAAAAAAAGCTGGAGGTGTTGATAATATAAATGCAAAAACGATAAAAACGTTAACAAATCATATAGCAAAACCATTAGAACACATCTTTAATCTATGTGTTCAACAATCCATCTGGCCAGATGCCCTAAAGTGTGTAGACATAGTTCCTATATATAAGGCTGGGGATAGGTCGTGTATGTCAAATTACAGACCAATCTCCCTGATATCAAATATAGCAAAAATTTTTGAAAAAATAATGTACAATAGATTGTATAGTTTTTTAACTGAATGCGAAATAATTTCTGATAAACAATTTGGGTTTGTAAAAAATAGAGGAACCATTGACGCTTTAAACTATATATCAAATATTATCTATAACAGTCTAGACAAAAGCATTCCTATTATCACCACCTTCCTAGATTTAGCAAAGGCTTTTGAAACAGTAGACCACAAAATCTTACTAGATAAACTAGATAGATACGGAATCAGAGGTAGTGTACTAAATCTGATAACTAGCTATCTCTTAAATAGAAAACAATGTGTTAAAATCCAAAACTGCAAAAGTAATTACAAATATATACCCATTGGTGTCCCACAAGGGACCATATTGGGGCCTTTATTTTTCATATTGTATATGAATGATCTATTGAGAGATATGCAAAATGATACTATTATGTCTTATGCTGATGACACTGTTATCATAGCTAGTGATAATACGTGGTCATCTGCTCAGGACAAGATGAATGAATATCTTAATAAAGTAGCGAAATGGTTAACCTTAAATAAACTATCTTTAAATATTAGTAAAACTGTGTATATAACGTATGGCAGCTACTGTGATAGTGTCCCCGACACATTACATATTACCATAGGTGACAACATAATAAAAAGAGTAGAAAGCCATAAATATCTAGGATTAATTTTTTACTTTAACATGAAATGGGAGAAATATGCGAATTACATTGTCAAAAAAAACAAGATATCTAATTTTCATTTTTGCGAAAATTAAAAATACTATGGATAGCAAATCTTTAATGATGATTTATTACGCTTTCTTTCAAAGTTTGGTCAATTATGGCATAATAGCCTGGAGAGGAGCGTATAATAATTGTATAAACTTAATCCAAGGTATACAAAAGAAATTACTAAAGATTATAAATAAGAATAATTTCGTAACGCAAAAATCCCCCTCACGATAAGACAACTTTTCAAATTGGAGGCTGTTTCTTTTCATTATATTAATTTGAGAGAGAAGTATTTGTCAAGCAAGAGCAATACTAGAAATAAGATTATACCACTCCCAAAAATTGAAAAAACTATAAGTAAGAAAAATAGCTATTTTGAGGCTATTAAGGTATTTAATGGATTGACTAGTGATCTCAAAACATTAACGTATAGTAAAGTCACAATTAAGGAAAAACTAAAAGGGTTTATAAGGGAAAATTACACGTTGTAAAATTCTAAGAAAATTCTTTATCTTATGTTACTGAATATTTTTGCGTGGAGATATATCGAAGTTATTCAAAACCAAAAATGTATTGAATTTCTACTTAGTTTATAGTTTTAGTTTTTAAGTTCTGTTTTTTATGTACCACCCCTATGTATAGGTAACTTTGTTTACCTCTATAGGATATGCCTTGTAGGCATATGTATGTGGTTGTAATAAAATTTCTCATTAAAATCTTTAAGACACATTACCCAAACATAAGCATCTAAGACATATCAGACAAGAAATGATTGGAGACAATAAAACGCATTTAGGTTATTTAGCAAATTCAAAGTATAATAGGGTCGCGCTGCTCCCCGATGGCACAGTATATAAAAACTTATACTGGAATCGGGGGCTACCGCGCCCCTTGATATATATATATATATATATATATATATATATATGGGTGATTCTCTGTGAGATCAGCCGGCCAAAATTTTTTTCTTCTGCAACCCGTGGTAAATATGTTCTAAAAAGTGTTTCCAATGCCCCTGAATTTTTTCAGATTTATAAATTATTTTATTCCAAATGGCACGGAAGCATTTTTTATATATAATATATAGATACTTTTTTTTGTAAAATTTTCCTAAATTTTCATTAAAAATACTTTCAAAGTCATATATATATATATATGTTATACGTACCCTATAAGCCATTTAAACCTTAAAATCAGGATTTGAGAGGGTTCGATCATCCGGATCCTGACCAAAACATTCCTGGAGATACCTTTTTAGTCCCAAAGTACTTGTACAAGTGCCGTAATATCATAAAACTTTGATCTCTTGCATTACTAAGATACATACTTATGTCACAGAACAGAGTAAATAAATTATATATACTTTCAAAAATAACCTAATAATTTTTATATCTCCTACAATACCATTATTAATTATATAATTTTTATTCTTATATTTGGCCAGAGAAAATTTACTTAAGAAACAAGATATAATGTTATCTAAACCTTAAACCCCGATATGCATCAATTTTTTTAGACATGCTAAGTAAATTAAGAGTGAGATTTTTCCCAGGATCATTAAGGAAAATCTCGCATTCTGTGTTCGAGAGACATTGCCGCTTTAGTCTTGTGCTCAAATCCGAAAAAGAGCTGCTTCACGAATTTCAGCAATTCGTGAACACTCTTGAAGAAGAGTATGCTGTGGCGTCCCCAGTTATGAGACATTTTCTAAAGCAGCCGCTTTGTTATGCATGCTCAACTCTCGGAAAACAAAAAGGAGATGCACTCAAAGCCGTGGAGGATCTGGCACGTGAGCAGGCGCTCATAGAGAAGAAGCTACAGCGATTCCACTGGCTTAAAAACGAGATAGCCTGTCTAGAGGGACTTATTGGCACGGAGGTGCCACAAGAAGCGGTATGCTTATCATGCCAAACAGTCAAACACGGTCCCCATCTCTGGGATGATTGTTAGAGCTGCCGTTGCTACCGCTGCGGCACATGCAGTCGCGAGCCTTGCACCTGCCTTAGGGAGATGGACTCGCCAAGATCACCGTCACCAACCGCCTAGGTCACATCCAAGATAAGATTCCATTACTTCCACGGTCAAGCAGAATACCGAGATTAAAAAAAGTGTATTTGTTGAGGAAAAAAAATTTAATACTAAAATAACGCGTGTGTAAAGGTGAAAAAAAATGAAAATAGATCTGTGCGTGCATATATATCATTGATGTAAAAAGATTTAAATGGTTTTACTAAAAAAATTAAATAAATATTGATTTTATATCTGCAACAAAGTACTTCTTCTAGAAGAGTAAGATTTTTATTTTCAAAGAAATAAAAAAAAAGATTCCTATATTGTGTTCGATACAAAAATTTTTTTTGCCTAGTTCTGTTAACGACATATTAAAATAACTCCTACTAGATTCAAAATTCATCAGATTGAAAGGCATAGTATGGTTACGTGGTTTATGAGGACCTTTTGGTAATTTAAAAATATTGAGGTTTAAATTCTTTCATGAAAAATTATATGATTTGATATTGTGACGGGAACAGCGCCTGTTTAAGGTGGGTCCGGAGAGGTAAAAGTGGGGTGGGGGTCGCAGCGAAATCTTCGGTTTTGACTATTGTGCGTGTGCTGTGAACGCAAATGGTCAATGTACTAACCTTGGCTAAAAACATTTATCCACGCGTGCGAGGGCACGGAAAAAAATACTCTGTATTCGACTCGTCATTACTCAAGCTAGCCTTGACTAAATAACTTCAAAAAAATTGTATAATAACAGTGGATATACGTAGTTTCATATTATGTGATCACAGTTAGCTCAAGCCGTTGTTTGAACGAATGAACAAAAAATAAAATCAGAAGTAAACTTTTAATATGTTAGATTATTTCCGTTTAATCAACAAAAGTCTGTTACAAATTTTCAAAATTGTTAAATAATTGTCCATTGCATTAAACGACATATATCTTATTGATGAAGCAAAAGATAATAATGAAAATATACACATTGCTTCTTTTAAGCTGTTTATTTTTTTCTTATAATGATTATTACACATAGTAGTGATAATAATAATACCAGAATAAATACAATGAAAAACTTAAACGCTTTTGCTTTATTCTTTTATTTACTACAACCTATGATTTATGCATTTATAATAAAAAAAAATACAATTATATTTAACTTACATGCTAGATAATTTAAAGAATCTCATTTTTATTTATCCAACTATTGTGCTCGTAGCCATACCCTAACCATTTAACATATATGCGTTTACCACTTTTCTTTAAAACTTTTTCTACCAAATAAATTTCCGGATACATAGTTTTCTGAATTTCCGTTTCATAAAAGCCGCCAGAGACGGGTTTATCATAATAATCTTTGAGGTGGTAAGTTACTGGATCTGTTTTTACAACTCGCGTTACTGTGAAAATTTCCGTAGACCAATTTGGCGTGTAACCTTTCTCAAAAACATTTTTTATCCTACTTATTCGTACTTTATCTCCTACTTTGAATTTCGGTTTTTTCACTGGCGACTTTTCATTTGGAAAACGTCTCTTGACTTCTCGCTCATGTAACATTTTCAGGCTCAATTCCTGTTGTCTGATGTTTTCTCGAATTGTATGCTTTGAGCAAGTTAGGTAAAATACCCAACCATTTATAGCGTCCTTGTTTACTGAATTCTAACCACATTGCATTTTTTAACGTTCTATTAAATCGTTCGCATATGCTTGCATGAAGATTACTATGTGAAGAGTATAAGTGTATATTGTGCTTCTTCATAAGTTTTTGAAAAATTGAATTATAAAATTCTTTTCATTGATCAGTTTGTAGATTCTTCGGTACTCGACCTTCTTTCAGTATTGACTTCATAGCTGCAGTAACATTACCACTCTTTGACTTGACTGGGATGGCCCATGCATACTTTGAAAATATATCTATGACAGTGAGTAAGTAATGAAAACCTTTGTTTTATTTAGATTATGGTATCATTTCTACAAGATCCGCTTGCCAAGTCTCATCTATTCCACGTATGTCATATTTTCTTCTCTTGTATCGCCGACGTGCTGGCTTGTGCAGCTCTTCAGCTACTCTTTGACGTTCCATCATCGTTTACAGTAGATGGAAATCCATCTGGAAATTCGTCTATAGGAACTTTTAATTGTTTATTCACTTCATCAATGATATAATCAATGCCAGAGTAATTGCGAAGAGTTGTACTATAAAGATAACGCAATTTTGTATTCACTTCCAATTGCTGTGTTTCAACTTGCTGCTTATATTCTTCTATAACTTCATCAATTCCAGCAATTTTAGCAGCTATATAATTTATTTCAGTTTGTAGAATAACTTTCAGTGAGTGCAAGGTGATTGCATCGTTTGGATGATTGGGCTGTCCTAGGTTGCAAAGTCGCTTATTTTCTAAATCAAAATCACCGTCCGGCGTAAAATTGAAACCAATGCCTGGAGGACCGCGACTCACTAGCGAGCCCTCAAGTTTTCTTCCAAACACATCGAGACTCATGATAGAACTGATGCAATGAAGAAAGTTGCGTGTCAATATATATGCCCAGCTTCACGTAATTCCTCAATAATCGAGTGGATTTCATTGACGTGATTATTATTTCCAGCTGATCGTTCAGCAATCAATAATCGAAGTCTCTCAGTAAGCTCGTTTGGATCATCCCAGTTGACGAGATCAATGGAAGAATTTTTCTTAGCTATTTTATATTTAGGTATGAGTCCTCCTCCGCTGAAGCTGTTCTTTTTACGTGGAGTGCTGCGGAACATTGGTGCTAAGATATTCTTATATTTATTACTCCTCGACATCCGTATAGATTCATCTTTGCTGAATTTTTTCCGATGAGCATTTGTTCTTTCCAGAATCTTGCGATAATTTTCACGATCTGCTGAACTCAAAAGAAGATCATCCGGATATTTTTTAAATAGCAATTCCATAAGTCCACTACTTTTAGGATAACTTTCATTTCTGACTTTGACATACTTATCATCAAATTCAATTTCTGAATCACCAATCATATACACTCCATCAACGTTTCGCACTCCGTATATATTATCAATTGTGCTGCGGCTTTTATCTAGCAATGATAATAAATCTTCAGCTAATTCATTTTTTCCACTCGCAGATCTAAATGTAGAATTGGTTATTGTGTCAAAAGCATCATCATCATCATAATCATAAACAGTATAATCCAATAAACTTGATTTATTATTATTATTATTCTGATCGTTGAGCAAACTTAATCGATCGATTTTCATTCATTTAATATGCTCACGAGCTCGCAAAAGCTCACTAAGAACATTCTTCTCTTTCTTGAAGTCTGACATGATGACGTAGTGATGTCTACAACTGAACTGCAAGTTTGAGACTCATAATTCTTTTTTTATTGCAAAACAGTCAAATCCTTTACTGTATCTACCCTCATTCATCGATCTATCTTTGTCAATAACAATGAATCCATATCTATCATTCTTCCAACATTCTGAACGAAAATTCCGAAATTCATTAAAAGTTAAATCGGTGTTCACATGATCTTCATAGATATGTTTAAGATTTACATCATCTTGTCGATAAATTACTAACAAATTGACATCATCCCTAATCAGATGTTTTCCTATATGAGCATAAGATTGACATAGATAGAAACTATCTACACTTTTATGTCTCCCCATACAGAAGAATGCTCTGACGTTATCCTGCTTCTCACATGCCATATAATCAAAAATCATAATTGAATTTGGAAGGGCTTCATCCGGAGATACTACAGATTTATGCTCCCGGAACGGAAGATATGATACTCCTTCAATCGGATCCAGGGCATTTTTGAGAAATTAATACTTTGGCTGATTCAAAGATTTAGAGTATACATACAAATTTTCAAACATAAGACTGTTGGTATGTGTTATTAAAGCCAATAAACTATTTGTTTTTCCACAGTTCGATGTCCCACAGAAAACTGCCCGTATACTATCTGGTAGTAATTCCCCATCACGCTTTTTTCTCTTCTCTTTTCCAAAATCGAAATTTGTCACGCCGTTTGACGTTCTGCTCGGTAAAATCCATGTTCATTCAACAGAGTCAGATATAACATTGAGCTCTCGAAATATAAACGCTCGTTTTATACCATGAATGTCAGTTGCGAATCAATGCTCAAAGAGAGATGATCATACACAAATCTCAGAAACAGCCGAAAGGCTACGGATTGCTTGATAAAGTTATCAATAACTTACCTGTTGAAATCCATCTTCCTGGATATCAATAATGCGGTCCCGGCACCAAATTAAAAAAGCGAATGAAAAGAGGAAATCCTGGCATTAGTCCGCTTGATCAGGCATGTAAAAAACATGACATAGCTTAGTCCGATAAGAACGGAGATCGTAAAGCTGCTAATAAGAAGCTTACTGAGGAAGCTATGCAACGTGTCAGAGCCAAGGATGCTAGTCTTGGCAAAAAAGCTTTTGCTTTTGCTGTTAGCAATGCTATGAAATTAAAAGGAAAAACTGGAATGAGACTAAAATTTAATAAGTTAGTGAATGTAGCTAAAAAATCAATGACAGCAAGTAAACATTCTCGCAAGGTTATTCAATCAGCCTTGAAGGGTGCACGTCAAGCTGTTAAAAGTGTAGGTGGAAAGAAAAAGGTTATCATTCCACGTATTCTACCGCTTCCATCAAAAATTGGTGGAGTTCTTCCTTTTCTCATTCCATTATTTGGAGGACTAAGTGAATAGCTAAAGCAGTTAATGATGCTAAAGCTGCCCAGAAAAATCATGAAGAAAGCAAGAGGCATAATAAGGCCATGGAAGCTATTGCTTTAGGCAAAGGTCTCTATCTCAAGCCCTATAAAAGTGGAATGGGATTATTTATGAAACCTCACATAGGTCGTGGTCATCAAATCTCTAGAAAAAAAAACTTCGATTTAACTTTGCTAAATCGTGCACTGAGTGACTACGATCTAAAAAAATATGCTCATATGATGATTTCCGTCGTTTTTTCATGAGAAATAATCTACCTCCCGATGTCTCATTGCATAATAAATCAGCAGTGGTAAACTTGGATGACTTTCAAAAGAGAGGTACTCACTGGGTATGCTATCGCAAAAGTGGTCCTGAATTAATTTATTTTGATAGTTTTGGCGATCTCAAACCTCCCAAAGATCTTATGTTGTACGTATTTTGCTTTGTTACGTATTTTAACGTAAAGGAATTGAAATACAACTATAAAAGATATCAAAATTTTGACTAATTTATATGTGGCAATCTTTGTCTTTATTTCTTAGCTGGGAGACAGAGCTGCTCACAGACAAATGGAATCATTATCTTCCGATCAGTCATGGAAGATAGCTTCACTCTGAGTCTCTCAGAAAATTCATCTGTCCTAGAAGCGCAATATTTTCCTTCGATTGAACTACCACAGGATAAAAATGTTGTCTTGGGTTTAGTTAAACTTTTATCATTTAAAGAATCACAGAAAAACTTACACTTCTTCTTGTTAACGACTAACCCCGCCTCCTTCAGCTTACTGAATACCCTCTCAGTCCACTCTACGTGCTCCTCAAACGTCTCGGTAGAGATCACTAAGTCATCGAAATAACTGAACACGTGCGGCTCGTATTCTGGACCGAACAAAGCGTCGAGCAATCGCTGCAGCGTCATCGGCGCGTTGACAAGACCGAACGGCATTCGCGTGAATTGCCACAGCCCCGAGCCTGGCAACGCGAACGCCGTATACTTCCGGCTTTCCTTAGCGAGTGGAATTTGATAATACGCCTGACGTAAATCAATTTTCGATAAATAGCGCGCCCTTCTTAGACGGTCTAATATCGAATCCATGCTCTTCATCGGATACGTATCTGTTCCCGTAATCTTGTTTAGATCGCGAAAATCTATGCAAAACCGGAATGTACCGTCGGCCTTCCGAACCATGACCGGCGCGTTAGTGTAATCTCCCGCAGATAAACTCTGCGAAAACTAGCGTCTCTTTATTTCTAGTCGCTGACGCGAACGCGTGCCATGGCCCTTCGCAGACTCTCCACAGCTTCCGGCCGTGCCTCGTGTCCACGTCGTATTTTTCGCAGTAATCCATCCCCAAAATCGCGTCGTGATCCAAATCCGGCACGACCTTGAAGTCAATTTCCCTCACGTTCTGATCTACATCTACCTTCACGCGCATAACCCCTTGCACCTTGCTCAATTTCCCGGTCGCAGTTCGAACCCGCATGTTAATCGGCAGCAGACGACCTCGATAGTGCTCCGCTACTTTCGGAGAGACCATCGAGAGCGTCGCTCCTGGATCTAACAATGCTAAAATTCTCTTGCCGCCAAGACTGACAAACACATAATTTCGATTGTCAGCTGTAAGCCCCGTTACCACTACCTCGCTCTCATCTATCTCTCTCCCTAATTCTCCGGAAAACGTCTGCTCCTTCTCAAGAACGGCCCATCAGCTGATTTGGCTGACTCCGTTTTTTTCTCAACTTGAATTTCCCCTACACTCTTACTCCTTCCGGCTAGGTTCTGCTTCACCTGCGCAGGCTCAGCAGGAACCTCTCTCTCCTCGATCAACTCAATTACTCGCGCGATTTCTCCCAGCTTCGCGTAACCGGTCGCCTCGTCACCGTCGGAGGAATCTTTTGAATTCTCCTCCAAAGTCACCTCTTTTCGTTTCACGGCGCGAGAACTCATTTTCGCTCCACGCAGGCAAGCCGTTAACCCACGGCACCGAGCGGCCGAACGCTTCACTCGCTTTCAACTGTCCCAACCCGTGTTGCTTCAAGCTCTGTTGCAGCTCAGCCGCAGACTTCTCCTGCACTTCCGGCAACTATCTTACTGCAGGAGTCTGACATGCAGCTTTCTCGTCAAGGTGCTTTATCGTCTTCCCCAACACTCCCCAGCAGACTTGTCGCGGGTGTATTTTCGCGACAGAGCCCGACTCTCTCGACTCTACATCACTCTCACTCGACTACACTAGGCTCTTCAACAGCTACACTACTCTCACTACTCGTCCGATCTCGCTCGCATGTGAACTCGATCGAATTGCGGGACACAGGATTTATCTCTGTGCCCCGCTCTTCGCATTTCCCAGATTTCCGAATAAAGGAGCGCACGTGGCACATGTCCTAACCGTAACCCCGGGCCTGTTACACCCTTGGCATTGTTCTCGCGGGCAAGAGTTATTCTCTACGAACGTTCCCTGCGTCAACTTATTCGGACACTGTCGGCTCACGTGTCCCTTCATCCGGCACGCAAAGCAGACAACTTCTGGGCACTCTGACGCGCGATGACCTACTCCCTGGCAGGTGTAACACGCCCCCGTAAATTCGTTAATACGCGCACTCGTAAATCCTTCCGCCACGTTCGGTTTGTTCGCGTCACTTGCGTACAGGAAATACTGCTTTTTGGCCTCTCCGCCCGCGCCAACCGCGCCTCCACTAGTTACAGCTTTCGCCTTAGCGTTCGAGCTCTTGTTCGGCGCGTTGTTGCTATTCGGCAGCTGATTTCCAGCTTGCTGTGAGTTCGCTTGATTAGCGTGGGCCACTCCGCCTTTCGCCGAGTTCTGAACTGCAGCGGCATATGAGAGAGGCGACGGCGTCGGCGCGCTTTCAGACTCAGCTGATACCTCCGGTGGTGACGCCTGCGCGCCTCCCTTATTTCCAGCCTAATTTTTCCCCTTTCCCTTGCCACCCTTCTTTCCTTCGACCGCACCCTCAACCCCAGCAACTCCCTCTTCTTCCTCCTGGACTGCGGCTACCTTAGGCTTTCTCGGGCCCGTGTACGCCGCGCCAGGCACTCGCATCGCCTCAGCCGCTGGCGGCGGAAGGTAACGCAAGTCCAAATCCTTTTTTCCCTCGTAAATCCGGCCATACCTCTCGATATCGTCGAGCGTCTCGATTATTTTATCCCCGATCGCTTCACGGTACTTCGGATGGAGTTTACGGTACGCCAGCTCTACCTGCTCACGCTCTGACGGCGGATGACGAAATCGCGAAATTATATACTTGAAACTAGATAAATAACTCGTGATTTTCTCCCCCTCCGCTTGCGTCCGGCGCTGCAAATCGTCCATTAGATCCTCGCGGTCATAGAATTTCATGAAATGATTTCTGAATTTCTTGCAAAATTCCGGCCACGAGGAAATTTCCGCACGCGCTGTATACTATCTCGACGCCTTCTTTGTCAGGCAAGATGGAATCGCGGCCAACAACGCCGCGTCGGAGATTCCTAATCCGTCTCGGCACTCATCAATTTGCTCAAGAAACTCCTCTGGATCCTCCGATTTTTCCTCGCCCGCGAATTTGGAAATTCCCCAGCTTCTCAAAATTTTGACGGTTTGCAATTTTTGATTCGACAAGTCATCTCCGCGTCGCGACGGGTTTGCTCTCTCTCGCCTATCTCGCAGCTCTCCTTCGCCCCTAGCACCGAACGCGTAAGTCAGCTGCTTGTCTTCGTCCGTCGAGTAATACAGCAGACGATTAGCTGTTCGGCGAGATCTCAAGTCAGCGCGCTCCCGGCTCTCTTGCGCCCGCTTACGCCTCCGCTGCTTATCGATGACTCTAACCTCACTCTCGTACGACTCTCTCCCGTCACGCGACCCGCCTGATTTGCTGCTGCCCCGCGAGCTCTGACTAACGCGAACGCGGTTTACTCTCCGTTGCCCCATCGGCGAACCTCTGGCTATACTGCGCGGCCGAAGCCTAACCAACCGTAGCCTCCACTGCCGATTTCTAAGTAGAAAAAAATGTAACCCGAGGAAACTCATAGTGTCAAAATTCGAAGCGAGGCTGAAGCGTTGTTATGTCTCAACAGTGCTGTGACTTTCTCGCTCTCCGCGCGTAAAAGTTAGCTTTAGTAGGGTACTTTCTATATATTTAAAAATAATAAAGCTCGAGCTTTAACATTTTTAAAATCCTCTGCCAAATATTCTTACTTACTAGTTTTTTAACAAAATCTAAAAAAGAGTTTCAGCGCTATAAATAAAAATGTGCGTAAAAGAGCTACATCTCCATAAGGCTCAGTGTTAAAGCACGCAACCACATATTCCAATAAGTTGATTCTGGAAAGTGTGTGTACCAGGGTCGCCATCTATACTTGCGCAAGGATAGTATGGAAAGTGTGAGGGATAGTACCTGCGCAATCTGTCCGCGCAGTCAGGGGACTATCATATCTCAGTCCAACGGAAAAAACAGCTGACGCTAGAAGCTGCATACATCTCCGTAAAATAGTTTGTATACCTATCCGAGAGTGATTCACACGCAGTCTGTAGTATGCATAATGTCTCCAATACAATGTGTAAAGACAAGGGAAAACACCTGTACGAGGGTCTCCGTCTCTACCTGCGTGATGGAGGAGGAGCATAAACCCACCACAATTTTTTTTTCGGGACACGGAGAAGGGAAGATTGAGACTTATACATACTACGGTTACTGGCTCACTTTGAGAGGGGGACGAATTCTCGATCGCTAGGAGAGGGAAGGGAGGGATCGACAATCCCTCCATCTAAAATACACAGCTCGGATTCTGCCTCACATTGAGAGAAGAGGGGATGAGCCAGAATCCGCATGAGTCAGTATGCTTATAGCCTATCTACTATATATATATATTATAAATTACTCTATATATATATATATATATATATATATGGGACGTTTCACGTCAACCGGACCATCAGTGCACCCAAAATTTGGGTTAACCTAACACGACGTTTGAGGTCTCAAAATGATCGTCTGGTCAAGGGCTTTTGAAAAAGTTCTGGCCTTTTCAAAAATCCAATGTGGCGCATAAAATATGGAGCATGAAACCCACGTTTACATAGCACATTCAACAAAAACAATAGTAAAAATGTTCTAATTTGTGAAATATCCCACCAAAAAGCATGTACAACTCATGATAGGACATATTATTGACAATGCTGACGGAATTCCAAATTCAAAAATGGCGGAATCAAAATGGTGGACATTATACCTCTACCACAAACCCATTTTACCGCAACAAATGATTTTTGATCAGTTTAAAGTATCCATATGGGGGTTTTCAGGGTCACTGAATTTTATTTTAACCTCGACATTTCAAAATTCGAAATGGTGGATCCAAAATGGCGGACATTATACCGCCACTAAACCAATTTTACCGCAACAAATGATTTTAGTTCAATTTAAAGTATCGATTTGGGGGTTTGTGAAGTAAATCGTTATAAATGTATTATCGGAATCAGTATTTATGCACATGAATCTTATATTTTTCCGGTCTATTAGATTTAGAATTATCTGTGGATGAAAAAAAATATATAATTTAGCCAAATGAATCAATCTTTAATGACATTTTGTACACTCTTATCAATTCTGGCTCCTCGTTCGTGGAGTTTTTACTGGTGATAAAAGGCTTTCGCCGATATCATAAATTACTCTGTTCCTAGGTTCATTGGCATTTGACTTTCAACGTTTCATTATTTTCTGGGATAAATCCATGTCCCATTTGTATGTTTGTGACAGGTGGACAGTTTTTAAATCTCTTTGTTAGGAATTGACGAGTTTGTTCGTGATCTTTTTTGGTGTATAAGAAAATTTTTATATTGAATGATCGCCCATTAGCCCATGAATAAAGAGCTTTAACATCTAGAATTGCTTTATTTTTTGCAGCTTGTAAGCTCGCTCTTGTAGCTTCTCTCTTTACTATCGCTCCAACTCCATCGCAACTACCTTTTCCGTATGCCGTTGCAAAACAGTGCCATTCAGCATCAACGCCAAAATCTCTCTTATGACTCATTAAACTACTCATTTGATAACGATTTTTAAAATGCTGTTTAGCACCATCAGTAGCATATATTACCTTTTTTACTGTGGGTCAAACCTTGCGAATTTCAGGTATAAGCTTTTTCTGCATTATGTATACCGCAGTGGCATCATGAGTAGTACAGTCGGACATAGATACTGTACTGAAATGCTTTAGCTTGCCTTCAGATTTATAATAAACAACAGCAGGAAAAATCGTACTTTGATGATTATTAAAATGAAATGCCTGTGCAGCATCTTGGGCTGTAAAAGCATAGTTCTCAGCAAAATCCAATTGAGCAAGAACCTCTTCATCTGAAAGATTATTTTTCTTCCCAGAAATAAACTTTGATTGTTCCTTAGCGATGAAGTGATGAGGTATCAACTTTTCATTTGAACATAAAGTTTCAATAAATTCTTGCGATGTTAGGCATTGTTTTATCAAAGTGTATCTATCGGTTGATTGCCACGTGCTGAAGATGACTTGATCAATATTGTGCTCATCCATAATGTTCTCAACGTAATTAGAAAACTTTTGAATGTCCGGACAAAATTTGCATTCATTCAAATAACAACTTGGTTTGGGATCTTCACATAGAACGAAATTCAAACAATCTTTATAATTCTTCAGAATATTGTTTGAGATTTTTTCTATATTTACTGTGTCAATCATCGCCTTGAAATTTTGGTGTATCGTACATACACATACATTGTGTGTACCAGAGGATCCTGCAAAGACACAACATTTTGGTCTCAGTTCCGCAAACTTGGTAAGCCCAATCGGATGTTCAGGAAACTGTTCTTTAAATTGATTATGAAGGTTCTTAATATCAGTAAGTAATAATCTTTTCTGCACTTTTATTTTTTCACCGTTTAAATAAATACCGACGGTATCTTTTTTATTTGGCATAATTCTGCTGTTAAGATCATTTTCGTAAAAATCTTCAACTTTCTTAGTAGTTTCTGCAGGTAATGTTTTTCCACGTTTTGTAACAGGAGAAGCCAAAACTCCATCTGATTCTCTTAACTGTTTTGCTTTACGAGCCATTCTGTGAGACACACCAAATTGGTTCATAATTTTACGTATTGCCCAGTGTTCGGGCAAAATAGTAAGAATACTGACACGTAATGGATCGTTCTCCGGCAGGGATTGGAATTTGTTTTTAAGTCCAGTAGTAAAATATCTGTAAGATCATCTTGCATAAGTGCATCCGTGTTTGAAACCGAAGGTGAGTCAGTCTGTGATTCAAAATCAACACTCATACTGACGTTTGGAGATGACAAATCATGTAGTTTGTAAAAAGATTTTCTACATGTATCACAAGCAGTGAAGATGTTGGATAATCAGGATAGACATCTTGAAATTCTTTGGAGATCTTCCTAAGAGATTTGCTGTGTCCTGTATTAATATTGTGACGAGACATAAGAGTAATAAACATAACATGTGCAGCGAGCGAATACACACGACGCGAAATGGGCGCGCGCGCGCAATATTCACAAGGCGAGTCCGCACGAAGCGAGGCGAGCGCGCGCGCGCAACAGCCGCAAGGCGAGTCCGCACGAGCGCGGTGCGCGACAGCCGACGAACGGCTTAGCAACGACGCGCCAGGTGGCGCGAGCGGCGTACGCGCTCGTACGTATCCGCACCGCGCGCCTTTATAAGGCGGACAGCGCGAAACGGTAGAGAGTTCTACTCGAGCTTCACTCCGGGTAGTATCGTGTGCACACGTTACTACAAGGAACAGCGAGAAATAGACCTACACCGACGAAATCGTCTCGTGAGCACACGTGACGATTTGGTGGGACACTCCGAAATCCGATACCCGATACTCCGAAACCCGACACTCCGAATTACCGATGTGAGCACACGTGGTAACCCGGAGCACCAGAGCGACATCGGACCTCGTCTACGTGAGCACACGTGACGATACCCGGTGCCACCAGAGAAACCCTCACCATCAAGACCGGTTGTACGCCGACGCCTCACGATTCGCTTTATCACTGTGCGCACATAGGATAAAGGGAGGAACGATCCACCATATCGTCACCGTACCGAAACACGGTAGCCGTAACCACCGACTCATTGTTATAGCGAGGCCGCGTAGATATTTTTGTAAATTGTTAACAGCGCTAGTTTAAACGATTCCAATTGTAAAGGCGAAATATTCTTAACCAAACGCATAATTGATTTGTTTCAGACGGGATTTAACAACTGATTCCCAATCACTATTATCTACTTAAGGAAATATATTTTGTTATCACTAAAAACATAAGAACATACTCTTTTATTGCCCCTTTCCCCAATCCAGATCCTGGAACCGACTGACTGTCCACCATCCTGGGGAAAGTTGAACCGTTACAATATCAAATGAATTAATGCATCTATTGATACGATATTTTTTCGCAGGAGAAGACATTGTTGTAGGGTACGAGAAAGCACAACCAAAACAAATATATATATATATATATATATATATATATATATATATATATATATATATATATATATATATATATATATATATATAAAGCTGGCGATGGATGTAGTGTTTCGGATGTGTGATGGTTGGTTGTTCCACAAGTATGAGGCGCCAATGTGAAAAGAGTTCCTTAGTTTCTCCGTCGCGAAGGCAGGTATATACAAAGGTGTCATCTCTCTCCTTACAGGCTGGAGTGTCACGCGGAAGTCGGAGTAAGCCAGTACGTATGATGGTACGGCTGAATTAAATATTTTACGTAGAAAACAAGCTGTGTTATACTTCCTGCGTCCGGCGGTGGTTAGCCATTGCAACTCCCGCCTGTACGGGGAAATGTGCTTATCTCTCCTTATACCATAGATACCACAGTACACAAAAGAGCAGTAATTGATAATTGGAAATAGGCGCGCTTGCACTAAGTGCTTGCGCAACCTAAGACTGATACCCTTTCTGTAAAAGTAAAGCCTGTACATTAGTGAGTGCTCCTTCCACGTGAGTTTAGAATCCTGCACCAATCCCAGATTACGCAGAGAAGATTCAAAATTGACCTAGGCACCCAAATATCAATTAAAGTATTAGCTACTGAAGGTAATGCATTTATATAGTATGGAGAGCCCAGGACAATTGCTTTAGTTTTACTAACGTTGAGTTTTAGCCTGTTTTGTGCAGCCCAGCCCATTATCCTTTCGTCGTTAGCACTTATCTTGTTAGATAAAGAATCGAGCTCCTCAAAGTGGCATTGGCTGTAGATTTGCAAATCATCCGCATAGATAAGATTGGAAACATCGGAATCTAGGCAGAAACTGATATCGTTGATGTACAATGCGAACAGCAGGGGATCCAAAACAGAAGCCTGCGGGACGCCGATGTTAAGACGCCGAGGAGAAGAACGTTCGCTATTGTCACCAACGACGGCTTGCTCTCTCCCAGTGAGATAGGAGGCAAACCAGCGGAAGACCTGCTTTGAGAAGCCGAAAGTGGATAGCTTTCTCAGGAACCTGACGTGACATACAGTGTCAAAAGCCTTGCTAAAATCAATGAGAATAAGAAGTGTTACTTTTTTTTTGTTTATCCCGACCCTCGCATCATCAGTTAGCTTAATTAGGCCAGACTGAGTGCTGTGGTCAGCGCGGAAGCCTGTTTAAAGATTGTCTAGCGAGAGCTTTGATTCAAGGAACTCTGAGACTTGCCTGTGCACTAATCACTCCAGGGCCTTGGAGAGAAAGCAGAGAAGTGAAATCGGACGATAGTCAGTCAGGGCTGTTGGTGAACTGACTTTGTTGAGTGCGCGCACAAGCGACAATTTCCAGGCAGAGGGGAAGCAGGGTTCGCTCAGGGACAGGTTGAAAATATGACTTAGTAAGGAAGCGAGAACCGGCAATGCTTTTGAAATTATAACCTGTGGGATGCCGTCACTTCCCCTAGTCTCTTTTACCTACCGGGATTTTAAGGCAATTAATTTTGCTAACCTCATTTGGTGCCACTGAAGAAGACCGCCACTCCTTGTTCGGTTTCCGATTTTCGGCCCATCGCTATCTTGAGCTTTTTGTCGAAAGTCTAGGAGAAAATCGTCTACTCGCAGCTGATGGGGTTTCTTGAGTCGAATAACATCCTGAATCCTCTACAGGCAGGCTTTAAGCTTACGGAGGACATTTGTCTTGGCATTGATGGTGTCGATGTTCTTGACGCTAATAATAATAAAAAAAATGTCTAAACTTGAAACTTTTCTTCTTTTGTTTGACTGTAGCAAAGCCTTCGATACTATTTCTTCAACCAGGCTGATCGAAATGGGATTCTCCAGAAACGTGGTCCTGTGGATTAAGTCTTACATCTCTGACCGGCAACAGAACGTTGTTACGAAATTCTTTGGACAGTCCGACTGGCTCTCAACCAATCTTGGGATTCCGCAGGTCTTGGTTCTGGGCCCCCTTCTCTTCAGCCTATATATTAATAACATCGCGGAGACGCTAAATATCAGTCACATTAAGCATCTGCTCTATGCAGATGACCTCTAAATTTACACGCAAGTGAAAATGTCTGAGCTTGACCTTGGATTAGCGCGTTTGACGGACGCAGCACGGGCGGTGTCAGCCTATAGTCTTCACCTGAATGTTCTGAAGACGAAAGACATTTTCTTCGGGTCTGAGTACATCCTCCAGAGGCGAAGGCAGAGAGCTAGTGGTTTCTCGTTTGCGTTAGGAGGTGGAACTCCATTCTTTTTAGGTTACACTCCCAAAAGTCGCCCTTTAGCGACGAGTTTCGCATCTCGCTGAACGCCCAAACTCCTTGGTAGGATGCGAGTCTGCAAACAAACTTGTATAATTTAAAAAACCAAATGGTAATTGCAATTACTGTAAAAAAATGTTGTCTAAATCACTACTAGCAGAGGTGATAGAAAAAACGTCTTGATCTAAAAGAAATAAAACGCATTCTAATTTTACATACCTAAAATTCGAAGTGCCATACACACACACACACACACACATGTGGGATCAGAATCTCACAAAAGTGTTTAAAGCTATTAATAATACATTACTATTACCAATACTATTACCAATACAACTGACGAAAATTTTGTGAAATGAGATTACTTAGTATCATCATTATATAAAAAAATGTGAATATGACTAATTTTTGTATTTTAAATAATAATTGATAACATTGTAGAAAAAATACTTATGCTTTTAAATATTTGTATAATCATTTTTTAATGGAGGTTTTATTTAAAAGTAACTACAGCTTTTCTTCCCAAGGAATGTATATTCATTTATCGAGAGAATCCATCATACATTGGCATTCAAATAATGGTCACGCCAAAAAGTTTATACGACTGTGACGGAGGTGTTATCATATAAATTTTTCTATAGGACTAGTCATAACCAAAAACATTATATTGTAATATATTTTCTCTTAGTTATTTGTGATATCTTAGTATTCTGTGCTATCGTTTTTAAATGTACTCAACCAGTATTCGTATATCAGTATTCGCCAAAATTATTTTTCATTAATATTTAAAGTTTATATATTATGTATTGTATTAAAGCCCTCTACCACGCCAGGTGCCAGAACACAACCAACGTGAGGGCCATCGTGGTGAATGACAGGCAGACCATCGCCTGTCTCCCATGTGCAGACAAACACAACGCCACGGGTGCCAAAGTGAGGACTAAGTCAACCTCCGCTACAACATCAGCAACGGGAGTAACTGCAACAACATCAGCAGGGAAGAGCACTCCCAAACAGCAGCAGCCGGGGAACAAGAGGATAAGGTCAGCACCACCATCAACGAACACGTCGAGAAATCCCTCACCAGCCCGCTCGGCCGGTGCGACAACATCTACGCCGTCCGTTGAGGCTGCCTTGAGGGACATTCGCAGTGCCCTTGACGACATTCGCAATGCTCAAACGGAGGCCCTCAAGACACAGAACATCGTGTCGGAGAGGATCTTCAAAATTGAGCAGCGTCTGGGCCCAATTGAGAGGCGACTAAAGGCCCTCGATGAGCTTCCTGCGCTCAAGACCCGCATACAAAATGCTGAGTTCACCATCACCGAGCTGCAGGCACAAATTCAAGATCTCTCGTCGAGGAGCCCGACAATGCAGCAGGACAGCAGCAGCACTGTGCCCGGCGCTGCGGAGATTTGCAGCCTGCGCAGTGAACTGGCAGAGGTCAGAAGGCGACAGGAGCTGACCTCTAACAGTGTGGTTGTTGTCACGGGCCTGCACTACACTCGTGAAACCTCGCTGCATCTCCTCGCTTTCTCAGTCGTGAGCGCGCTTGACCCCACAGTCCTCAGAAGGGACATAGCATCAGTCAGGACCATGGGGAGGCTTGATGCAACCAACAGCTCTGCCAGGGGTAACGGTAGACTGCCACCATTAGCCGTCACCTTATCTTCAAGCGCGCTTGCACGCTCGATTGTCATTGCCAAAGCTCGGAAACGCAAGCTACACACCAGCGAATTGGACGTCACCTTGCTGGAGGAAGCTAAAGTTCTGAGCCTGAGGATGACTACCTACTCTAGAGACGGGACAGAAACAGAAACGGATGAGGTGTGGCCCTCTACATACATAAATCACTGACAGGTAGCATTATTTCATCATCTGATGGTGAATGGTCTGGCAGGCCAGGTAAGCCTGAATATCTCTTCTGCGAGGTATCGGCAAAGGGACTCTCTCCGATCTTCGTGGGGGTTGTGTATCGTCCTCCTCACGCTCCATTCTTCCAAGGCACTAATTTTATTGACCAGCTAACAACCCACATGCACAGCTACTCCACGAAGGTCATAATAGGAGACTTCAACTCTGACCAGCTTTCTTCATCTGAAGATGCCAAGTTTATCAAGGCCTTCATTGATGAAAATTCCCTTTCTTCTATCCCCTATGGTGCCACACATCATAAACAGCTTGAGTTGTGTCTAATTGACGAGATAGATGTGTAATATCCTCAAAAATGCAAAATTTAACACAGCAAAGAAAAGAAATCAATAATGATCGACAAGGAACTGCAGAAAGCTCTGTATATTTAGATATTAGAACCTACATTTACGCAAAAGGCAAATGTAATTCATACAATATACGCAAACATCGTCGTATCTCCACCTACAATTACAACTAAATTAATAATACATATCCAAATATTATTAATAGTTTAGACGATATAACAAACGATATTATAAATACCTGGATGCTCAAAACAAAAAACCACAAGACTAATATCAAATTCATTAAAATTATTAAAGGAACATGTAATGACTTGGAAAACATCAAAAATCCTAATATTGAAAAATATAAACCAATTGAAACGGTCTTCTCCATGACAGATGGAATGGCTACAGAAAATAGCAATAAAGCAAGAAATAGAGAAGGGCTGCCGCACTAGCTAGGATCAAACAAAGCCTTTTTCTACTTTGACAGAGGAATAAAAGGGAAACAGATTTTTAACTCAGTGTCTTCTCTTAAATTAAAGTCACCGTATAAGGACATAGTAATAATAGATGAAATAATTTTTACATCAGACTGTAAATATGACTCATCTAATCAGCACAAAAGATAAAAATACAGAAAAACTTTGGACAATATCTTTGAGGATTTCATAACTCTCATAAAAATATTCGTACCGTTTTATTTCTTTCTTGAGTGCACCAATATTGCGATATTGTAATGTAAAGACGAAATATCGCACTTTCCGGATTTTTCAGGGAATTTTTCTGAACAACACAAGCTATTTTCTCACCAAAAATTGGAAAAACAGCAAGATTTGTTCTGCCAACTTTCCTGCGGCCAAGATCGAGCGATCAAGCGAGTTTTTCTGAGTGTCGTATCGCGCAAAGGGCTTGCACAGCCTTTCCGCACAAAACACACGCTCTTTTTCTCACCAAAGATTGGAAAAACAGCAAGATTTTTTTTGCCGGTTTTTCTGCAGCTACGTAAGACTTTTCCATATCACAGAATATTCCATGACCTAATTTCTTTTCCTTCATTTCCAGATTTCCTCGATAACCTGGACATTCTTAGATCACAGTGAATTGAAAGCAGCAAAAAACTCTATTCTTATGCCAATTAATAAGGCTTTCTTTAAAGCAAATTTGATAGAAATAAATGTCTATAAAAGTATTAGTTGTTATTATCTGTTTATTACTAAGAAACTTATTGTGCTTTAAATGGACCCACGGCGAAGTGGCGCGATGTGCACACACGTACACAGCTACTTTGCCTTACAGCATCGGAAAATCTGCAGCAGAGGGACCCTGCTCGTTTTCTGGAAAAGTTCTCTACCTTGACCGACGTTTTCGCGGCGGCGAACGGCAACTCATATTAATTCGCTGTTCCGCTCTACTAAGATTTTTGCATAAGTGTGCTGAGCCAAAGAATCTCCCTTCTCTCAATTTAAAATCACTAGCAAAGCAAAATCACAGCGTTGCCTCGACACATCGTCTTCCAAGTGGCAGATTTTGCACCACCTCACCGATCGAAATCCACACCCATTTGAGCGTGAAACTTTAAAAAATCGCAGGGGCTCCTCTGTCGGAGTAGCCGTGGTTAATAAGGATCTCGCGATGAAAGAATTATTCCTCACTCACACGTCGCACGGAAAGCTCGCATTGCCGGGCTGATAGAAAAAAGTTTCATTTCGACCAAAATTCGAGAACAGAGTAAGGATTTATGACATAGGGTAAAGAAAAACTCGCATATTTATAGTTATGATGAATGGTTGTGGCATGAAGCCTTCATTTCACTTTATTTGCTGAACTGCATTGCTTCACTTTGCTTGACAACTTGAATGAGGTGTGACTCAATTAAGAAAAAATAATAAAATATTTACAATAAAGGAAAACAAATTATTTAGATTACAACGTCGGCGAAATTATTCGATTAATCGATGTCTGTCTCGAAAACATTAGTATGTCACAACGTATATCACAGTCCACGAATAACATTTGTTAGATAGTAAATAGTATCATAAAATGATAGTTATTTAAGCAAAACCATTTTTTGTTACTTTGCTATGTTTTAATTTTCGCCATTAAGGATCGAGTACCATAAAATAGAAACTCACCTCTAGATTTAATTTCCTATACGTTAGTATTTTTTGTTTATTTAGGTATACTATCTGTTCGCACTGTTTGATTTTTATTTTCACAACCATTGTTGATTTTTTCAATTTAAAAAAATCCTATGTACAAAGTCTTACATGATTTCCGCACGGAAATCATGTTAATGCTACATGGTTATCATATGATTACCACGTAATACTATAGAAACCACAAAAGAATCATGTATGATTTTGCGAAGATTTTCTGGTGGCCTCCTGTCTTAACCCACGTGGTATCTATATGTATTGTACATAGCTTTCACGTAACCAATGCAACTATCAATTTCAGTTAAATTAACTTGTATGGGAAGTACGCAAAAATTGCGTGGTCATTACATGGTATTTTAAAGTGTCTCATGGGTTCTAATAAGCATTACACATGGTTCCTACATGTATGCTGTAGCAGACATTTTTTTTTTTACTTTTTGTTGTTGAATGAAGTAATTAAAATTAGAAATTTTGATGCTTAGTCAACCAATGATCAAGAAAATTGATCATGTATTACAAAAATACATATTTATGTTATTTATTTTTAGATGGTAATCGATCACGAAAGTTGGGTTATGAATCTTAAGGAAGCAAATCTCTATGACTTTCCAATATGGTATAAATCATACAGTGCTCGACAAACCTTTCAAATGCCGTCATTGTTACCAAAGGATTGGGATTCACTTATAGATAAAATGACAAATGAACCAAATGTATTTGACATTTATTACAAGTATGTTTTCAAATTTATTTCTATATTCACTAAAAAAATTCTACTTATTTCAAAATTTGTATTTTATCTAACGTTTAAATATTGTCTATCTATCTGTGCTGGTTTACGCACCTCCTGGTGCGTGCTCGGCTACTCAATACTAAGCTAAATGTCAAGAAATCACGAAACTGGCATCAAATAATAAGACTAAGTTATATTTCAAAAACGCTCAATAAACGTGATTTTACAAGAAAATAGAGTGAATACGCGAGTCGCTACAAAATCGTGACTTGCCGCAAAAACGAAATCTCCACTGTCGTATTCGCGTAACGCGATAAAGGATGCGTGCACCGGATCACCCTCGCACGGGTGATACATTCTCATAATCACTCGATCACAAGCACTGCAATCTCACACAAACCTCGCTTGCTCTTCGTAGATGATGCATTCGGTACCCGCATGCCTCTCGTTGCAATCGACTACTCGTTTGCTGCACTGGATAGCCGGAAAATCGGGATTCGCAGGTCACCGAACATACAAACTCTGACTCTCGAAAACTGCTGCGCACAGTACAACGAACGTGGAACAACGAAGTCGCGATGCACGAAATTTGAAAGCCAAGATCTATCTGAGCGCGAACACCCGGAGCATGTACTCTCTCTCTCTCTCTCTCTCTCTCTCTCTCTCTCTCTCTCTCTCTCTCTCTCTCTCTCTCTCTCTCTCTCTCTCTCTCTCTCTCTCTCTCTCTCTCTCTCTCGATATTTACTCGCTACGTAGTAAATATCTTGAGAGTTGTTTCTAATTGATTATTATATAACTTAACATTAATTCCCTTAACTTTATCACATCTGTTATTTCGTTGCGGAATATATCAAATGCGCCTAACCTTTTACTTTTTATACAGATAATTTTTTTTTTAATCTTAGTCCTTTTTAGTAATTTTTTCTAGAGATTTTAGTCCTTTCTAGTAATTTTTTTTAAGTATTTCATATTTCTCCTAAATTAAAATATAAGCATCTTTAGCACCTTTCGACCATGGCTTTTATGTAACATTTATCACTATGAAATGAAATCACTAATCGTTCTAATACACAATCCTTGAATTTTTTCTATACCTAGACACCAAAAACCCCGCACACCTTCCTCGAATGATTTTTACAGCTAGACACGAAAAACCACAAAGCGCGCCACAGACCTTGTCACCGGCCTCCTTGTACACCTAGACACCGCCCTTGAATGATTTCTACACCTAAACACCAAAAACTACGAAGCGCTTTACCTAGAACTCGTCATCGGCCACTCTGTACACCTGGACACCTTCCAGGAATGATTTTTACACCTAGACACGAAAAACCACAAAGCGCGCCACAGTCTTTGTCATCAGACCCTGTCCTTGTCAGCGTCACCGGCCTCCTTGTACACCTAGACACCGCCCTTGAATGATTTCTACACCTAGACACCAAAAACTACGAAGCTCTTTACCTAGAACTCGTCATCGGCCACTCTGTACACCTGAACACCTTCCTGTAATGATTTTTACAGCTAAACACAAAAAACCACGAAGCGTGCAACCTAGACCTTGTCATCGGCCACCTTGTACACCTAGACACCGCGTTCAAATGATTTTTACATCTAGACACCAAAATCCACGGGGCCAACTACCTAGACTTCGTTATCGGCTAGCCTCTACACCTGGACACCTTCTAATGATTTTTACAGTTGGACACAAAAAAAAAACACGAAGCGCGCAACCTAGACCTTGTCACCGGCCACCTTGTATACCTAGACACCGCGATTAAATGATTTTGATACGCAGATACCAAATACCATGGAGCGCACCAAGACGTTGTCATCGGCAACCTCGTACACCTGGACACCTTCCTCGAATGATTTTTACACCTAGACACGAAAAACCACAAAGCGCGCCACAGACCTTGTCATCAGACCCTGTCCTTGTTATCGTCATCGGCTACCTTGTACAGCCTGACACCGCCATTGAATGATTTCTACACCTAGACACCAAAAACTACGAAGCGCTTTACCTAGACCTCGTCATTAGCTACCCTGTACATTAAGACACCGCTCTTAAATGATTTCGATACCCAGATACCAAATACCATGGAACGCACCTAGATGCTGTCATCGGCCACCCTGTAGACCCCAACACCTTCCTCTAATGATTTTTACAGCTAGGCACAATAAACCACGTAGCGCACCACCTAGACCTCGTCATCGGCCACCCCGCACACCTTTCTCGAATGATTTTTACAGCTAGACACGAAAAACCAAAAAAGCGCGCCACAGACCTTGTCACCGGCCTCCTTGTATACCTAGACACCGCCCTTGAATGATTTCGATACCCAGATACCAAATACCATGGAGCGCACCTAGACGTTGTCATCGGCCACCCTGTAGACCCCAACACCTTCCTCTAATGATTTTTACAGCTAGGCACAAAAAAAATATATATATATATGTGTGTGTAATATATAAAATTACGAAACTTCATAAAAGTTAATATTAGGTTTAACGCCGATTCATCCGTTGCGATTAGTTTTAAGCCGACTTATTTAGAATTTAGTTGGTGAGAAAAGTTATTCTAAGCAACTTAAATATGAGTTAGTATACGTTTGGTGGAAGTGTTAAAAAATAATTAGTATTTAGATTTTATAACACAAAAAGATTCTGTAGTGCTGTATGTTTTGGACAAGTTTCATTTAGACAGAAGTGAGCACATTAAGGTTGATATTAAAGAAAATCTCAGAAGATCTTTTTTCAATAATTATACGAAAAAATTGAATGAATTGCCCAAAAGCAGAAGAAATATTACAGAGTTCCAAAAATAGTATGTTACTTGGTTAACAACTGATATTTCGTTTAACTTAGGTTGTTATAAATCTATTCAAACAGGTAATTGTTTATGTTTATTAATTAAAATTTTGTGTTGTTGTGCACAATACGTTTTATACATATATAATTTTATAATCTGTATAAGATAATATTTTATATAGAAGCCTGACACATTAAAATTTGTTAATGACACAAATCAACAATTTGGTCTATTAGTATGGGAAAGTGGAGTATAATTGGACAGACGTGAAATTTTTACTTAAGAATATCATTTAAAACGTAAAAAGTGCACAATCTTTTGTCCTTTAGTAACTATTTATCTTTTTTTTTTGTCGAAAGTTCAGATGTGCAACAATCCTTCTGATCACAAGCAATTACAACTGTCTTATTTCATTATTCTTTGTAGGTTTTAACAAAGGTCGACCACAAATACCAGTGGAGTCGGCTTCTGAGAAAACTCAAAAAAGAAGATTGACTGATCTCAGCACTCAGATAACTACTGATGAGTTGTGTGATTTATCTAAAAAAATAAAATTAGATGGAAATGAAAGTAGAGTACAGATAGTGGATAAAATTTGTAATCCAGAGTCCACCTATGAATTGTTAAATATAAATAAAAAGATTGAAGAAACAAAACCCTGGCGACACAAATATCGTTATTCATCACACGATTAATCACGTGATAGATCACTTGAATTCTCACGTGATAGATCACTTGAATTCTCACGTGATAAATCACGTGATGTATCACGTGACTATTTAGCGTGATTTCTCACGTGATATATCCCGCTAAAAATCACGTTAGAAGTCACTCATAAAATTGAAGTATTTGTTTTCATTTAAATAAATTAAATTATTTTATTTTTACTATACAATTATAAAAAATAGATTTGTTGCTAATTCTAATAAATTGACTGTAAAAAAATGAAAAAAAACTTTGCCCTAACCGAGGATTAAATCATGGTCCTCAACTTCAGAATCCATTATCTTACTGCCTGAGCTACTCGAGCTGTTATACCAAGTTATAACTTTGTACAGCTTACATGTATACTTAAAGATAAAAATTGAAAAGATTTACAATATTCTCAAAGTTAGGATTGATATTTATAATCTTAATTAGATATTAACATTATATTATTTAGTATAGAAGAATCATTCTAATTTATAAGGATTAAAACACAAAATAATCGTATGTTTATTCGATAAATTAATTTTTGTATTATGTTAATAAAATTACTTCCCTTATTTTATCAAATAACAACAGATAGTCTATACACGTAAATGATATATTACTAAGATTCATATATGATCTGCAAGTCATTATTATTAGGGACAAGTTAAAATGGCTCAGGAAGTAAGATAATGGATTGTGAAGTTAAGGACCAGGGTTAAAGTCTCGGTTAGGGTACAGATTTTTTTCACTATTTTGCGGTCAACTTGTTTGGATTAGTATCAACAAATATATTTTGTATAATTGTTTAGTAAAAACAAAATAATTTATTTTAATCTAAACAAATACTTCAAATTTATGAGTGATTGCTGACGTGATTTTTAACGTGATTTATCACGTGAGAAATCACGTGATAATTCAAGCGATCTATCAAGTGATTGATCATGTGATAAATTACGTGATTTTTCTCGCAAGGGAAATGACTCCACAAGAAGCATTATCTTTAATAATTAAGGCAAATCTGACAAAGAAGTCATATATTTTATTGAGAAAAAATGCTTTGAAACATAACTGTAATATTTACCCACCTTATAAAAAGGTAAGTTATTAATTTTATTGGCATGCGAACATAGGAAAAGAGTGAACCTGTTTAAGGGGTCAAGCCTGGGTTAAATCCGGCAAAAAACAAAAAGATATTCTTTTTACCAAAAAACTTTTTATTTGATGTAATTTGAAAAAAAAATTCTATCAAAAATATGTAATATATGCACCATTTTTAACGAAAAAAAACATGTAATAAAAAAACATATACCTTGTAAAATTATTGGCCAAAATTCATGGCATTTCACTATATAAATAAGTGTTTTTAGTCACTTGTATCATGCATAAAATGTATCTTAAACATGCCTCCTCAGACTGATCGAGAGACATTTCTAAAAAATACTGAAATGTCATGAATTTTGGTTAATGATAGTAATAATAATAACAATAATAATAATAATAATAATAATAATAATAATAATAATAATAATAATAATAATACACGTAGTACAGATTGTAGACAAGACAAACGATATATGTCATGGAGCCAGACCACTGGTACTCTTGGCAACGCTGGACGTACGGAACGCTTTCAATTCTGCGAGGTGGACGGACATTCTGGAGGCGTTGGAAACAACCTTTCGGGTGCCTGCCTACCTCGTGCGAGTTGTAAAAAACTATTTACGGGACCGGTACCTGACGTATGAGACATCGGACGGTACTCGACGAAGAAAGTTGACAGCAGGAGTAGCACAGAGCTCAATCCTGGGGCCTGACTTCTGGAATATACTGTACGACGGACTGTTAAGACTAGATATGCCGACTGACACGTGCCTCATCGCATACGCAAACGACGTGGTGGCAGTAATAACAGCACGGAACACCCACTTGGCTCAGCTAAAACTAAACCAGGTGATGAGACGCGTAAGCACATGGATGGCGGATCACGGACTCCAACTGGCGCTACAAAAGACTGAGCTACTGCTACTGACAAGGAAACGTATAGACACAATTATACCTATGAATGTGGGGACGGAACATACGATTACCAGAAATGAAGTAAAGTATCTGGGGGTGACTCTAGATACGAAACTGACTTTTTGGGCACACATACGTAACGCTGCAGCTAAGGTAGCAGAGACGACGAAAGCTTTGAGTAGACTCATGGCCAACACGCGAGGACCAAAACCGAGTACACGGCGACTTCTTATGAGCGTCACCCACTCGATCATGCTCTACGGAGCAGAGGTATGGGCGGATACGTTGCAGGTAAAGAAACGGGCAAAGGCTATGACGAGCGTTCAACGAACCGGGGCACTAAGAATCGCGTGCGCGTACCGGACCGTATCTGAAAACATTGGGAGGGCAGACGCTGCGACAGAAGAACGGACTAGGACGATGGAAGAATGGCAGACGAGATGAACGACAAACAGACAAAGTCGCTGGACGCACAGACTGATACCGGAGGTCGGACCCTGGAATGACAGGAAACACGGTGAGGTGGACTTCTACCTCACCCAATTTCTGTCGGGACATGGGTACTTCCGAAGGTATCTATACAGAATGAACAGAGTGACTACACCGGAATGTAGGTACTGCGGACAGGCTTGGGACGGCGCGGAGCACACATTTTTCAGGTGCAACCGATGGACCGAGCAGCGACAGAGACTTGAGACATTACTAGGCACAATGATCACGACAGACAACATGATGAAACTGATGATAATCAGCGAAGACGCGTGGAGAAGCATTGCGTCATACGTTCATAGCATCTTGCGAGTTAAGAAAGAGGATGGATGTATGGATAATTGAGCGAGAGCGAGAGTGGAAGAATATAAGCGTAGCTATGAATGACTGGAAGTAAGGAATGGATGCGCAAAGTAAGCGCAAAGGACAGCAGCCCAGTTCGAAGTAATGTGATAAACCGTACCGGCCTGGTGTCGGGCGTACAGGGAGATATGTGTTTAGTGGGTGTGGCCGCCGCCGCCGAGTCCCACACTTGGAGTTCCCGCAAGGAAACACCAGTCAGTCCATTACAAGGATTCACAGGCTCCTACAAAAAAAAAATAATAGTAATAATAATAATAATAATAACAACAATAATAATAATAGATATTTCATAGTCTAAAGCCATACTGAAAATAATCATTGATTTATCATATGAATTTATCATATGATTATTCATCTGATTAGATCTGATTATCATCCCAAATCACATTCGATTAATCAGATTAAATTAAATAGTTAATGGTATATTATTTAGGTAATTCATAGTCATTGATTAAAAAGAATATAATAAAACATGATTTATCACATACATTTTAAGTATGTTTTCAGATATGATTATTTTCAGTAGGGATGATCATTTTAAATATTTGTATTTCTGCGGAGAATAGATATCAAAATTATTGGCGTTAGTTTTTTAAATGATTTACTGATTCTTCATATCTGACTAATAAGTAAAAAATTTCATTTTTTTCGAATTTATTTCAAGTGTGCAATGCCTTAAATGAGACATCAGCTCAAAGATGTTTTCTATGTGAAGCTACTATATGAGAGATAAATAAAATTGATAATCTCCTTGATAAGAAAATAATAATATCAAGTATAAAATATGGATTCTCAGTTTTACATGCAAGAATTTGTTTTATGGAGCTTGTATTACCTATTTCTTATCGCATGCAGCTTAAAATCTGCAGAATAAGTATATATATGATAAATTTTATTCTAATTGGAAATAATGCGTATTTGTGAATATCTATGCATGTTTATTTTAATTATGATAATCTTTTTGTTAATCGATATTGTTACATTAAAAGTACCAAAAAATAAAGAATCTAAAATCACTTTGAAAAAGAAACAAATACAAGATCATCTTTATAAAAATTTAGGAATATTAGTGGATGCATCAACTCAAGGTTGTGGCAATACTAATGATGGTAATACAGCCAGAACATTTTTTAACAAAATGGATATCGTTGCCTAAGCCACAGGTAATCAATTTTACTTTCTTCCATTATGCTTCACTTTAAAAATTTAATTATAAATTTGCTTCAAAAAAAGTAAACCGATTGAAAATAGAATGTTAAATGTTAATAATAATTGTTTATAGTCTCGCGAAATAGGAAGAGACTTGTGGATCTTGATGGACGAGTTGGCAATAAACAAAACTATCGACAGTTAATGTGAACTTAAAAAAAGGCATTGACCTTTATTGAATATAGAGTGTATTTACAAGTGTTTAAATCTAAGGAAAAGAAGTGAAAGTTAAAGTATTAAAGTACCGACGCGTGAACAAACGATATTGTTTACGGACGACACTGTGAGGCAAGTACGAGCGCTCACAGTGATTCGGCAATACGTACTGACTATACAATCAGCGAGAGCGGCAGAAGACCGCTCGCGCAACAGGCGGAGAGAGAGAGAGAGAGAGAAGGAGAGAGCGAGCGCGCGTTGCCATGACAACCCCCTAATCGATGCCGTGTGAGCAGGCAAATACATTCTAATTTGCGACAACGGCTCGCTTCTCGAACCTTCTAGCTCTCTCTCTCTCTCTCTCTCTCTCTCTCTCTCTCTCGGCGTAACTGTCTAATTTTCGTACATACCGCCCCTCTTGCTGTCTTGCAGCAACCAAGGGACCGGTAATCAACAACTAACATTAGTTAAAGATAGGAAAGCCTACTTCGAGAGAAGCTAGTCCCTATCATGACTCTACTGATCGAACTGTTCTCACTAAAATTTCTTTGGAATCAATTCCTTAACGAACAGCCGATCAACAACAAGTTTACAATGCTTTCAACATTACAATAAAATTTGATACAAGGTTAAATTCGCCTATATTCTTGAATAATCTAATGCAAAATTTCTAGCAAAACTAATACTAAAGAACAAAATAAAAACTTGACTCTAATGAATCTATATTTAAACATTCCACTAGGATACTATCTATTCACGAGCTAAGTGAGTTTACAGTGTAGGTGTTGTGTGTAAATCTCTTCGATTAATGACACTGGGGAACTCTTCAGTCTTGACTGGACTCAGGTTGAAGGCTGGAGACTACCCTCTGCGCACTCTCGTCTGAGGGCAGAAAGATGACCTTCACAACTGGTCGCTGGAACTCGGAATTGGCAGTACGGATGGTAACAACTCGAACTAGACCATCTTTCCCTGGATGTACCCCTGTAATTCGACCCAGTGGCCACTTGGATGGAGGGCAGAGCTCGTCCTTCAGAAGCACCAAGTCGCCCACGACCAACTGTCGTCCAGAAGTCAGCCACTTGTTTCTCTGCTGTAAATGATGCAATACCTTCAGTCGCCATCGCTCCCAGAAATGGTTTCTCATAACCGAGAGTAGCTTCTACCTGCAAGTGCGAGATTTTAGATTCACGTCTTCAAAGGGCTCGGGTACGCTCGGGACACGTTTGAAGTGATGCTTAAAGCTTCTCACTGCCGACTCCCATAGTCCTCCGAAATGAGAAGCTCTAGGAGGTATAAAAGACCATACTATACCGTCCTTCGCCAATGCAGCTGCCACCTCCTGCGATACTGATGAAGCCCGCTGGAATAACTTGTCAATCTCTGTGGCTGCGCCCTTGAAGTTGGTGCCGTTGTCACTGAATACCATCTTACAAAGTCCACGCCGAGCGGCGAATCTGCGAAACGCTGCTAGAAACGCAGCAGTGGACAAATCTGACACAACTTCAATATAAACGGCTCGAACAACCATACACACAAAGATTGCTATAAATCCCTTTGTAGACTTGGCACCTCTGCCCTTGGAGAACAATATTGGAAACGGTCCCGGATAGTCCAGACCGGTGTATGCGAAAACTCGCTGGGGAGTATCTCGATATGATGGAAGCGGTGCCATTTGCTGCTGTACACTCTGAGCAGCGTAGCGAATACATCTATGGCAGCGCCGATAAACTCTCTGTACAACTCTTAACCCACGTGAAATCCAATACTTCCTGTTGAGGGAACTGAGCATCAGCTGAACGCCTCCAAGAAGAGTCTGACGATGTACCTCCTCAATCAACCTCTTGACTATAATACTAGATGCTGGCAGTATAATCGAGTGCTTCTCATCGTACTGCAAGAACGAATGCTGCAATCGACCTCCAACTCGGAACAAGCCCTGTGGACAAATAAATGGTACAAGTCGCAGCAAGTGACTGCGAGATGACAACCGTTGTTTACTTCTGAGACACTGCAATTCTTCCTCGTAGTGCTGACTTTGCACATAACGAATCAGACCGACTCGAGCAGCCTCCATCTCCTCAGCAGTAAAATGTCCAGTGCAGCGATTTGCTCTGGGTTTGCCTGCATTCGAACGCCATCTGTAAACACAAGCCAAAATTCGCAACATCTTTGGAAAACTCGAAAACTTCTCCAAATAAGACAGCGATTGTGATTCTTGATTCTCGTCAACCTTCTTCTCAACAGCAACCTGTGCATTTACTACATCTGGCGAAAGATCCACGGGCAATCTATCAATTACCTTCCTCGAATCATTCCTGATGCATTCAGGTCCCTCCCACCACAGGGAAGACTGCTGAAGCTGCTCCGACGAAAACTGCTCCTCGAGTTGCGCAATCGGCTGGATTGTCTTCGGACTTAACATGACGCCATTGCACCCCAGGCAGAGTAGTAATCACCTCACTCACTCTGTTTGCCACTAAAGTCTGCCATCTCGATGGGTGGCCATTCAACCAATCTAAAACGACCTTGAAGTCTGTCCAGCAGTGCACTGATACAGGCTTCAATAAAAATCCATCTAAAAGGTGCTTCAACAATCTAACTAGCAACACCGAGCCACACAACTCCAATCGAGGCAAACTCTCTGTCTTAATAGGAGCCACTTTAGTCTTGGACATAATTAATGCCGAGTTCTGCCCTGGTATTACCATATACGCTGCAGCGACGAAAGCTTTCTGAGATGCGTCAGAAAACCCATGCAACTCCCATGATGTTTGCGAGGAAGAGCCATACCAACGAGGAATTCGCAATTGAGCCAAGTCAGGAAGATCAGACCTCAACGTTTGCCACTGATCTAGAAGTTCTCCTGTGAGAGGTGAGTCCCAGTCGATACCATTAATCCACAAATCCTGGAGCATGAGTTTGGCCCTGACTAATACAGGTGACAGCCAACCAAGTGGATCAAACAACCTCGAAATCTCTGACAGAATTGATCTCTTTGACACAACCTTTGGCGAAACTGGAACGAATTTACCTCAAAACTTAACCTCGAAACGAAACGAATCGCTCAATGGTGTCCATTTTAGGCCCAAAGCAGAAACTGCCTCATCCCATTCGACAGCGCACTCTTTCTGCTTTTCCGCCTGGATATCCTCCACGATAGACGAACTGTTCGACGCCCATTTACCCAACTCCATACCTGCTGATGACAGAAGCTTGATCAGCTGATTCCGAATCTCAATGGACTCATTGTTAGCGCCTACAAACGCATCATCTACATACATATTGTGTCTGAGCACCTGCGCAGCTAAGGGAAACTCTACACTTCCCTCACTCGCTAGCTGAAGAAGAGTTCGAATGGAGAGGTATGGAGCGGAGCGCGTACCATACGTAACCGTCAACAACCTATAATCTTCGATAGGCTTCGAAATGTCAGATCGCCAGACTATTCTTTGCCAATCAACGTCATCTGGGTGAATGAGGATCTGCCTAAAGTCCTTGACGATATCAGCCGTAAATACAATCTTCGAAAATCTCCACATCGAAATAATAATTGTGACATCCGACTGCAATTTGCGACCCGTTAAAAGAACGTCGTTCAGCGATATTTTTCCAAAGGAACCATTAAAAACCACACGAAATTTGCCTTCCGGCCCCACCTCAGCCGAGTAAACTGGGTGAATAGTAAAATAGAACGTATTGTCCTTTCGATGCGAACTATTTACAGGCTCCATATGACCTAAAGTCAGATTCTCCTCCATGAATTTCCTATAGGCACCATCCACCCAAGAATCCTGAGCTCGACGCTTCTCTGAGCGGAGCAAACATGCCACAGCAACCTGCCTCGTGTGTGTAAAAGAAACTTCTGACAACTTCTCAGAGAATGGCAAGCGAACGACAAATCTGCCCTTGGAATCCTGATAAACAGTATCTGCGAAATAATCTTCGCAATACTGATCCTCCTCGGACAAAACTTTAGAGGTGGAAATCTCCTCCATTTCCCAAAACCTCTCTATTGATGGCTCTACTTCCACATGACAGGCCTGAGCGCTCTGAGCTCTATCAGACTCAGGAGCAGAAGACGCTCTACCCGTCAAAATCCACCCAAATACGGTCTCCTGAGCAACAGGAGTATCAGATGCACCAACTCTGAGCCCTGGCCGAATAATAGCAGCGTACACCTCTGCGTTGAGCACGCAGTCTATCCGCCTTGAACGAGCAAAATCTGGATCGGCAAGTTGCAATTCCTTAATGTGATCCCAATTGGACACCTCGACTTCCTCTCGTGGCAATAATCCCGTAACCTCTTTCAACACCAACGTCGAAAACTCCAAGCAGAAATCTGAGTTCAATCTGGACTTAAGTTGGAGAAAAACCTCACCCTTCGACACCGCACAGGAACCTGCACCAACACCAACTATTGACACAGAAACAGGCTTAATTTTTGCGGACAGACATTGCACAACTCTGTGAGTGACAAAAGAGACCTCTGCACACGGATCAATCAAGCATCTAACGTACATCGAATTACCATCTACGGATTGAAGTAAGACCTTGGCTGTGGACATCAACCGGGTCCTACCCACCACTGTTGTACTCGCAGATATCTCCAGCATACTTGACCTGCCAGGCGCGCCAGAAGAACCCTTCTGATCTGACGCATTTGAAGAATCCGCAGCCTCTCCTCCATGTCGTCGATCCGAGTGAATCTTTGTGTGGTGTGTGCCCTTACAAATGGCGCAACGACTCTGAGAGGTGCAATCAGCCAAAAAATGTCCAGATTTCAAACAATTGAGATACAATCTCTCCTTTTTACAATGTTCAAAACGAGCGGAAGCCGACATACCAGTGAACCTTAGACACGCTTGAAGCTCATGAGGACCCTTACATAGGCTACATTTTACAAAGGCATTGCGATTGCCCTTACCAGATGACGTGTTAGTTGCGTTGGCTGAGACTGACTCGCGCCGAGACGAACGATTCGAACCATTTCCCTTCTGATTAGACTGTTTATTAGGCGACTCCGCACCACCATCTGCATCCTGATCAAGCGATGACGCACGCGTCTCGAGAAAATTTGCGAGAGCTGAAAATGTCGAAAAACCTACCACCGACTCTTGCGAAATACGCCAACCTTCTCGCGTATCATTATCCAACTTGCGCTCGACCATATGCATAAGCCAACTGTCCCAGTGTTCGCACGGGCAACCTACATCCGTGAAAGTTTTAAGCGCGGCTTCCGCCTTATCCAATAACTCCGGAACAGGTTGTGTGTGTACGACCTGATTATTTTGCGCGCCTGCGATTACCGGTGGATTCGCGACGACTTCTAACTCCTCGATAGTCTGTAACAAATCCGCTTTAGCCTCAACAAAACCCGTCTCAACCTCAAGATACTCATCTTTTTCAAAATACGACTCGCCTTTGAAAGCCGCCTTGTTCGCCTGCAAAATCAGGTCCCTCTGAGAATACTCAGACCAATATGCATCTAACAAACTCAATCGCGTGCGCATATGCGGCAGCGTGCGAGCAGTTGCCGCTAATTTTGCAGTATTGGGCTTAAAGTTGAGTATAAACCCGCTCGTACGTTTTTGCTTGGCCAATTCACCAGCCGAATCTGCCATTATTGCAAATTAAAAAAAAAACTAACGAGAGCGAGAGAGAGGGAGAGAGAGAAAAAACCAAACCTCTCCACTGCCTGCGCCGGCTGCCGTGAGCGAGCGCCGACCGTTGAACTGCGTCAGCTGTTCTGCTTGCGCGGAGAGCGGGAGGAACTATAGCCGGCTCCCGCAGCGCACAGCTGCTAGTGCGAATGCACTAACGTGAGAAAGAGAGAAAGAGAGAGAAAACGAGACCAAGAGCGAGCACCGCTCTGACGCTGCCTCAACGTGGCCTGACGACGCCACGTGAGCGAAAGCGAGACAGAGCAAGCAAGGGAGAAAGAGGGAGAATGAATTTCAAACCTCGTTTACGCCAGTGCCATCGACTCCCGTGTTGACTTTGCGTACTGGGCGCGTCGTCCGAAGTTGGCGGGAATGCGGTACCAATATGGCCGTCTTCTTCTTATTACCCCTCGTTGTGCTCCAAAATAGCGAACTCGTAGCGTCCCTCGAAAATTCAATCTTGAACGTTGACCTCTAGCCTCTAAACCTCTAATCTCTAATCCTCTAAACTTCTAATACGTCTAACTTCGAATAAATACGTACCTCTAATCGTCTAAACGTCTAAATTGTTACAACAACAACAAGCAGCTATGCCCGATGCGGCCAACTGCGAGAGCGTATTCCAGGAAGTTTCTGGACGCTCTCCGACCGTTGCGATTTCGAATAGTCGAACGGCTGCCGAAGTACTTTAACACACCTTCACTATTCAAAACACTTTTGCTCTGCTACCAATGTTTTATAGTCTCGCGAAATAGGAAGAGACTTGTGGATCTTGATGGACGAGTTGGCAATAAACAAAACTATCGACAGTTAATGTGAACTTTTAACCGTAAAAAAGGCATTGACCTTTATTGAATATAGTGTGTATATACAAGTGTAAATCTAAGGAAAATAAGTGAAACTTAAATTATTAAAGTACCGACGCGTGAACAAACGATATTGTTTACGGACGACACTGTGAGGCAAGTACGAGCGCTCACAGTGATTCGGCAATACGTACTGACTATACAATCAGCGAGAGCGGCAGAAGACCGCTCGCGCAACAGGCGGAGAGAGAGAGAGAGAGAGAGAGAGAGAGAGAGAGAGAGAGAGAGAGAGAGTAGGAGAGAGCGAGCGCGCGTTGCCATGGCAACCCCCTAATCGATGCCGTGTGAGCAGGCAAATACATTCGAATTTGCGACAACGGCTCGCTTCTCGAACCTTCTAGCTCTCTCTCTCTCACTCTCTCTCTCTCTCTCTCTCTCTCTCTCTCTCTCTCTCTCTCTCTCTCTCTCTCTCTCTCTCGGCGTAACTGTCTAATTTTCGTACAATAATGATGATGTGATTTCTTAGATACTACGGTACGGACAACATGCACAAACCCACACACACACACACCACACGCGCACATACACACACACACACCACGCAGGTAAGCCTGATACCCGTATATGGCGCGTCCCTTGGTGGCGGATGGGGGAGAGCTTGCTGTGGTATATAACTCGGAGGGTAGAGCAGAAATAAAATATTCTCCGTGGACCAAATCAGGCCGCCGCGTTTGCCGTGTGATGCGACCCGTAAGCCGCCAAAAGGAGATCCTGGATGGGGAGGCAATCTGAGATTGCAAGCCAAAGTGACCTGAACAAGCTTTGGCTCCCACTGACGGCAAGACGGGAGGCTGAGGCGAGTGCGTGATATTGCTTGATGTCTGCCAGAAACTCTCGAGAGAGCCAAGCACTTTGTTCGGGGTAGGAGGTTCGAGAGAGTGATGTTCCCAGTCTGGCACTGCTCACAGTCATGTGTTGGGACCATGTCAGCTGCCTCCATAGACGAGAACTCGACGGTGATCAGACACATATCGGAATTATCGAGCATGAAAATTTTAACTGAGCAAGGAGAGTAAGCAGGAAAAGGAGCTCTCGAGATCTGGAATACAATCCGGGATGCTGAGCAAGAACAAGAAAGCATATGGGAGAAGATCCGATACAGGCTGGACTCTATGGATAATGTTGTGTCAAACGCATCCAACATTCATAAGTCTGTTAAAAGCGATCTATCGGCGATTATGATCCAGTTTAAGCGGCTTAAAAGAGGACAAATGGCGCTGGAAAAGAGCAAGAAAAGCCTTGAATTGATGCTAAAAAAAGCGGAAATGTCACCGAACCAGCAGCATATTCAGAAGGAGGACAAGGCATCACAGACGATAGAGGCGTCAAACGCGGTGACGACAAAAACGCTAAATAAGCGAAAGGCAATGGCACACTGGCTAGGTAGAAGAGCGACAAGAAAACTACGCTGAAAGAACGAGGAAAAATAAGGAAGTAGCCTCTGTGGAAGTCGCATCAAAAATCCAATCACAGGTGTCTCCGAATAAAAGGCAGACCCACCCTGGCAGGAGGTTATTACCAGAAAGGAAAAAAAGAAAGAAAAGAAGAGGAAATAGGAAATACGCGAAAGCACTGGTGCCAAAAACAAAAACGGCACTAGAAAACTACGAGGGAGACTCACCAGGCCTGATGCACTTGTTATAAAAGCTGCTGAAGGAAATTCGTACGCTGATATTTTGAGGAAAATAAAAGCGGACCTTAATCTGACGGTGCTTAGTAACAACGTAAATAAGATACGCAAAACGGTGGCAGGAGATCTTCTTTTGGAGCTACGATGCACTAAAGAAGTAAAAACGCAGGAACTTCAAAAAGCGGTTAAAGCGGTGCTGGTAAAAGAAGCCACAATCAAGAGGCTTTAGCACAAAGTGGTCTTTAAAATAAAAGACCTGGATATGCGTAGCTCTAAGCAGGATATTATAAAAGCCCTGAGTAAAGAGTTCCAGAAGAGAAGGAAGTAGTAGAGAAGACGTCCGTAAAGACTCTTCGGAAAACTTATGGAGATACGCAGACTGCCGTCGTACAGCTGCCTGCCCAGATTGCATAAAAGGCGATCGTACGGGTAAGCTGAAAGTAGGTTAGGTTAATTGCAGAATCAGGGAGATTAGTCAAGAGACACGACCACCTAGATGCTATAAATGCCTGGATTTTGGCCATATTGCAAAAAAGTGTACAGAGACGTACTACAGAAGTAAATGCTGTTTTAAGTGCGGAACGGAAGGACCTGCAGCGAAAAGTTGCACGAACGCGCTAAGTTGCATTCTCTGCCAGGAAAAGGATAGAGAATCAAAGAGTGACCATGCAGCTGGTAGCTATACCAAGCTGCATTAAAAGTACTGAAGAACCAACGAAAATAAAGAATTTTTTTTTTAAGTGGTATTTCGAACTCGAAAGTTCATCGCCTCATCTACGCAAGCCTTCCACGTATCTCTATTGTGTGTCAACCCCATCCATTGCGCACCCTCCCTCCCGATTTCAATTAAGTCCGTTTTTACGTTGTCCCCCCACCTGCGCCTAGGTCTACCTAGAGGTCGCGGTGTGCTTGGCTTTCCTTTCATTATACGCGCTGCCGTGCGATCGTCTCCCATTCTTGCCACGTGCCCTGCCCATCTTAGTCTACGCGATTTAATTATTCTGTTTATATTCGGCGACGAGTATAAATTGTGTAGCTCGTCATTGTGCAGTTTCCTCCACTCCACGGGTTCTTCATCTTTCTTTGGCCCGTATATTTTCCGCAGAACCTTATTTTCGAACACCCTAAAACGGTTTTCTTCCGCTTTAGTTAGTGCCCAGGTTTCGCACCCGTACAAAATTACCGGGATTATTATAGTCCTATATATCCTTACTTTTACATTTCTAAACAGCAGTTTTGATTTTAGTAATCTATTCACGGCGTAGAAGCAGGCATTACCCGAATGAAGTCTCTTGTTAATCTCGGCTTTAATTTCGTTTCGATCATTTATGGTTGTGCCTAAATATCTGAATTCGCTAACCTTTTCGAAAGTATAATTTCCGACTCTAAGATCACCCTTACCTTCGCAAATGCCCAGTTTGTCCATGATCATATATTTCGTTTTCGATTCGCTCACCTCTAGCCCCGTGTCCTCAGCCACATTTATGAGAATTTCCGCATTTCTCGCTACCGCTGCACCGTTATCCCCCAGTATATCCAAGTCATCCGCATATCCCAGAATTTGTGTTTTTCCGTTAAGGGTTGCACCTAGCCCGCTAGTCTGCATTTTTCTAACAACATATTCTAGCGTTAAGTTAAAGAGTACCGTAGAAAGACCGTCACCTTGTTTCAAACCGTCGCGTATCATGAATGATTCGGATACGTTACCGCCTACTCGGACCTTTCCCGTGCTGCACACACCCGAGGAGCACAAGGATTTGATACATTTTGCTTCGTTTGATAGAGTCGTACGCTTTTTTAAAGTCTATAAATAGTTGGTGTATTGTTTCGCAATGTTCCCATTTTTTCTCTAACTGTCTTATAGTAAATATTTGATCACTCGTCGACCTGTTACGCCGGAATCCACACTGATACTCTCCTATTATATCTTCCGCGAAGGGCGTGAGTCTGGCCTGTATTACGTTTGATAGAACTTTGTAGCAGGTAGCTAAAAGTGAGATTCCCCGGTAGTTATTGCAATCTGTCTTATCTCCCTTTTTGAAAATCGGTATAATGATGGATTCTTTCCAGTTTTCCGGTATCGTTTCATTTTTCCAAATAGCACATACTAGTTCATAAATTTTGAATGTAAATGCGGTGCCCCCATATTTAAGTAGTTCAGCTGGTATAGAATCGTTTCCCGCGGCCTTATTGTTTTTTAGTTTTTTGATCGCGGCTTCTACTTCTTTGTAGGTCGGTTCTTCCATATGGAGTTCAGCAGTGTGGATTTCATCTCCCGTTTCCTTGCAGTTTTCATGTACGTTTAGTAACTTATCAAAATATCCTTTCCACAGCTTTAGCAGTTCATTTTCGCTTGTAACGAGATTCCCGCCCTCATCTTTCATTAATTGCGATCTACTCTGGAAACCCTTCTTAATAGCGTTGATTCCTTTGTACATCTCGCGCGGGTTATTTTCCTTACTGTTAGTTTCTATTTTTCTAATCTCGCTCTTTTGGTACTCGCGCTTTTTGTTTCTGTAAATCACACTTACGTACTTTCTTATTTCGTGGTACTAGACATAGTGAGGTAGAAAGAGAAAGTGAAAATAGGAAATATTGTTGAGTGTTCGTTGTTGTGGTGGTGCTTGCGTAGTGTTTCTAGATGAATGCGTTCGCCAGTATGGGCTCATCACACCCACGCCCGGGCCTATCGGCTGTCCGTGGCTGCTTATTCGATTTATTCGCAGTTAACCTCCTTCTCAGGGGCCGTTCCTCTATCCGCAACCTGAGGACGCGCTGTGTAGTGGTGATAGGCACCCACCCGTCCGCTCTGGACGACTACGCCCAAGACCCGCTTAGGGTACCGGCGTTGCAACGAAAATAAAGATAGTGCAGATAAATCTAAACCACTGTGAGACAGCACAGGACCTACTCAATCAGTATGTCCGCGAGAAAGAGGTTGACGTAGCTATTGTGTGCGAACAATATAAGGACCTAGACGAACCATCGCGGGAAATAGACACTATGGGTAACGCAGCAATCTGGGCATGTGAAAACGTTGATTTCTGTGAAAAAATGAAGACCCGTGAAGAAGGATTTATACAGGCTAAGGTAGCAGGTGTCACTGTTTACAGCTACTACGCTTCACTTAACGCTCCAATCGAGCAGTTCGAACAACTGCTAGACCGGCTCATACAAGACGCAGTAGGGAGGTAACCAATACAGATTGCAGGCGACTTTAATGCGTAGGCTGTGAAATGGGGCAGCATAAAGACTAACCACAGAGAACAAGTACTCCTAGAAGCATTTGCTCCCATGGATTTGATCCGAGTTAAACAAGGATGCACCCACACATTTAGAAGAGGAAACGCATGGTCTATTGTCGACCTGACGTTTGTTAGTAGCAGCCTCATTGGCTCAGTTAATGCATGGACAGTAAGTGAACACTACACATATAGTGATCATCAGGTCATAATAATAAATGTAGAAATACCAAAAAGGGGACCCAGCGCGATTACAACGACAAATAGAGTTAGTTGGAAAACGAAGGATTATGACAAGGAGATGTTCCTGTTAGCACTGGAAGAAATGCAACTGTCTAGAACGGCGAACAGCAAGGCGGAGCAGGTGACGGCCAACATTACCCGAGCATGTGACGCTGCAATGCCACGAAGAGTGGCATACAGTAGACGACAACCAGTATACTAATGGGACAAGGAGATTGCGAATGCACGTAGCAAGTGCCACTGGACCAGAAGACGAGAACAACAGGCTAGAAATAAATACTATAAAACTGGTATATGCCAGGAAATAGTAGATGCCCGCGGACAAGAAATGAAGGACACTCAAAGGAGTCTTGAGAAGAAAATCCACGAAAACAAACAACGGTGCCTTAAGGAATTACAGGATAAGGTCGAACAAGACCTTTGGGGTTAACCATAAAAAATAGTAATGAAGGAGATTAAAGGAAGTTACGTGCCCCCTCCAAAATGCCCGGAGCTATTACACCGGATAGTGACCACGCTGTTCCCCAGGCAACTGGAAGAGCCAAGTGTCATCGAAAGAGGTTTAAATGGAGAGGCTATTCCACCGATCACGATTGAGGAATCGTTAGCCGCCTGCAGAAGGGTAGGAAACAAGAAGGCCTCAGGGCTAGATAGCATTTCAAATATTACGTTAAAGCATGCAATTCATGCTCATCCAGAGGTCTTCGTAGACTTGTACAATATGTGTCTAGAAAAGGAAACAAACTGGAAAAAACAGCGACTAGTGCTTCTGCCAAAACGAAAGAATTCATCCAAGGAGTCCTCATCATACAGACCACTCTGCATGCTGGATACCTCAGGGAAGATTCTGAAATGCATTATCTGCGTCAGAATGGATCATTTTATAGAAGGAAAAGGTGGATTAGCGGAACACCAATATGGTTTCAGAAAGAAGCGTTCAACCCTGACGCAGTTAGTTTAGTGATTGACACTGCACAAACAGCGATAGAGGGGAAAAATAGGAGGGAGGAAAAAAGAAGTATTGCGCCACAGTTAACAAAAGGAAAAAGATGGAAAGGAGGATCCAAGAAGTACTGTGCTATTAATACACTGGATGTCAAAAATGCATTTATTACTTGAAGGACAGAATTCTATTATATGACACTGAGGACGGTACCAAGACATATAAAGTTACAGGAGGCGTCTCCCAAGGATCAGTACGTGGCCCACTGACTCGGAGCATCATGTATGACGGGGTACTAATGCTACAATTACCTGAGGGAGTACCCGTATAATACACGAATGGCTAACAGAGACGGGACTGGAACTAGCCAGTCACAAAACGGAAGTTATTCTCATTTCCAGTGGGAAGAAGATGGAGGAAATCATACTGACGGTGGATGGACATGGGATCGTTTCTCAACCAACTATCAAATACTCGGGCATCGCCATCAATGTAAGACTTAGTTTTAAACAGCATCTGGAAATAGTCAGTGATAAAGCATCAAAAGTTGGGGCTGCTCTATCACGATTGATGCCAAATGTAGAAGGGCCATCTCAGAAGCGAAGATTACTCTTAGCTAGTGTAACTACATCAATTATGCTATACGGAGCCCCAATATGGGCAGATGCGATGCGAGTAAAATCGTATGCACGAAAGTTGACTACCGTGTATAGGCGAAGTGCACTGAGAGTGGCGTCCGCTTACCGTACGGTATCGGATGATGCTACCTGCATTATAGCAGGTATGCCACCCATTGACCATTGCGATGGAGAGAAAGGACGTATTCGAAGCTAGAAGACGATCGAGTCACAAAAGCCAGAAGGAGATCTGGGATGCCGCAAGAAAGAAGACGATGGCTAAATGGCAAACAAGATGGGACGCTAGTGGCAAAGGATGATAGACTTATCGCCTTATACTAAGGATACAATACTAGATTGGAAGAAGACATGGGGAAGTTAACTACTACCTCACGCAGTTTTAGACCAGGCACGGATGTTTCCGGGAGTACTTGCATCGGTTCAAACTAGACGACCATCTAAACTGCCCAATATATTCGGATGCAACAGAGGAGGTTGAGCACGTCTTTTGCGAGTGCTTACGATATCATCAGGAGCAAAAGGAACTTGAGAGTTATATATATTTGCGAGTGCTTACGATATCATCAGGAGCAAAAGGAACTTGAGAGTTATCTTCAGATCAGAGTAACTCCGTCAATTATGACGGCCATGCTGACCTCAGAGGATGGATGGTGCGCAGTCAGCAACTATGCAGCAGGCATTCTCAAGAATCAAGCCAGGAAAGACAAAGAAGAATAAAGAAGACGAAGAGGCTTAGTACGTACGTGTGTATGTGCGATGCAGAAAATGAAGGATGACTATAGTGATGACGACCACATCAACCAGAAGTGGGCGAAAGCCTTTTGCCCCCCCCCCCCCCCCCACCCCCGCGAAGCTTTGCTTGGCGGTGGTACCGCGGTGTTCAAGGGCATAGAAGATGGAGCTAGGCACCTTTACCGAGAGTCGATAAAGGCAAAGAGGGCATTCCTTTTTACGGCTGGGTGTTTTTTCACCTGGCCGTAGAGGGAATGGGTTTAGTCGGTGGGAATCTGACACACGGCTGACATTGTGGATGGAGCTGTTTCGACGACCCCATAAACGAGGTCATGCTATGTTCTTTCTAAGATTTTCCCTTATACCTTTTTCTCCGAGAAAAAAAACACACACACGCACGCACACACACATAGATAACTTATATAAATAATTTTTTCAAAATACAAAATTTAAACTCTAAATATTTCCTAAAAATTACACCCTTTTACAAAATTTTTTCAACATTTTACTATTTTATAGGTTTTGACTAGAGTTTATTATATCATTTTTGAGTGATTCTGGCTGTGATATCTTCTGGAAAAAGAATTGATAATAAAGCTTTTTGTAATTACTGCAGAGAGACCGTATGTTAGTTTGTATAATCGGTACTATATGCCTCCATCGATGCACGTCATCCTATTGCATGGATATCAGGTGCTTAATGGATTGTTTTTGTCTATTGGGATGCTCTCCGAAGAGGCACAGGAGGTAAACAATAAAAATGTGTAAAGATTTTGTGATAAATTTTCCAGCAAATTATCTAGGTTGGTACTTTTAATGTATTCAAAATATTTAAACAACATAACTATATAATAATAATTATCAATATATTATTAGGATTGAGACTAATACAGATATGTTTGGGAGGTTACTACTGTACTCTGATCCGTATTTGTCATATATAGAGGCATGATCATTATGATAATAATGATGATGATGATGATAATAATGATGATGATGATGATAATAATGATGATGATGATATTAATGCTGATAATGATAATAGTGAGCATCACGATTCTTTGAGTAATGAAGATAACTCTTGAGGTTGTTGTGTGCATTAAATAAAATGTTATGATATACGACAGACTACTTAAGTTTATTTTGATAAACCTCTATGTCGAAATTATGTAAGCAAAAAATATAATACAAATCATACACTTATAATTTTTTTATATTGACATGATATATTTTAGTTATTTAAAGAAATGTAATTATCAATATCAAACAAATCAAGTGTTTGATAATATTTGACTTAACAAGGGTTGTTTGTAATAAAAATTTTAAACAGTACGATTTTATAAGCAATTCTACATGAAACGCAATCTATAAAAAGCACATATTTAAATAATTCATAAAATTATCTGCATTTTTACTTTATCTAATTTTTTTTGCTTACTTTAGCGAGTCTTAACAGCGTAACACTGCTTTTTGGACTATTTTTTGAGGTTATAGAAGAACGTGGGCTACATAGGCCAAAAACAATGGTGGATTCGTGTTCAGCGGGAAAAAATACATAAGAATAAGCTTTTGCGCCCATTATTTTTCTCTTCCAGCGAGTTTTAAGGACATATAACTGCTTTCCCGTAATGATATTTGTGACTGTTAGAGTTATACCAGACCGCCATTTTGAACTCTTCAAATGAATCTTTCCGAGGGATTCGGATTCGGTACACTAAAAGTACAAAAAATGTACACTAAAAAATGAAGATTTTCACTGAGTTTCAGCTTCTTTCTATGTAACCCCAATTAAATAAAGATTTTTGTTCAAACTCTTTCAAATGGTCTCACTGTGTGCCGTCGACCAATATGAACATCGAACATTGAAACACACACCTATCATCCCACCAAAACCACCATCTAAATCATTATCTAGCCCACACACAGCTGTTTCTAAAGCGTCTCTGAGAGACATTGAGATGATCAGGCTCATCTTGCCCACTCGTTCCCCTTTTCACGTAATACGCTGTGACTGAGACTTGGCTGAAACACAAGGTAACATCCATTCGTTCACTGGATGAATACATACTATACAGACGTGACAGAAACAGATACGGTGCAAGTGTGGCCCTCGATGGCGAATGGTCGGGCAAGCCGGTTAAGCCGGAGTATCTGTTCTGTAAGATCTCAGCTAAGGGAGTATCACCAATCTTCGTGGAGGTTGTGTATCGTCCACCCCATGCATCCGTTATCCAAGGATCTAACTTCATTGAGCAATTAACAACACATATGCACAATTACTCTACGAAGGTCATCAAGGGTAATTTTAACTCTGATCAACTATCCTCATCTCATGAGGCCAATTTCATCAGGGCTTTCGTTGATGAAAATTCTCTTACTTCTGTGCCATATGGTGCCACCCACCACAGGCAGGACTCTGACACCTGGCTTGACCTATGCTTAATTGATGAGCAGGATCGCCTGCTATCACGCAGGAAGATGGACACTCCTTTCATCAACGGACATGACCTTATCACGGCTACACTCGACGTACAGATTCCACGCCACGTACCTGCAACATACTCTTACAGAAACTACAAAGAAATCTGTGCTGATAAGCTAAGGGACTTTCTTAGCGCATGTGACTAGTCATCCCTCACCACGTCATCACTTGACCAATGCATTACGATTCTTAACGCTAACTTAACGAACGCCATAACTCACTACGGCTCTTCGTGACCATTTGACTGAACGGAACAGACTCTACAGGCGTTTTCGCAGAAGTCGATTACACAGGCAGGTTGAGGAGGCTTGGCTGAATTATTACTATTCACGCCTGTCTACCTTGACCGATGTCGCAGAGATCTGGAAAGAGCTTGAAAATTTTGGCATTATTACCTCTAAATCATCTTCACCTGCTCGGTTCTTGTCAGACGCTCTCAACAAACACTGTAGTTCCATCTCTAATGACCCTCAAGCTCCATCTGTTAAGGAGTATTTGCGAAACCTGGATAGTCTGGACCTCCCTGAACATTTCAGCTTCAGGGCCATTACAGAGTCTGATGTGTCGGCTGCTGTGTCACACTTTAACACCCAGAACAGGGGAAACGATGACACCCCACAGGTTGTAATCTCCAAAGCACTGCCGATACTCGCTCCTCTACTATGTCAAATCTTCAACCTGTCTCTGAGCGAGGTACGCTTTCCCTCTGCCTGAAAGTCGTCGCTCGTACGAGCACTAAACAAAATCAACTCTCCTACAGCTTTGACTGACTACCGTCCGATCTCTCTGCTTTATTTTCTATCCAAGGCACTGGAGTGGCTGGTGCACAAGCAAATCTCTGAGTATCTTGAAACAAGACTTTACCTTGACAACTTCCAAACAGGCTCCCTTTCTGTTCTTTGCGGTAGTTAATTCTCCTGAAACATTTCTGAAATCGTGCTTTTGATTGGTTAGAATTTATCGATCCGGCAATCTGATTTGAGCATTTCAAAAACGTTTCAAAAGAATTAACTACTATGGAGTGTTTATCCAATATTTAATAGTATATTTAATAATGACACGTCAAATAATAAAATATCATTACAATTAATTTGTAAATCGTGATCATATCTTGATAGTTCTGATATTAAAGCAATATATAATATTGAATAAAGCTATGTGTCAAAGATATAGCAGCGTTTTTTTTAATATTAAAACGTTTTTTTAACGCACTTTATTTTTGTAAATTGGTTCCAAAATTTAATCAGTTCTTTGTTAGGTTATACTTAATAAATCAGTAAAGTTTCAGTGAGAAATACAATTGCGCGCGGTAACCATTTTTGGACAGATATGCAATTTTAATATTTAAGAAGAAATTTATGAAAAAAAAATACTTTACTTCAGTCAAACGGCTTCAAAATTTAATTAGTTCTTTGTTAGATTATACTTGTTTTCAATATAACACATCATTTTTTACGATTTGTCGCGCATTACAACTTCGTGCATTTTAGTTCGTCTGATAGCCTTAAATTTTAATTGTATTTTATTACATTAATCGTTCATTTTTTAAGATTCTTAATCGTCGGTTGCAGAGGCATCTTTGACTAAATTCTCAATACTATCGGAATTTATTTTTATACTATTTGAATAATTCAATGAATTACCTTTCAATTTACAACATTCAATTTTATAATTTTTATTAGGAGTTACAGCTGTATAAACGTAAAACTTTAGCTTGCCCGAAACAAAATTATCTATGTATGTATTTTCGCCATATCCACAAAGTTGATCTGTCATTTCACCTAGTTTAGAACCGATAAAAGGTTAATACTCATCCGGAGCATCATCATGTAAAACAAATATATAAGAATTGTGTCATAGTAAAAAACACGATCACCTAATTCTCTCAAGCGTTCATATAGTTTTAAACGCGATTGTGCTGTAGTGTAAGCTGCAATCACGATACTTGTGTGTGGTACCGGCGTTACTGACAAAAATCAGCTGATTTTTTTCAGTAGGAAGCTTTCTTCTCATTTTATTCTAAAATTTCGGAAACTCTATCACGATAGCTATCATACGTTATATCGTCGGTCCCTACGAAAAGTAGTAGATTTCAGAACTTGCGTCGAAGACTAGTACGTTTCGTTGTTTGCCGCGAAGACTAGAACTTTTCAATTTTCACTGCGAAAAGTAGCACGTTTCATGGCTTAATCTAATGCTCTTTACAGCATGAGAAAAACTTATGGCAATTTAATAATTTTTGTACTAGCTGACTCTTTGCATGTGAATGCTACTATGTACCATTTTGGCGTTCATAAATGTCATCAATTTTTTAACACTAGTTTTCGCGGCAAAGACGTGAAACGAGCTAGTCTTCGCGGCAAAGTTGTGAAAAGTGCTAGTCTTTGCGGCAAAAGCTTGACTTGTGCTACTTTTTGCGGCGAAAAACAAAAAGTACTACTCTTTGAGGGGGATTTGAAACGTGCTAGTCTTCGTATGGAGCTACGATATACACTGTTTAATCAATAAATCAGTTTTAGCAGAGTGTAGTGAAAATAGGTGCTTAAATGTTCAACAGTGTAAGTATAACAAATATCCGCCTGATTTTGGCTAATTGTAAGATTGAGGTTATCGGTATTCAGTCGTACGTCAAAAATGTCTAATTCGAATTATTCGAAAATACAGTAGGTATATATCATGGTTTAGCTAGTCCCTAGTACAGAATACAAAATTCAAAGGCTCGCTCTAACCCTCTCTCTGTGCCTGGACGAATAAATCAATCAGAGTCTGACTACTGAAGCACGTAGCTATGAACTACAACACATATTAGAAGCTTAACTTTTTCCTTTACCGTTTACATCAACAGCATTGTACATAATATATTAGTGAAATATATCCGTCAAATAATGCATACAAATGAAATAATTTTTCTAAAAAACACAAAAAAGAACAATTAAAATTTTGCATTCTGTAACAGAGACTAGCTACACCATGATATATGTGGCGCCACGCGCTGGACAACGTCGTCGCCACCGCAAGCAGACGCTACAGCCGAGGCCTGACTTCGACTAGCGGAGTACCGCCGGAGTCAGCCTCAAGAGATCGTCTGGCAGACGCCACGCCGTGGCGAGCGGGTAGCGCGCACCCGGTCGCCATTCTGGTACTGGCCGCCAGACTGAGTACACGCTCAAGCTTATCAGTATTACCTTTTGTAAAATAAAGTCGTCAGAGTTAATTAGCAGTACATCGGGGGCGTATTTTCTTTCCTCCTGATCCTTCCTGTGCCCACGCGACTCGCGAGCCCAGACTCAGTATTCTCTGGGCCGAGATTAAACAGTAACTTCAAAATATATACCTACTGTATTTTCGAATAGTTCGAATTAGACATTTTTGACGTACGACTGTATACCGATAACCTTAATCTTAGCCAAAATTAGGCGGATATTTGTTATACTTACACTGTTGAACATTTAAGCACCTATTTTCACTACACTCTGCGAAAACTGATTTATTTAATAAACATTTTATGCATTGAATCTAAATCCGAGAAAAGATCAAGATAAAAGGATCTAAACTATAAAGATATTATAGAGTAGACATGCAATGAAAAAACGGATCAAAAAGAAGCATGCGTGCCACTCGGGTCGAGTAATATGCAGGTAATATACAACAATAAAAGGTTAAACCAGATTAAGGAGCAGTCCCTTGAACCGCAACAAATTAGAAGAAAAATATTTTTTTTGTCTGTTTAGCTCGTTTCAATAAATTAAGTAGAATAGATGTTGGTTTGTGTATTTAGATTTCATGTCGTCACGCGCTATCCGTTGCGATTTAGTGTGACGCGCGCATGCGTCGATGCGCACGTCACCGGCCCGCTCGCAAGAGCGCAAAGGACCCGGACGCGCTTCTATACATGCTCACTCCTGTCAGGGTCGCCGAGCAACTAGCACGTTTTTTTCATTCTTACGTACTCAACGTTCTTTTTTAAGGTGAATCAGTGGTTTTGATTTTCTCAGATCACTGCTCACCTCTTAGCTTTTTGTTCAGTGTGAATTGCGCCTCTTGTAGAAAATTCGAAGCGTTTGTCCCCTTAAGACGTCAAGACACGCTTGATGCTAGGTTGCGGACCATTTTCTCGCTCCCCAGGCCTGTCTTTTAGACCTCTAGGACCAGGTAGGAAGTTACAGTGTACTGTGACCTGTGTGCTTTGGTCAAAATAAATTTATTTAAATGAATAAATAGTTAGTCAATTATTGATGTTTAATTAAATATTTAAAGTAATATTATTTGTAATGAAAAAATATATCACTGATTGATCGTGCATAAACAAAAGCTCTAATTTCTTAACACGAGACTAGGAGTTTGCAGGAAGCCGGTACTAATAGGTTAAAAAATGTGATACACATGTATATATTTTAGATACCATGTATGTTGAAATTCGTATTTGGTTACGATTTTCTATTCTACGCGCCGCTTGGCGGCGGTATTCGCAGGAAGGAACTGGGATCGGAAGTAAACGAGCGAGGTTTAGAAATGACGAAAAAGTACGTAAAATAATAAGTCTAAGTTATATTTCACGAGCGCGTCAAAACCGTAAGTTTACAAGTATAAAACAATAATAATAATACGCGAGTCGCCAACAACTTTACGAGTCGCCGCGACGCTGAATAATCACGCTCGCACGCGTATATCGCTGTGGAGGTCGTGCGCGCCGGATCACCCTCGCACGGATAATATACACTCTTATGCACACAATCACAGTCACTGCGCGTCACACAAACCTTCACGAGCTCGTCACCGACGCTCCTGATCCCGGATAGACTGCAGGACTAGCCGTTGCTGGACACCTCAGCAGGGAGATAAGTAAACCCGGACTCCGCGTCGCACTCACACACAAGATACAATTCGATTCGTTGGACACAGCACAGCACACGATACCACGAGCGAAGTCCCGTGTTTACCTTCCGAAGGCCGAGAGCTATCTGAGCGCGCACCTGAAGGATTAGCCCGCGCGCTCGCTATCTCTACCTCTCTTGCTCTTATTCCCGAATTCGCACGTGTTTTTTCTCGCGCGCGCGAGTCTACCCTGTTTCGTCGCGGCGCAGCGGTACTCATACCGCTACGAGTTAGCCGCGGTGCTCAACTCGTTACAGCATCATAGAAAGTAACGCAATGTCTTCGCAGTCTACAAAATTTCTGCTATTCCAGACTTGACAATTGCATGCATTACGCCGAATTTAATCCTCGCACTCGCAAAAATAGAGTATGCAATTGGTGCTAAGAATTTTTGATAACCCGTCCGCAAAAGTCATTGGCAACATGCCAGACTCCTTGCACAATATACTATTTTTGAATGTGTGAACACCTAAAAATCTTTTTTGTATACTTTTATAGAAATATGTTTAATATTTATTGCAGGCATTATTACAAGAATTCACCCGTGAGACCTCTATGTAACGATGAATGCAAAAAAAGATTATTATGTGATTTACGCAGTGGACGAAGTCACGACCGTAAAGCACTTTGCCAAAATCTTGAAACTAGGATTAATGGCGATACCAAGACAGGATGGCGAGCATGGATATACAACGGTCTAGCTCTTTCGTACGTACAGAATTTGTGGTCTTGGATTTATAAAGTTTATTAATTTTTTGTAACAACGTAAATTAAACGGCAAATAACAATACTAAATAATAAATAAAAATGTACAATAGTGAACTAATATTATTTATTGTTTATTACTAAGTATATAGAAAAAAAGACATTGGGCCTTAGAACAGAAAATGATGTAGCATAAAAAAAATGTACACTTGTTTAACCTATTATATTTACGCAAATCACAATTACATTCAATTTCCTAGTTCTCTCTGTATGCGCAAAGTCATTCACTAACGCAAATGTTGCACGATTTGCAGTAGATACATTTATAAAAGAGTTAATATTCTTTAGCTCAATTTTTTGCAATCGTTTATCATCATTTTTAACAAAGTAGCTAGCCTCCAAAGATAGGCTTGAGAAAAGTCGGTCAAAAAACTGCATTTTTTTACCTTCTAGCTACCACTATAATTGCAATTTGGATTTTTATTAAACCCAACCTATACCGTTTCAATACTGAATAGTTAATCTTCAATGAACAGTTAATCCTAATAGTAAGCGATTTTTTTTTCTTCGAGATATTCAACAAAGAAGCCAGAGGACTATCATTTTTTAACCGATAGTAGGAAATCTTACCACACTGCGTCGCAGACTCGGGTAATATTTCCTATTACCTGATCGAACATATCATTCGCAGATCCAAACAGCTGTATTTCTTCTAGAGCCAGCAGAAATATCTCCTCATCATATTCCTTCGTTTTCCAACCGACTCTTTTTGTCGTTGCCCTCTTGTTGGATCTCTGCTTTGATATTCCTATATCCATTATTATCGCTTAGTGGTGATTATTCGTGTAATGATCGCTCACCGTCCACGGTGCTAACTAAGCCAATCAGGCAGCTGCTAACAAACGTGAGATCTATGATGGACCCTGCGTCTCCTCTTTGAGATGTGTAAGAACATCCTTGGTTAACTAAGACCAAGTCAAGGAGGGCGAATGCTTCCAATAGCGCTCGGCCTCTTTCGTTTGTCCTCCGGCTGCCCCACTCTATTGTCCAGGCGTTGAAATCGCCTGCTATCAGTACCTGTTTTCTTCCTACAGCATCCTGTACTATCCGGTCCAACAGTTGTCTGAATTATTCTATCCACGTGTTAGAAGAAGCATAGCAACTGTATATGTGTACGCCTGCGACCTTAGCGCATACGAATTCTTCATTACGTCTTGTCATTTTTTCCTGAAAAGCGGCGTCTCCGCATGCCCATGTCGCCGCTTTACTAGTACTGTCCATAATTCACGATGGTTTGTCCAGGTCTCTGTATTGTTCACAGACGATGGCTATGTCGATTCCTGTCTCACGGACATACTGGCTCAGTAGGTCCTGTGCAGTCGCGCAGTGATTTATATTCAACTGCACTATTTTAATTGTTTTCGTCTGTCAGTGGCTTCTACTGCAGCTCGGTAAACAGGGCATGCATAGCTATCAGCTGCGTGGTCACTCTTCCCACCTGTGTCTTCATTGCAGAGTACACAGTTGGGTTAGTTCTTACACTCCTTTGCTTTGTGCCTATCTTTTCCACATTAAAGCAAAGCTTACTTCTTTCTTCAGTTACTGTGCAGTTTCTACCAATATGGCCAAAACCTAGACATTTATAACACCTAACCGGTTCGTTTTTGCGGTTAGCCACCCGGATCCTACAGTTGACCCATCCTATTCTGATCTTTTGTAGCTTAGTGATCTCAGCCGCTATCTGAGCTGGTACCCGTATATAACTGCAATCTGCGTGTCACCATACGTCTTTCGCAGAGATATTATTGTCGAGTCTTCTATGATGTTCTCTTTACCAATTTTCTTTTGTAGTGCTTCTAGTACCTTCTTTTTTGAGGTAAGCATGTCCAGATCTCTTACTTCAATGGTTTCTTCTTCCTGGGGTGCTTTTATTGTGCGCCTTCCTCTAGTACCACTTTAACTGCTTCTTGAAAGTCCAAGGTTTTGACTTCTCTTGTGCGTTTAAGCTCTATCAGAAGATCTTCTGGAACTGTTCTGCGTATTTTATTTACGCTATTCCTCAATGTATTAAGTGACTGAGTCGCTTTCATTTTTGACAATATGTCTGCATAGCTCTTTCCTTCTGCAGCCTTGATGATTAAAGCATCTGGTCTGGGAGGTTTTGCCCGCTTCGGTCCATCCTTGCTGGTCATATTCTGGTTTGTAACGCCAGGAACACTTGTATCCTCTTTGCTTGCCTTTTTTTCCTTTTTCTTTGACTTTCTTGTGAAAATTTTCTGCTACGTTGCCTTTTTAGGTTGATTATCCGCTCCTTTATTTCCTCCATTTCTATTCTGTAGAATAGTTGGGACTTTCTCTGTTGTACCCGCCTTCTGATATCTGAGACTTGGGGTTGTCTGGGTTTCCCTCTCCTGAGTTCCCGGGCGCTGGCATTGCTGTAAGTTATCTTCTGCCATGTAGAGATTCTTATAGCTCGCTCTTATGATTCGGGCAAGATCTTAAATTTACTTGTGCACATTGTGTCTGCCCTTGACATACTCCATCAGTTCATCGATTCTGCTGCTAAGGCGATCTAAGTGCGCATTCCTTTGCGTTATGCATACAGCTCTCTTATCCCTGTCTGCACTAACCTTCATTTCCATATCACCTGCGTCTCTACATGCAGCAGGGGTCAGGTGATAAATCTCTGCGGCTTCTAAGTGAGTTTGCCCCCCCCCCCCCAACTCCATGGGGCCAGCGTCAATTACCGGGGCTTTTTAGCCACAGACGCGCGCGCAGTCGGAATTTTTCTCGGCGTAGTGAAACGGTAAACCGCTGGCCGCTTGAGCCAGCCAGCCTCGTCACCGACGCGCTATCTGGACCACGCACACTTCGTCTCTGCCATTCCGATTAGTCGATCGGTACACGAAGACGGAACTAACGAGACCTTCGACGGCCGACGCAAGAGAATAGAAAATCAATTCCTCTAGAGACACGACACGATTCGCATCTCATCCAAAAGTTTGTCGCGTGACGAATTAGAAATAAATTTATCTTCTGGCATCGCGGATACTTTACTACGTTTCAGGTTTTCCAAAGGCAATTTCTATTATGTGCTTAAAAACCCAGCTATCCCAATAATTGCAAAACTAATCATTTCGGCGCTCGACTTAACAACTCGCTAGTAAATTTTACTTTAACCGTTACTTTATAAACACTACAGACCGGTTATCAAAGTTGCAAAATACGAATCCCTATCTTAAAGGTAGGATAGAAAAACAAGGAAAGAAAATTTACAGGGTCGCGGAATAAGAATTTAACGACCGTATCACAAATGTTCCTTACCTCAAAGGTGGAAATAGCGTTGCAAAGTGGAAATATTCTTATTCAGTCGCTTATTAAAACTTCTCTTTGATATTTTTTAAGTTCTAGTTTATAATTTGTATGGGTTCCCGCATTCAATTTTTTATCCCCTCAGCCCCTTGTCCATCTTTAAGATAGGGGATGATTGTAGGACAGTCGTTAAATTCGTATTCAATGACCTCGAAAGACTCTCATGCAAATTATTAAAGGGGCTATTAAGTCCTGCGCTGAAATGACAAGTCGTGCAGTTGTTTCACGAGATGGCTAGTTTTTCGAAAAGTAAATTATAATTTTTTCTAAAAGCTGGGCTAAATAGTTAATTTTGATAAGAGTGCTCTAAGATATCATTTTCCAAAGAAAATTATGAGTTTCTTTCTAAAGCAAACTTCTCAAATGATTCTGTAAAAATATTATTTAAAAAATCTAAATGGTCCATCTATGCAGATGTGCCAAATAAACTTGAAATTAATGCGAATCAACATGGAGATTTATGTAGACAATTCACATATTTATTTATTTAGTTATTTTCAAAAGGGATTTGATAACATTGTCAGAAAAATTCAAAATTGCGTTTTGCTTTCATGCGGTGTTCATGTGATTATTTACTATACTATCTGCGACATCCTGTACGCACCTATTCTATGTCTATTTATGTGCTTCTTTTTACCTGCAAATATTCCCTGTCATATAGCACAAATGTGCGATTTTTGCAACAATGCATTTATTTTGATAACCATAAAACATAAATTCGTGTCATTAATGTTAATAATCTGAAAACTTTAATAATGAAAAAATTATATAATCTTATTGTAATTAAATGATGTTGCTAAACCTATTTTTTGACTCATTGTTCAATAATTCTTATTTCCTCTGTATGAAGCATTTTTTTGTTTCAGAAGTGCTCTCTAAATATGAATAGTACTTGTAACGCCGACGCAGCATATACATATAATATGCATAAAAAACTTGGTTCTTTAAAGCCGTATATGCCTTAGAAGATTTAGAGAATCTAAACGTCTAAATAAAAACACGAAGAACTTATTTAAAATGTTATTTTTAATCATTTGTACATCCCATAAGTTGACCTAAGTTTCGTAATTTTCGTTTATGAATAAGTGTCATTTTTTGCTTCATAGAATATGAATTACACCTAAGCAGGTGCTAATACTCAATTTTATTACATATTTACTTAGACGAATTCATTGGGAAATGAATTTTGCTGAAATTTCGAAATGTTTTTTTCTATCAACAAATGAATGAACTTGTAATTTAATTCCACAGGCAAGATACAGATTTATTTAGTAAATACATGTGCAGGCGAAAGGCTTTGCTGAGATGTCTAAGTAGCACTGCCATCTGGTGGCAAGATTCCAATTCCAGTACTGCACTCCCGGTTTATAGGTTTGCCAGGTTCGGACTACAGTCAATCTCTCGCGTCTACGCAAGGTCATTATGATTCTCTCTGTAAAATGCAAGAAAGTCTTTACGACTGCAAAGTCAAGTAAGGGCTAGTCAGAGCTTGCTTTCTGTTTCGAACTTGACGAAATAACCGACTCGACAGTAGTAGGGCCCTTTTACGTTATTGCTCGCCACTGAAGGCATAGCTTGTGATGCCAGAGTTCTGGTAGCAGGTTTTTTTCAGCGGCTATATTACTGCCTGATAGATGAAGGTGAGCTCTGGGACTGGTTAAGGAGGCGAGTATCGTTCGATAAGGAAGGGAAGTCTCTGGCTCGGAGTACACTATCGTCCAGGCCTCTTTATTTCGTTTCAATTTGTTGAACAATTTATTGCAAATAATTTTGTAGCGAAAAAAAGTAAAGTAAATTAAAAAAAATTTGTGTGATTTCCGTAGAGTTATAGAAAGCGTTATAAACAATTGAATATTTATATATTTATTTACTGAACGCTTTAGAGTCCTTTACAGAATTTTCACGAATATTACAAGGTGACTCGTGTAAGACGATTCAGATTGCACACATGAGTGCATGGCATATGGTTTGGAGGATCACGTAAATAATTAAACAAATTATATATTATATACTGATCATATGAGCAATCATATGATACTTTCGACCGAATCCTCATATGAGAATCATATGAGTGTCGTATGATATATCGTAAATTCTCATAAAAATAAATAATTATTCTACCCCTATTCGATACTTATTAATTATATCTTTCTTTGTACTGTTGATTTGTAAGTTGCATCGAGAGTTTATTTATTCATAGATATAACATTGAAAAAAATCCGGACTTGTGAAGATTTGAACCCTGGACCTCAAGATTATGAAGCAAGCGTTTTACCACCGAGCCATCGTGATCTTTCATATTGTCGATTACTTTAGTAGAATGAAATAGTCATTATAACTTACGCGCCCTTGTATGTTTTATTTATTATTACTCAATTAATATTAGCGTGTTTCAATAAAATAAACTCATTATAATTAATTAATAATAAATAAAGCACACAAGGACGTGTTAGATAATATAATGACTATTTGATTCAACTAAAGTGATCGACATCAAAGATCACGATGGCTCGGTGGTAAAACGATTGCTTCATAATCTTGAGGTTCTGGGTTAAAATCTCCACAAATCCGGATTTTTTCACTGTAATATTTATGTACAAATAAATTCTCGATGCAATTTACAAATCAGCAGTACAAAGAAAGATAATTAATAAGTATCGAATAGGCGTAGAATAATTATTTATTTTTATGAGAATTTACGATATATCATACGACAAACATATGATTCTCATATGAGGATACGTGAAAATAGATTTTAAAAAATTTTTAGTTCAAAAGGAATTTTGGGCAGAGCTTTGTTACGTTTGACGTGGAACGTCCCATATATATATATATATATATATATATATATATATATATATATACAGGGTGACCCAATTTAAACGGGCACCGCTCATAACTCGTCAGGGACAGCCACAATCGAAAAAATGGTAGAGACCAAAGTTGTAGGATATCGAAGGGGCAACCCGATGGTGACCTTGGATTTGACTTTGAACGCGTTTTTCAAGGTCATTTGAAGGTCAACTTTGGTTTTTTAAATAGGAACCCCATTCTTTTATTGCGGGAATGGAAAGAGCGGTAAATTTTACGTTTAGAATGGTATGTTCGGTTGCGGCACTGAAGGTCATCTCAATGTCCTGCAGCCAGAATGAAACCCCGCCTACGTAATTCCTCTAGCAACGCCAAATTAAAAAAAAGTGGTAGAGACCAAAGTTGTTGTATAGGGGGGGGGAGGGGGGGGGGAGAATTGTGACCTCGAATTTGAGCCAGTCCTACAAGGTCATTTCAAGGTCAAATTATTTTTTTTCAAACAGCACCCACTTTTTCGACTCCGGATCCTGAAAGCGTGTAAAATGTTGCACTTTAAACGAAGTAGTAAATTTAAAATAGAAGAAAAGATTTTAATCGTTTAGCGTACCATTTCCTGAGTTTTGTCATCATTATAAAACTTGATGTCCAGGATCCACGACGAGGACGTAGCAGGGTGGATTTTCAGGTCCTACAACTATGGTCTCTACCACTTTTTTTTAATTTGGCGTTGCTAGAGGAATTACGTAGGCGGGGTTTCATTCTGGCTGCAGGACATTGAGATGACCTTCAGTGCCGCAACCGAACATACCATTCTGAACGTAAAATTTACCGCTCTTTCTATTCCCGCAATAAAAGAATGGGGTTCCTATTTAAAAATCCAAAGTTGACCTTCAAATGACCTTGAAAAACGCGTTCAAGGTCAAATCCAAGGTCACCATCGGGTTGCCCCTTCGATATCCTACAACTTTGGTCTCCACCATTTTTTCGATTGTGGCTGTCCCTGACGAGTTATGAGCGGTGCCCGTTTAAATTGGGTCACCCTGTATATATATATATATGGGACGTTCCACGTCAAACGTATATATATATATATATATATATATATATATATATATATATATATATATATATATATGTAATGTCCCACGTTTATACTCTTAAACTATATATTTGTACATCCTGCGAACCGGCAACCGGGTGAGCACGTGGAGAGTGCATACGGATCGCAGGTGCATCCGACTGCGACATTACACAACTAAGCTACGAAAATCGGAGCGAGTGCTCTGACCTCTGTGTCAGCACTCCTCGTGAGCGTGAAAGACGACTACAAGGCGTACGCGTCGTTCCTTTGTGGCGAATGCTGATTGGACTACCACGATCTTTTTCATCTAAATTTCATAACTGCGTGAATAGGTAACGAGACTTTAAAAACCCCGGAGCCGATCCACACAGTGCCTTTTTGCGTAGTGACTTACTCACTGGCAGCTACAACTGATTCTAAGGTGAAGCGGCGGTGTTTGCTAGTGTTAGTGTTTGGAGCGTGCTAAATTCGTCCAATACCTTGGGAGCGTGCTAAATCTGTCCCTTGGCATAGCATACACCGGAGAGCCCTTTGAATACAGATCAGTGCCACAGAGAGAAGTACAAGCTAAGGTCCGTCGAGTGGAATCTCCGGCGTTAGCCAGAGCAGTTGACCATCCCTATTTTAAATTGCCACGTGGACGCGTGTAGATAATACAGTCAGCATCTGCCACAAAGGGTGATTAGAACCATCTACAGTGCGCAGGATATTAATAATAGTAAGTTGTTAAGATAAATCATAAGTACTTTACAATTAATAAATAAATAAGACTAAACTTACTAAATACAACTGTAAAACAACAACATCCTAAGCTAAATATAGCGAATCTCCGTCAACTTTGTAAACTGAACATCTGTGAAGTGCTCTGGGCCAATAAAAACATAACAATCAATATAAATAAAACCCTTGTGTATTAAATTGATAATAATAACTAAACCTCAATCAAAACAAATAAATTCGAATCAACTTCGCAGTCACGACGTGCAGGTAAGAGTACATTTACTTGTCGACTAACCATCAGTATCCACACACGAAACGAGTTGAGCGGACATAACGCAGAGTCCGCAGCACACCGAAGTGTCACAAGCGACTTGCCTGCTACGACAGTAAGCACAACGGGCACTCACACGTCCGCCAAACGCAGTCTAGAATAGAATACCGTACGCACGCAGAATACGCGTCCGCGCAGACTAGCAGCGCAGGACATTCTCAATTCCAACTTCACGCAATTCCACGGTCCGCGTGTAACTTTAGTAACAGAACAGGCTCTCGAGCCGAAGGCTAGTTCTCGCGAATAAATAATTATTTGTAAGACCCGCGCAACCCGTCCTACTATCTAGTACGGTCTTTACAAAATGGCATCCCTGGTGGTGAACTAGCCATTGTTACTAGATATTTTGAAGTTTTAGAAATTTTTAAGCATTAAAAGATTTTTAGAAGTTTTAGAAATTTTTATGAGAAGAATTTTTTTTTCATAATTAAACTGATATATAAGAAAAATGGCGCAAGATCTGAACCAGACCAGAGAAGATATTCTTGGCGATCGCGAACGTAGAAGCCAGAATAAAGGCTCTGGATCAACTCTATCGTGTCCAGCAAGCATAACGGGACCGACAAATGTTGGACGTCTCCCGCAGCGTCCTGGAAGCGAACCAGACTCAGAGTATAGCTCGAGCGGTCATGCACATTCCCGAGTACGACGGGACTAATATGCATCTGAAAGAGCTTTTGGAGGACGTGGATAACGGATTTACGTTACTTCCACGGGACCAGGAGCCACAGTATTTAAGATTCGTAATATCAAAATTGAGAGGTAAGGCCAGACAAATGTTAGAAGGGCACACTTTTAATACATTAGAAGATCTCAAGAAACACTTAAAGGATAGCCTAGCCCCGAACAAATCATACGGTTATTATTTAAACGAAATTCAATCAGCCACAATGCGGAAGGGAGAGAATGTTCGCCATTTTTACGGACGTTTGAATGCGTTGATAAACTCAGCAGTTACAGCTGTGAAAGAAGGACTGACAGCAGCAGAAGCAGCTGTGGACCAGAGACCGCACCTGGAGCTGTTAGCGTTGGAGTCCTTTGTCAATGGGCTACCGAACGGATGGAGGACAGAATTGGTGGACTCAGCACCACAAACACTACAAGCGGACTACAACACCGCCCTCAATTACGAGAAAGCCAGCATAAAGATGACAGGAGACAGCTACGTGTATCCTAGAGTGCATTATGTGTATTGCAACCCCGATCAGAAACCGAGAGAAAGGAAAAATATTCCCGACTTCGTCCAACCTACGAATCCCGTCTACAACAATTTCGAGGACGAAGCAGACACTGAAGAAAAAAGAGTAAATTTTCACGACGATACTCACGAAAGAGATGAACTTAAATACTCATTAATCGGAACGATACCTATTTTCCAAAAACTGTGATTGAGAACGGGAGAATAAATGCTACACCTCAGTTAAGTTACGCGAGGGCACTCGAACCCACGACTCCAATAAGTATATTAAAGCGGCCACAAAATCAGTCACGAAGTAGGTCAGTATCACCAGCACGAGGAATACCTCAAATGCCAGTGGACCACGGACAGTATGGACATCCTTATCCATCGACAATGGGTCCATACTCGTACGTGCCACCACCGCCATTTTACTATTACCCTCCTGGTAATCCTCCGTTTGCCTTTCCATATAATAATCCATACTTGCAATATCCAGTGCAAGGACAAATGCAGAGTTTTGGATATCAACGGCAGTGGCCACCGATGGAAAGCAAGGCGATAGAACCCAAGGGCGATAGGAACAGATCAATGTCACCGTATCTAGGAGACAAAAACCATTTAAACTGGGAGGAAGCTCGTCGGAAGGATGCGGCGACGGGTTCATCGGCACAGCAACAGCGTCCTATCAGCCCGAGGCCAAACCAGATATCAGAAGGCCAACACAGATTATACGACTCACGACGAGAGTCAAGATAACCCCAATAGTGAAATTAACAATAGAACAACTAGCGGTACCAGAAGCTCTGTGCATCATTGATACTGGAGCTGAGATAAATGATGTTAAACGTGACTCACTACGACAAGAAGTAGTAATAGAACATGATGAATTTATAAACATTATGGGTATAGCATCCCAAGGATTTGACACTTTAGGAACAGTAAAACTAACAATTATGGGTAAGAAACACATTTTTCATGTGTTACCCTCGAGTACACCATTACATGAAGACATCATATTAGGAAATCCATTTCTTTACGGAGAGAAAGTGAATATCTTGTTCGGTGACGAAGTACTAATTACCGCAAGTCGCCCTATAACTTCAGTGCCCTTTGTACATAAGAAATTTCTTGAAAAACAAGTGGACGCAGACTTAAAATATGGTCCGATAAGTTCCGAAATACTACCTACGAGAACAGCCAGACAGAGGTAGAAAATTTTGAGTTCCCTTATGAATCAGAAACAATCAATCCCAAAATTCAGGACTTACCAACCATACCGTTTAATCCGAACGGATATAAATCAAAGGGAAACACGATCTTCAAGCTACCAGCACGAGTAAAAGTACCTGTGAGAATTCCAGCTACGGAAGATTCAGTAAAAGGACAGGCCTACTTAAGGCTAATCAAGACTGTCCCGGGAGTATATATATAGGGGAAGCTGCAGTAACTAATGAAAAGGGTTATTGTTACGCTATGGCAATTAACACCAGAGAAGACCAGTAGAAATTGAAATTACGCCACAATATCTCGAAGATTTCGATTTAAGTGAAGATGATGATTTTCTGGACTTTCCACTGGAAGGAGCAGCTCCGAAAAATGCAGAAGACAGAGTAAAGTTTATCATGGAAAAAATGAGAAAAACGTACCACAAGAGACATGAATTGCGACAAATACAACGAATAGTGAAGAAATAATCTCATTTGTTTTATTTTCCCAGCGATAAAGCGCCAAGAACGTCCTGTGTGAAACATAAGATTAGGACAACGGACGACGAACCAGTCCGCGTTAAATATAAAAGAGGACCGACCGGACAAGAAGAGGGAATATTTAATCAACTACAAAAACTCCTGGATGCACGTGTCATCAGACATTCAAACAGTCCATTTTACAGCCCTTGCAGAATTGTTCCCAAGAAACCGGGACGGGATGGTAAAAGGAAATTTAGATTGGTGATTGATTATCGTAAGTTGAATGCAAAAACGATAAAAGACGCTTATCCATTACCTAACATCGTAGAAATTTTGGAACAAATTGGCAGCTCAAGGTACTTCTCGGTTTTTAATCTAGCTATGGGTTTTCACCAGATAGAGTTAGAACCGGAGGATATTCAAAAGACTGCTTTCAACACCAAGTATGGCCATTTTGAGTACGTGTGTATGCCATTTGGTTTGGCTAACGCATCCCCAACATTCCAACGTTTAATGGACTGTGTTTTATCAGGTTTACAGGGTGTAGAAATGTAAGTTTTTCTAGATGATATCGTGATTTATGCAGATACCCTAGAAGAACACGAAAAAAAATTTATAAAGTTTTTGACCGACTCTCTGATGCAGGGTTACGTTTACAGATAGATAAATGTCAGTTTTGTCTGACTCCAGAAATTATATATTTGGGACACATAATTGACTGCTATGGAGTAAGAACAGATCCGAGTAAAATTTCAGCAGTTAAGAACTTTCCGCAACCAACTAATCAAACAGAAATCCGACAATTTCTTGAATTGGCGGGGTACTATAGACGCTTCATTAAAGATTTCGCGGACATAGCTCGACCACTCAACTCCCTTATGCAGAAGAACAAGAAGTGGGAGTGGACATCCGAAGTGGACCAGAGTTTTGAGGTATTAAAACAAGCCCTGTGTGAGGCGCCAGTTTTAGTATCAGTGGACATGGAAAAGCCGTTCATATTAACTACGGGTGCCAGTGACGGAGCATTAGGAGCAGTCCTCAGTCAAGGTGAGCCAGGCGAAGACCACCCAATAGCATATATGTCCCGCTCTCTCAATAAAGCTGAGAAAAATTATTCAACAACTGAAAAAGAATGTCTGGCAATGGTAGAAGTAGTAGATTATTTTAGACATTACCTGTATGGAAGGCACTTTACGGTGTACGGAGACCATGAACCTCTAACCTGGATGGACTCTTTGAAAGACCCCGTTAGTCGGCTTAACAGATGGGGAATGCGCTTGAGAAATTATCACTACACTTTTAAGTATAAACCCGGACGACTGAATGTCAATGAGGACGCATTGTCTAGAAATCCAATCGATAAGCACGACCAAGAGAATTCAGACGATGAGAGTAAAGGCGAAGAAAGGAAAAACTGGGGTGAAGAGGTGCGAATGATGCCGATTAGGCCAAAACCGACAAAAACATCGCTGGTTAGGCAAAATAGAAGCAAAAACAAGTCGGACGATACGAAAGAAACGGACAAAAAGAAAACCGGACCGAAACCAAGTTCAAGAAAAGATGCACCACCGATCGCCGCACTATGGGATATTTCGACTTTTCCTGTTTCAAAATCAAATAAGTCCGAATCCAGTCGGTCGATCAACATGAAATTTTTGGAAGATGATGTTCGAACTATCAGAAATCACAGAAAAATGACCAGAAATATTGATGTTTACTGTATGGTCCACGATAACTCGTTAAAGTTGACGGTTTTCGCAAAAAAATCACAAAAGTCACTGTAGATCAATGGAATTTTTTTTTATTTAATGTTTGTAAACGATATTTTTATGTATTTTTTTCCGCTAAATTCAAATCTGCCCCTTAAAATTTTGTAGGATTTTTTTTCATCCAGAAAATTGGGAAAAACGTGTAGAATCGCGAAAATTTTGTCTTTTATGACTCCGTAGGATTTGTTCTCATCCTATACAGTTATAAAACTCTGTCATTTTATGTTTTTTACAATGCTGATGGTAAATATATGTTTGATTACATAAACTGTATAATAAATACGTCATACGAACCACATTTACGCATGAGCGCGCGCGTTTTAGCGCAAAAAAAGGAAACAACTCTTTATTTAATACTTGCTAGAGCAGAGAAAAAATGAGAAAAAAGCTTATCCTTATGTATTTTTGCCCGCTGAACACGAATCCACCATTGTTTTTGGCTTCTGTAGCCCCGGTTATTTCATAACCTCAAAAAAACACTCCAAAAAGAAGTTTTACTCGGATAATATCGCAAAAGTAAGCAAAAAATTAGATAAAAAGCTTATTTTTATGTGTTTTATCCCACTAATCACTAATCTAACTTTATTTTAGGTCCTCTTGAACGTTCGATCGTCTCTAACTCTAAATAACACGTTATGAATGCAGATAAACGTGATTTTAAATTGCAGGGGGGTTACAAAACTTTAAACTAGCTTACAACTACTCATGACACCTTGCTTTTCTTAAATTTAATTATTGTTTTGGCTCATATTTTTTGTCGCAGATATCCCCTTAAATAATTATGTTAGTCATTCGGTTGTATTTTCAAGTTTGATCAAATATTGTCATGTTTTGATAAATTTGGTATATGCAAACGAATTAATATTTATGCTATGTATGTATTATTAATAATATAAGAATATAAACATTTATTTTTTAAATAAATAAATAATAAAATCTATAATATAATAATTAATCTATAATTAGGTTCCTGTGAGGACAATACATAGAAATGAGTTTGTCCAAAACTTTATAACCACCCCTGCAATTTTCAATCACATTTATCTGCATAAATCAGGTGTTAATTAAATTTTGAAATTTATACAAATCGGCAATAAGATTTATGAAAAAAAAAATTAATCGACTTGTAATAGGTATATTGTAATTTACAAAGTTTTAATACATCAAAATAATAAACACGAGAAACTGCGTTGTTTTGCTTTGTTTAGAACTGTGTACTTTACCGATTCCTGACTTGTTTTCTTCTTCGTCAGAACTACAGTTCTTGAAATTTTACCTATTATTTTGAAAGAATGTTGTTCATAATGTAATTTTAGCGTGTCATGAGTATTAGTATAACTTTGACAGTTGATGTGTGCATAGCAAAGAGATAATAAAATATTTCATACGTACATATACTTACAACGCGATTTTCATAAGTGGTGTTAACTTTTTTATTTAATTGTACAGAAAAAGTGAGTATTAGAAATAAAAATGTGTTACTTGTCTCCTTTATTTTAAAATTGATATAATTTTTTAGTCTTCTTGAGTCAACATTTGATGAAGTAGAAATTGACGACGAATGCAGTCATTCTGAAAAGGACGAGACTGAAATGATCACAAATGATGAATTTGAATCACAAAATATTTAGTATATATAATAGCATAATAGTTCAATTTATTGTATTATATTTGTGATTTAAAAAGTGCATAATTAATTCAAGTACATGCTTGAGTTCGATTCTCTTTAGTATATTATAATTATTATTTTGTTTTAATATTTATTTATTAAAATTACTTAAAGTAATTAATTTGTAATTAATAATTTCTATAATTTTTTTTATTTTAAAAGATACCATTCATTCTTACATAATCTAACAAAATAAAATATTGTTGTTAAAATACAGATTTAAAAAGTGCATAAAGACCATATTAAAACTGTAAAGTAGAAAATTTAGAACATTTAACGTCAAAATAATTAACTATAATAATTACTTTTGCTGAGGACTTTTATGACACGAAGAACTATCAAATCCTATTGATACACGCATCTGCAAATTACTATATGTTTCATCAGGCCAGTCGTGTATTATTGCTTTGCACAATCGCTCACCAGTAATATTGAGTAGCTCTTGTAAACTAACGCAGACCTCGATATCATTTATTATTTTATATTTACGTGGATAACAGTTTTTCTTTTCTTTCATGACAATGGTATAACACGGATAAATATCGCAGCCTAATGCTTTTGTATCAGCAATTATTGCTTCATATTGCCGTCTTGTGTACTCGTTTGTAATTAAGAAAGCTAAGGCCGAACTGAGCGTATGCCTTTCTCGAGGATCATTTATTTAGTTTTATTCATCCTGTCTGTTGTTACTTTTCAAGTTGATCATATTTTTTGCGATATATATCACTGTCTCATTAGAGTTGGGATCACTGAGCAGATTATGAGCTCGTCTACGCAAAGTTGATTCTGATGCATTTTTCAACGTACTTCTATAATACACAAACAAAAAAAAATATTATTTTAAAAGTACTATAATTTAAAGTAACTTTAAGATAAGTATTCTTGTAAAACTAACAAATAAAATGTAAATATCACTCAAATATACAAAGACGGTTACTTAAGTTTCTTATAATATGTTAATAGTAGCATTCATTATATTGCAAATACAACAGTTACTGGTCAACTCGATAACCAATTCGATCCGTACTAAATCGTTCATCAAATTCTACTTAAGGGCAATCTTGATCAGAGATTGACCGAAGAAGAATAATAATGCAAAACCTAGCACTCGCTATTCCGTCTCGATTCAACCTCGAATAAATCTTGATCAGAGATTCATCCGAAGGAATTGATGGGAAAGCTCGAATCATTGATCGTATGTTTACCATTCAAAACCTACAATCAGTTTATTGCACTTACAGATATACACTCATCTTTAAAATTTTTAAAACTTAAACATTATAATATTAATTTATAATTTATTTTTTTTTATATTTATTTTTAAAAAATTTTTTTCTATTTTAATAAATTCAACACCAAAAAAATTTTTTTCTTTCAGAAAATTATTATACTCATTAATTATTTAAAAAAAATAAAGAATATTTATTTAAATTAATATAAATATTTAAATTAGGAAAAAAAAATTTTTTGTTTTTAAATCTTTTTGAAATGGAATATAATTTTATCTTAAATTATAAGTATTTATATAAACAAATAATTAATATTTATTATTATATAAATAATTTAGTGATAATAATTAAAGAAAAATTAATATAAAATCCCCCTCTTCAACAATGAAACGAATAAATTAAATAGAGTGTAAACTTAAAATTTTATCAATTTTGTCAATAATTATTCAAATTGTAACAATCGATAAATTAACAAATATGACTGTTCAATTTGTCGTTACTAGTATATATATATATATATATATATATATATGGGACGTTCCACGTCAAAGGTAACAAAGCTCTACCCAAAATTCCTTTGGATCTAAAAATATTTTAAAATATGGAAAATTTAGGATTTTTTATGTACTTCCAATTAGTGAGGGGCGTTTTTTAAAATTTTGTTCCCAGACGGAGCTACGCGTTCCCTAACCTTAAAAAATTACTACTTTACGAAATGATTAAGCTGTCAGAAATCACAGGGGCTCAAAAATTTTAAGCAATTACTATTTTCATGTATTTTGAGCTGCTGAACAAGAATCCGACGCTATTTTTTACCGATACCTCAAGCGTTCGTCCCTAACCTCCAAAAACACCCCCCAAAATTGATTTTTCACGCAGTTGAGAGGTTTATCCTGTGATCCACGGGAGGAAAATTATTGACAGAGTATTTTTATGTATTTTGTGCTGCTGAACACGAAACCGGCCGCTTTTTTACTGATACCTCAAACGCTCATCCCTAACCTCAAAAAACCATCCAAAATGTCGTTTTTACGCGGTTAAGAAATTGACATCTAGAGGAAAATCATTGACGAAGGCTATTTTTATGAATTTAGGTCCACTGAAATTGATCACGAAGCTAAATTTTATTTGTTTACTTTTACTTCAGTGCACTTAAATAATGTAACTGATTACTGATAATATGGTTTATACTGTGCAATTTTTTATTGATTCCTATGAAAGCTCTCTGCGTTTTAGAGGGTTGAGACTGTCTTTATTACAAAGCCCGCATTACTTTCTTTTTTTTATTATTTTAAGTTTTTTAATTATTACTTTTATTTTTGTATATGTGTATTATTTTGTTAAACATATTTTAAATTCAATTATTAATATTGTACTATTGATAATGGACTTGGTGCATTAGAGTATCTAAACACAGTAATTTTTTTGTCGGGAGAAACTAAAAACGCATGTCCTTCTGGAATTTTTGTAACAGACGGTGCAGCCGAGAATCTTTCCTTTAGTGATCTTGAAGATTTTTCGTAATCTTTTTTGGAATAGTGAAAAAATGTTATTGTTTGGAACTTTTGTCTCGCCCAGTCATAAAGTTGTTTTGAATTAAAAATCGCTTCCGTAGCTTTGGCCCGCAAGCCAAAGTACCTGCAAGAAGGTACGAGTAGCTTCTCTTTTTAACACGGCTCCTACTCCGTCATATGAACCCTTTCCATGAGCAGTAGCATGGAAATGCCAATCCGCCATTATTTGGAAATCTGACTCATGATTAACCATGTTCATCATTTGATATCTATTTTTATAGTGTTGCTTTGCATCATCTGTGACGTATATAATCTTATTGATTTTTGGGAATCTTTTCTTTAATTTCGAAATAATCTTTTCTTGTAAAATATAAACTGCGGCCGTATCATGAGTAGTACATTCAGAAAGTGCTATAAAGCTACAATGCCTTGTTTCATTATCTTCTCTGTAATATACTACTGCAACATTTATTGTACACTGATCATTTTTAAAACGAAATTGCTGAGCAGCATTCTGAATGACGTAAGCAAAATTTTCAGAATAATCCATCTCCAGAAGCCCTTCGTTCTCTTGTAAATTGTTCTTCTGATCTTTTATATATTTAGATTGATTTTTTGCGATGAAATGATGTGGTATAAGTTTTTATAAACTCAAAGATAATTCAGACGTAAAATCATCCACCGAAAGACATTCTCTTTTTAAAGTACATTTATTTGTTGACTGCCAGACACTAAAAATTAATTCTTCAATCTTATTTTCGTATAATGCAGAAGATACATGTTCTTCAAATCTTAAAAAATTACCACATTTTTGACAACTTCCTAAAAATCAAGCAGGATTCTGATTTCTGCATAAGACGAACGAAAAGCAATCGATATAACCATTTATTGGATCACCAGATCCCTTCCTAAGAATCATCAATTTGGATGCTTCAAGCATGGCCTTGAAATTTTGGTGTATTACACATACACACACGCTATGCGTGCCTCTTTCACCAGCCAAAACATACCATTTTGGACATAGTTCGGCAAATTTACTAAAGCTGATAGGAAATTGTGGACATTCTTCTTTAAAAGTTCGATACAATACTTTAATATCACATAGTAGCAATCTTTTTGGAACATACTGAGTTTCACCATTTTCGTTAATTTTAACTACATCTTTCTTATTCGGCATAACTCGACTGTTAATATCAGATTCATAAAATTTGTTTACCTCTTTAATTGTAATTTCAGGTAAACTTTTCCCTTTTTTCGGATCAGGAATCGCTAAGATACCGAATTCATCTTTCAAATCTCTCGCCTTTTTTGCAATTCTTAAAGAGACATTAAACTCTGATTCAATATCGCGTCATGTCCCTAGCGGAAATGATAAATGTGAAAAATTGTGCTAAATCGTGTGAAAACGTGAAACATTGTAACGTAAATGTGTACAATTGTGAAAAACTTAAAAAAAGCACTAACTTTTGGAACGAGAAGAAAACATAATTTACTGAATATATTACACTTTATTTCACATTATTACACATTTATAGAAACATTTTTCATGATTTTTCACGCGGCGGTTTCTCACAATTTTTTTGCGACTCAAAATTAAAAATTCCATGTGATTTTTACACCATTTTTCACACTTTCTCACATTTTCTCACATTTTTACACGCGCAGAATTAATTGAAAAAAAATTTTAAAAGTGATCTGAGGTGGGATCGAACCCGAGTCTCCAGCGTGCAAGTTAAACGTCTAACCGCCTGAGCTATTTTCTTATAATTTCTTTAGATATATTGTTTGCTTATAACGAGCACCAAATATAAGTCTTGAATTGAATTAAAGATTCTTAAGCCTCATAAGCTTAAAATTAATTATACAGGTTCTGATATTTATACAAAATTAAAGTATATATAATAATACATAATATAATGTTTAAGATTAAATAAATTTATGCGAGATTTTGAATGTTAAACTAGCACAACTGAAAATTTGCCGCAAATAGTAGCACGAGTCGCAATTTCCCGCGAAGAATAGGACAACTCGAATTCCCTTGTCGAAAACTAGCACAACTCGGCGCGCTAAAATAAATAAACGGCGTAATTTCAAACCCCCACAAAGTCAAATATCACATATAAAAATCACATAAATTTTAACCATTTCGCGGCAGATTCTGAGTTGTGCTACTCTTCACAGCAAGTACGCGACTTGTGCTACTTTTTTATTGCGCTCTTGGATTGTGCTACTCTTTGAGGGAAATTCTGAATTGTGCTAGTCTTTGTAGGGACTGACGATATATTATTAGCTACTTGTTGACACTTTGATCTAAAAACTTGCGTGGCTCGTCTTCCTCTGAAGTATGTACATGCCGACGTATTATAAAAAAATCAATTTAAACTCAAGTCGTGTGAGGTAGGTTATAAGGGTAGGGTTTAAGGGTATGTTGATCGTAAAAAATGTATATACTTTTATAAAAAATGGTGTAAAAAGGGATTCCAATTGCTCCCAAGAACAATGTATGTAAAATGTGAAACAATGTGTAC